>CM054951.1:431869-570686 GCA_029168755.2 Tillandsia fasciculata | reverse complement strand
AGGTCTTTGATCATTGTCAAACAATGATCATGAACAGACCTGCCCTTCATGCATCTTGGCTTGAAGAGTCTTTTGGACACTTCAAACGTGCTGATCGGCTTTGCTCACCATACAACTCTTTGAGGTGAGGTTAGCATGTCATTAGCAGTCTTCATATCCTCATGCTGGCGTTGAAGTTCATTTGACATCGACGCTAGGACGTAGCACCTTACTTTATTATCGTCAGCCATCCATTTTTCTGATGGTTTGGTGACATGGGAGGGTTCTGGTCGAGAACATAACTAACTTTTCAGAACTCAAAACTATTTTTAAGTTCCTAAGCCAATCTTTATAATTCGTTCCGTTAAGCGGTTAGTTTCGAGAATGCGAGAAAGAGGATGGAAGCGGGCATTTTGTTCTGCAGAGAGTAAAGATTCAAATTAGATATTTGTATTTGTTTCAAATTTTGTTTTTAGGGATTTTTTTAAAAACAAACGTTAACCTCCCACTATTTCCTCGAGTCTCTTACACTCCTCAGGTAGAGAAACGGAAACCCAACGCGATAAGGATTTCAAGTGGGTACTACGGTCCCATCAGTTTACGCACCACCTCACCTGACAGATATTGGTGACACGAAACCAATGAGTGGACAACTCTGTCCAATGCTTTTAAGCAAATTGCAGCGATATTCGATCTTAAGTCCTGTAGGCCTCACCTGACAGATATTGGCCTCATTCTTTAGTTAAGTCGGACCCACCGTTCAAACGCGTAAGCAAAGCCGTCATTGGGTCCCTCACCTGACAGATATTGGGCCCAACCCCATCTTTACTTCGCAGCATCTTATGCTAATAGAGTGGTTGCGCCTTTCCAATGCAACTGACCACTGTAACCAGCCGTGCCAATCAACACCAGAAAAGACGCCCGCACTTCTACAACGGTGGAAGACCGCTCGACTTAATATTTATGAGGAGATTTGATTTAGGTCTCATATTTAATTTTATTTATTTACATCTCATGCAAATAAAGATAAACTGCACATAAAAATATAATGCAACCGTGATGATCATGGATCTAAAAAGAAGATTCGTGCTCGAGCCACTGAGCTGGAATCGGGGTCTAGGGGTCATAAATACAAGCACACGCACGTCATTGGTTTGATCATCTTCAACTTCTTGATCCAATCCGAGCTACAACTTGATTCGATCACCATCAACCCCTTGATCGACCGCTATCAAGTGCTCGTCTCGATCTGGGCTTGTTGTGTGTTAACGGCTTCCCACCAATCAACCAATGACGTACAATCATACATAATACAACCCAATTAAAGAATAAAATAACTTTTATCTCTAATCTATTGAGACACGCAGGTCTCTAAATAAAATTGGCTCGTGCTCGCAGGCACCCATACAGCCCTAACAAGAGTCCTTAATTTAAACAAATTTAAAATTACAGGATTCCGCATACATATCATACATCACATGTCCATACAAAATAAATCGGTTGCTATCCATGATCATCACCCATATGTATCTCATACATCACAATCATAATAATAATTTTGGATATTTTAATTAACCGTTACCAATTATCCAGAAAAATAGATGATCAAATCACCATAACGATACGATCTCATCAAATCGTTTGATTTAACTAAAACAGTTAATTCATACAATTTTGATCAATATTTAATCCGGAAAATATCTATTGATCTCATCAATAATTCACATCTTATGTGGAAAACAAAAACTATATAAAATTTGATCTCATCATTTTTACGATAAAATAGATTGATCTAATCAATATAATAAAATTTAAAATAAATTTGATCTTATCAAAATTATATAAAAATAAAAAAAAAAACAAAATTTGATCTCATCAATTTTACTTATTTTATTTTATTTTTATTTTATTTAATTCTGCGGATTAAAATAATTTCGAATTGATCAAAATTTAATAATTCTTGAATATGGTAAAACGATTTAACAATCATTCAAAATGATTTAAAATATCCAAAACTATAATTTTAATCTTAAATAACATGAGGATGGCTCTGATACCACTGTTAGGTTTTGCGCAAAATAAACGCAGCGGAAAAAGAAATCAAATAGGCAAATATGAAAAACTTGAGATCTGATCTCAAAAACCACGCAAAACAGGATCCCTCATGTATCTAAGATTAAAAGGAAGAGGAAGATCTAATCTTCACCTTTGCGCGGGGAGATCTACACCGCAATTGATGATCGTGGAATTTGGTTCTCTTGAAGCCGCACACGCGTCCGGCCTCTACGGGTATCCACACGAGGTTGTCGACTTGATCGAAATTCTCACCGGGGTGCTAGCTCTCTTACAGAGAACGTCTTTCTTTTAATGTGGATATTTAGAAAAGAGGAAGACGAGGAAAGATGACGGCTAGGGTTTTCTTTTTCTTTTCTTTCTCTTAAAGAAAACTTGTACGTACAAAGAGGGATATAAACCCTTTTTATAATTATTAAGATAAACATTAAAATTAGATTTAAGTTTATCTTATCCCTAATTGGTTCAATCGATTAAATCCTAATTTAATTCGATTTGAACTCAATCCTAATTTGATCAAATCATTAATACAACATTAGCACTTAAGTCCTCTCACAACTTACTAACTATTAGTAAGCCCTCTCTTGCAACATTTGCACTTTAATATCCTTAATTTGTAACAATTACAAATTAGTCCAATTATCAATATATTGATAATTAAGTCCTCAGGCGATTCAAAAATCGCGATCCAACTATCCGATCAGTCATAACCTCTTATGTGTGTGACCCCATAGGTTCTATTCTATCTGGTAGTGAGATATATTGTGATTACCATCAACAATATCACTGAAACTCTTTTCAGTGGGTTAGAACTATTCAAACTCAGCCCAATAAAAATTATCGATCATCATCCAGATAATTCTCGTGAGTCCCACAATCCACCAGTGACGCCTAGCAGCATGTAGTGACATTCCAGTAGAATGAAATACTGAACCTCTAGGTGCAGTTAACGTGTGATTCAATCCTTCTATTCGGAGTCCCAACTAGACGAAGGTCATGGAATTGCTCGTCAAACCCTACCGTCTGTCATATGTCAAATTTATTCGACTCGAGTTTCTAATATCGGAAACCCTTTCCGTTATTTACTACGCCTTGGCCAAGGTCTTCTAACTCGGTCTCATAAATCACATAGGACTAACTCCCTTCTCTACTAAGGGCGATAGATTCCATATAGGTGTACACCCTATTCCTACAACGAACCTACTGTAGCCAACATGCACCCACTACAAGGACCCAAATGGCTAGGGACCAAGTGTATGTACAGTCAAACTACAGTAACCCCATTGTGAATAGCCGAGACACCGCAGGTCAAAGGACCAGTCACACTACTGCAACATCGAGTAAGTCACTGACGAGTGAGTAGACATCCAAGTGACTTCTCGTGATGATCACGCTCGGTACCCTTGTTCTCCAACAATCACCTGCACATTCGCTCCAGTGTCCCCACACTGTTGACTCGAGACTCGTCTACCCTAAAAGGGAAGCGACTGTGCACCAATCTCACCGGATCAATCACTGTCCCCGTGATGATCCATCGATCGGGAGCATTTAGGAATTAATCACTAATGATACATGTCTCAAATTCTCAACTCTTGAGAATACGTATCATCATCTTATTAACTCCTTGGACAATTCATGGACACATACACAACACGAATGAAAATAAAAACCCAATAACATTCATAATGTAAAATGTCAAATACAAATTTATATCCTAGAAAGAATATATGTGTCGGCCAAGTTGGCTTCTAGGGCATACATCTAACAGTCCGTTCTCTCTTTGCATGCTAGGCTCAATACCTTGCTGTTTGCCTCCTCCGATTCAACTGGCTGAATGACTAGTAAGGCAAACTTTTGACAGGCATTGATCATCCTCTTGGCCTGGCAAGCGGTTACCAGGTCTACAGTTGTTGTTGTTGACATTGGCTCTGTGGTGAACAAAAATTTTTGTCCATCCTTAATGAATTGATATTGCTGAGGACGACGGAAGAAG
Source organism: Tillandsia fasciculata (assembly GCA_029168755.2). NCBI lineage: Eukaryota > Viridiplantae > Streptophyta > Magnoliopsida > Poales > Bromeliaceae > Tillandsia > Tillandsia fasciculata. The sequence continues at coordinate 566,641 of CM054951.1, read as the reverse complement.
ATAGCGTCGCGGTCCCATAGGTAGGGACTGCCGAAGATGATGTTGCAAATGTTCAGCGGCACAACCTCGCACACCATTTCATCGTTATAGATGCCAGTCACTGCAAACTTTACCTTGCACTGGCGATCGATCTTCATCTCGATATTGCTGTTGATCCACCCCAATGGATATGGGTGTGGGTGTGGTGTAGTCGACAAACCCAGTTTTTGAACTAGGTTCTCTGAGATCAAGTTCTTTTGGCTGCCGGGATCGATAATAGCATCGATCACCTCATTCTTGACTTGAACTTGGAAAGTGAACAACTCCTCTTTCTTATCAGTCGGATTTGACGGGCACAGGCTTGTCTCCTTCGGCATAGCCATCAGAGACAAACTAGCGTCCGCTTGATCAATCCGTCCGATTAAGGTAGGAGCATCACTTGTCGATGCTGCCATCGTTGTTGTCGTTGCTGTTGTGCGTCTGCCACGATCGTCCTTCTTCTTTGGTCTCAACTCTGGATGGAGCTTCCAACATTGATCCTTGACATGTCTTGTGATTTTACAATGATCACAGTACAAATCAGGATCAGATGGGCCTTTCTTTTTAGAGCCCTTCTTTTTGGCCTTTTTGAAACCCTCGGCAGACTCCCTAAATGGCTTCTCCCCGCGAGACTGTTTATTCTTCCGCTCGATCGCCATGGCTGTTTGGCTTACCGAGGCGATATCACGAACACTGAAGAGGCGGAGCTCATCATTGATACGCTCCTGTAGGTCGGCAGTGAATTTGCGAAAAAATCTGTGGATCGTCAAGGGAGATGCCAAGCGCCAATGCTTGGCGCCGGAAGTCGGTGGTGTAGTCCTGCACAGTCTGGTCGCGCCTTTGGCGCAGGACATGCCAGCGCTTCCATCGCTCTTCTTCATACCCCATAGGGTAGAATTCCTGGCGGATCAATCGTTTAAACCTGACTACAGGTAAATCCTCATTGGTGGAATTTTGGAGAATGGCCTTCCACCAAGTCAATGCATGACCTACAAGTTTTAGTTTTGCGAAAATTACCTTGTTCGCGCTACTATAGTTGTAGAGGTCGAAGTACGTCTCCAGTTGGTCGAGCCAAGCATCCAATTTTTCAGCGTCGACAGTGCCGTCGTAGTTGGGGATCTCGATCTTGGCCTCAACCTTGAACGGTTGTGACCTTCCTTCTGCAAGCGACGGAGCGATGCTTCCGTCATCGTCAGAGTCGTGGTCGTCTCGCGCACCCGAGGTACCCTCGGCAGTGCCCTTCATCGGCGTCACACGCGCCTTTGGAGGAGTTCCTGAGAGTCGACCGCTCTTCTCCACCGGTATTGCTGATGGTGCTGCAGATTGGGCCTTGATCCATCCAATCTAAGATGGTCTTCATGTCATCAGACAACGTCGCAACTTTGCGGCAAGGTCGGCCGTTGTCGCTATCTGCTCGTCTGCGGACATGGTAGGCGGGCTCTTCGTTTTTCTCGTCGATGGCCTGCGGAAGATGTCGAGGACGGAGAGTTGTTCGCTAGTAGTTTTGTAGACGCTTCTGGTTCGCACCATACGCCAAGATCTGGCGCTCTGATACCACTTGATCCGTCGGAGGAGGAGGCAATGTCGCAACGCCTCCCCGATGGATATCTGAAACCCGGATGAGAGAAAAAAAAAGAAGATGAAGAATAATTTTGTAGGTGGGAGAGTTTTCTATTTTTACTCTCTAACTGGGAATGCCTTTACAAGAGCCAATAGACCCCTATTTATAGCCCTTAGGCTTACAAAAGATAAGAAACAATAATAATTTTATTCTTAACCAAATTGGCTTTATCCAATTTGGTTTAATAACCCGATCCATTTAAACTACCTCTATCCTTATCTTAACCGAAGTAGTTGTAACTGCCTCCGCCTTATCCTCAATGGTTGAGACTTATCCGGAGTAGTTGTAACCGCCTCCGCCTTATTCTTAATGGTTGAGACTTATCCGAAATAGTTGTAACCGCCTCTCCCTATTCTCAATAGTTGAAACTTATCTAGAATTTAGATCGTCCCGGATTACCCTCGCACACTCACGGTCTACCGGTTATCTCATATTTAATTGCTTGTGGCGTTATGCACTGTGAATGTTGGTTACTGACTACTGTGGTTAAAGCTGTTTTTAGATATTAATTAAAATAAAATTTCTATTTATACTAGAATTGTTTTGTCACATGCTATATATAAATATAAAAAAAATACTATTTATACATCTTAAAAAAATATATATATCTTAAAAATATATATATGTCTTACATCACACTCATTCAATGAATGGAGTGTAATAATAAGTCACTCAATGTGATTAGCAAATTTTTTTTTACTTATTACTCAAGTGAGATATAAAAAAATATATTTTTTTTAAAGTGCAAAATTATCATAAATGTGTGATAGGTGAAAATGCGCGAGTTTAATTATATATACATACGTACACCATCGTACATTTTACTTCGTGTACACGTAATATGACTAGCTACTATAGTACTTGACGTTGTTCCATGAAAGCCTCCCGGAAAAGAATCAACTTGTGCTAAAGTTGTACGAATCTTCTAGAAGCCTTCTAGAAGCCACTTTTTTTAAACATAAATAAATAAATAAATAGAGACATGACCGACTACTTTATGAATAAAAAATAAATTAAAACAATTTTCGATAAAGCAAGTGGCAAAAAAAAATTTAGTGATTGATATCTAAAATTTCGAGCTCGAAGTCTAATTATTTTATATTTTTAGCTAATTTTTTTAAAAAAATAAGCGAAGCAAATTGTACGCTACCTTTCTCTAAATAAAAAAAAAAAAATTAAATGCGGTGGAATTTGATGATATTTTTTTTTTTTTTTTCTGTCTGCTGTCACGTTTTAATTTTATTTTCATTCAAAAATTTGTTAGATAATTTTAATACTAAAATTAAAAAATAAAAATAAAAATTCTAGACAACAGAATTATAATTTTTGAATAAAACAAAATTATTATTATATAACAACTGAGCTTTCCTCATCAAGAGAGAGCTTACACCTCAGTTGTACAACTCTAGAACCTATATATATATATATATATATATATATATATATATATATATATATATATATATATATATATATATATATATATATATATGTTGGGTTTTATTTTGATTTGGTGATTTTAAACTTGTGTTTTAACTTTTGTTTTTGGGAATTTTCCTTCTTGGGCTACCCAAGAGCCACCTTGGGAGTGGCATCTTGGGCTACCCAAGAGCCTTCCTTGGGAAGTTGCTTTTGGGCTGCCCAAGAGAGATCTTGTCCCCTGGTGAGTTATTGTGCTTGTCTCTTTGGGCTCTTTAAATTGAGAAGAAGAGTAAGCTTTGAGGACTGACAAAAAAAAGCTACAATTCTCTTCTCTTATTTTAGATAGCTAAAATACACTGTGATTTACATTTTCTTCTTTGAGCTTCTATTTTTGCTGGATCTCTGAAAGTTGTTGGGTTCGCTACGCACCATCCCGGAGTCGTTGCCGACGGGGTGGACAGTGGTCGTTGTATCGCTAGGGGTGATTGCCGGAGCCTCGCACGTAGAGGGGCAATCTTGCTTCTAGGACAGTGCTCACGCACGCCTCGACATTCACAGGCTTCATCTAAACCTTGTTTTATATTATTTTGAGTTTAAATTAAGTTTAAATTATCTAAAAGAATTATTTTGAAAAGACAAAAATTTTTCTAACAATCTAGAAGCAAGATTAAATTTATTTTATCTTTTCATATAATTAGGGAAATACTGTGTATTGCACTGTGAATAAGATAAACTTTTAATTAGTATAATAGTTGATATTTATGTTAGTACTGTTGCTACAGAATACTATTGCCACTGTTAAAAAACTTTTGCAACCTAGTTAACTCTGTTGCTTTTACGTTCATTCGAGATTACTTAATTATTTCTTTTACTGATTGTATTAATTAATTAGAGTACTATTGTGTTGCTATAATTAATATACATAGAACTCTGTTTGTACTATCAACTCTGTTAGTACAATAGAATTGTTTTTAACGTTCAATTCTTATTAATTGATAATATTGAGTTAGAACTCTATTAATAGTTTACTGTAGTATCTTTGTGTTTATACTATTACTAAATATTGTTGATAATATTATTTTGTTATACTGTTTAAAATATAGTTTAACTATTACCATAGCATACTGTCCACTGTTACTATAAAATTGTTAGTATACTTCGTAAATGAACAATTTAAATAGTTAATTATTCTAATAATGTTAGTACTATTGTGTTAGCATTGTATACTGCTGCTTTTACATTATTGCAAAATTACTTCCTTAATTAAAACTGAGAGTACCTTTAATTAATAATATTGTTGTAATACTTGCTGTTACACTGTTATTTATCTAAACATTTAATTGTTTTATTACTATTTAATTATTCTTATATTGTTAATTAAATATTAATGTGTAGTTGATCTTAACATTGTTTAATATTTAATTCTTTTAACACTGTCATTTAAAAATTAGTATAATTATTATTGATTAAATTTAAACCTGTTAACTTTGATTAACTGTTTTGAATTTAGAATAATTTTGTGACATTGTAGTAGGTTTTTATTTAAACAGATTTAATGGAGGATTCGTATTCGGCGAAGCCGTTTACTTTTGATGGTCGTAATTTTAGAAGGTGGCAGAATCAAATGCGATTCTGGCTCACCACGCTGGGACTTGCTTCTGCCATCTCTGATACTGTTGAGAATGGTAATGAAACTGCACCTGATGGTGCTATTCAGTCTGTGGCAAATCGCCCTCAGACTCGCAGCCAGTCTCAGAGTGCTCCTACTCCTCCTGGTGTTGCACCTGTACCTATACCTGTGTCTCCTATTGATCCTACTAAGAAGAGATACCAAGCTTCAGATTTGCTCAAGTTTAAATTGGTAGATAGTAAACCAATGTCTGACCAACTACAGGATTTTGAGTACATTATTGAGCAGCTTAGATCTAGTGGTATAAATCTAGATGAGAGTTTTCTAGTTGCCACTTTAATAGATAAGTTGCCTCCTTCCTGGTCTAGCCATGCCAATGATCTGAACCACAATCAAAGAGAACTTTTTCTGAATTTTGTCCTAAGATCTCTTAGGATAGAAGAAACCAATCGAGCTACAGATAAGAAGCCTAGCGAGCCTTTTACCCAAGCCAACCTAGTAGAGAACCCGAAACCTAAGGGTAGAAATTTCCAACCCTTTAGGAGGAACTTGGTTAGTGCTTCTCTTTTAGTTCAGCAAGGTTTTAAGTTTGTTTTTGAATGTAATAGAGTAGTAATTACTAAAAGAGTGAACTTGATTGGGAAAGAATTTTTGAGTGATGATTTATTTAAGCTTTCTGTGATGCCTTCTACTATTAATGAAAGTATTATTTTGAATGTTGTTTCACCTGATGTTTGGCATGGAAGATTGGGACATGTGAATTTTAATACTATTAAGAGATTGATGAATTTTGATTTAATTCCTAAGTCTGTTTCAAATGATCATAGATGTGAAATATGTGTGCAAGCTAAGGAACCTAGAAGACCATTTAGATCTGTAGATAGAGATTCTGATCTGCTAGAACTTATACACAGTGATGTTTGTGATGGATGTAGACCCAGTAGGGGTGGAAGTAAATATTTTGTAATATTCATTGATGATCATTCAAAGTATTGTTATATTTATCTGATTAAGAGTAAAGATGAAGTTTTGAATAAATTTATGATCTATAAAGCTGAGGTTGAAAATCAATTGGATAAGAAAATTAAGATTTTAAGATATGATCGAGGAGGTGAATATACATCAAATGAGATGATTGTTTTCTGTCAAGAATTTGAAATTGTACATCAAGTGACTGCACCTTATTCACCTCAATCTAATGGAGTAGCTGAAAGGAAAAATAGAACTTTGATGGATATGGTAAATTCGATGATTATTAGTTCTGGTGCACCCGAGAGCTTGTGGGGTGAAGCTTTGATGACTGCTTGTGTAATTCTTAATAGAATTCCTCACAAGAGTTCTTCTATATCTCCTTATGAAATTTGGAAGGGTAGAAAACCTAATCTGAATTATTTTAAAGTGTGGGGTTGTCTAGCTAAAGTAAAGATTTCTGAAAATAAGAAAAGAAAGATTGGTCCTAAAACTGTGGATACTGTTTTCTTAGGCTATGCAGATGGTAGTAATGCTAATAGATTCTTGGTGGTAAATTCTGAGGTTAATGAGATTTCTAACAATACAATTATTGAAGCTAGAGATGCAGTATCTTTTGAGGATATCTTTCCTTTTAGAACTAGAGTAGATAGACCTGTTCCTGTTGAGACTATAGGTGGATCTAGTAGACCCAGCACTAGTGAACCTATAGACGAGTCTGAACCTAGGAGAAGTAAGCGTCCTAGGATTGAGAAGACTTTTGGTAATGATTTCTGTGTCCTTCTTGTAGAAGATACCCCTTCCACCTTTGACCAAGCTATGACTTCTGTAGATGCATCATTTTGAAAAGAAGCTGTTAAGTTGGAGATGCAATCTATTCTACAGAATCATGCTTGGGAGTTATCTGATTTATCTATAGGTTGTAAGCCTGTAGGATGTAGATGGATCTTTAAGAAGAAATTGAAACCAGATGGGTCTGTAGATAAGTATAAGGCTAGACTTGTAGCTCAGGGTTTTTCCCAGAAGCCTGGTGTAGGTTATTTTGATGTCTATGCTCCTGTAGCTAGGATTACTTCTATTAGGATTCTGCTAGCTTTAGCCTCTATCCATAATTTGATTATTCATCATATGGATATTAAGACTGCTTTTCTAAATGGTGATTTAGAGGAAGAAATTTATATGAAGCAACCTGAGGGATTTATTGTTGCTGGACATAAAAACAAAGTTTGCAAGTTGACAAAATCTTTATATGGACTTAAACAAGCTCCTAAGCAATGGCATTTGAAATTTGACTCTTTAGTTGTGAAAGCTGGTTTTCATGTGAATATGTCTGATGAATGTGTGTACTCTAAGGAATACAATGGACAGATAGTAATCCTATGTTTGTATGTTGATGATATTTTGATCTTTGGAACAAATATAGATGTGATAATGGATGTTAAGAAATTACTTAATAATAACTTGGATATGAAAGATCTTGGGCAAGCTGATGTGATTCTAAATATGAAGATCATAAGAAAATCAAATGAAATTATTATGAGCCAATCTTACTACAGTGAACAAGTGTTAAAGAAATTTGGATATTTTGATTCTAAGATTGTTGTAACACCTTATGACCCTAGTGTACATCTTAAGAAGAATAAAGGTGATCCTATAGGACAGAATAGGTATGCTCAGATTATAGGATCTCTAGGTTATCTTGTAGATTACACTAGACCTGATTTAGCATATGCTGTGAACAGATTGAGAAGATATACTCATAACCCAAATAAAGAACATTGGAATGCCTTAGAAAGAGTTTTGAGATATCTGAAAGGCACTGTATCTTATGGATTGCATTTTTGTGGTTTTCCTGCTGTATTAGAAGGATTTAGTGATGCGAACTGGATAAGTGATACAGCTGATGTGAAGTCAACCACTGGATTTGTTTTTCTCCTTGGTGGAGCAGCTGTTTCTTGGAAGTCATCAAAACAATCATTGATAGCTAGAAGTACAATGGAATCTGAACTGATAGCTTTAGATACCACTGTAGCAGAGGCTAAGTGGATTAGAGAATTTCTGTATGACTTGCCACTGATGGAGCGACCTTTGGCACCTGTGTGTATACATTGTGATTGTAGATCTACTATTGACAAGTGTGCTCAAGAAAATGTGGAAACAAAGATGAATAGATTTATGAAAGTAAGACAAAAGTATATTCGGCAGAATATTAAAGAAAATGTAATTGCATTGGAATTTGTGAAATCTGCGAAGAACCTAGCTGATCAGCTTACTAAAGGTTTGTCTAGGACAGTGATCCTAGAATCGTCGAGGGGGATGCGGCTTAGCCCACAATAAAAACTACCGGCGACGGCAACCCAACCTCTTGGAGGTTCAATGAGTAGAAACAGGTCGAATTGGTAGTTATGCAGAGCACTGCTTTTATATACTCATCCCTATGGCGACAGTGCTCATTAATGCAAGTGGTTAGTAAGGGTTCTTACCCTGAATGGTTTCGAGACCCTTGAGGCAGGGTGTGACCTTGCAGGCACCCTTATCAGGACCTACTATATGTGTGTAGTCGTGAGGCCGCGACTGTGGGAAGAGGGTGGTTCCCTAAAAACACACATGAATCGATATGAGCGCATGGCCATAAAAGCGCTAACCCTCATAGAACCTAAACGGCTGTACCATGTGTACTGTTTGTGGAAATCCGATTCACCGGCCTTGGTTCAAGGCGAAGTCCACTATTGTGCCCTCGGATGTACATAAACCTGTACTAAGTGAAGGTTCAAAGCCGAAAGGTACCTTCGCCGAATACGTGGTATAAGGGATCCAGCATCTGTTTTAGTTTTTATATTTCTTTTACTTTATTTTGTATTTCGTTTTTACAAGTTTTAAATCATGTGGGGATTGTTGGGTTTTATTTTGATTTGGTGATTTTAAACTTGTGTTTTAACTTTTGTTTTTGGGAATTTTGCTTCTTGGGCTACCCAAGAGCCAACCTTGGGAAGTGGCATCTTGGGCTACCCAAGATCCTTCCTTGGGAAGTTGCTTTTGGGCTGCCCAAGAGAGATCTTGTCCCCTGGTGAGTTATTGTGCTTGTCTCTTTGGGCTCTTTAAATTGAGAAGAAGAGTAAGCTTTGAGGACTGACAAAAAAAAGCTACAATTCTCTTCTCTTATTTTAGATAGCTAAAATACACTGTGATTTACATTTTCTTCTTTGAGCTTCTATTTTTGCTGGATCTCTGAAAGTTGTTGGGTTCGCTACGCACCATCCCGGAGTCGTTGCCGACGGGGTGGGCAGTGGTCGTTGTATCGCTAGGGGTGATTGCCGGAGCCTCGCACGTAGAGGGGCAATCTTGCTTCTAGGACAGTGCTCACGCACGCCTCGACATTCACAGGCTTCATCTAAACCTTGTTTTATATTATTTTGAGTTTAAATTAAGTTTAAATTATCTAAAAGAATTATTTTGAAAAGATAAAAGTTTTTCTAACAATATATATATATATATATATATATATATATATATATATATATATATATATATATATATATATTATATAGTGCATAGGTATATATAAATGTACACCCCTTTAGGGGTGTACATCTTATACCCCACCCATTCTAGGGTGGGGGTGAATTTCACTGATCACATCGAAGTGACCGGTGAAAGAAGTCCCACTCTTGGATGGATGGGGTGTGAATCATACACCCCATTTTGGAGTGTATGGGTAGCATTGCCCTTATATTCCACTCAATTTATTTTTAGTAGATTTAAATCTCTAATCTAATTTAACTAGAATTTAACTACGAGTTTAAAAAATTTATAGCACCCGACGCACAAAATTATGTCGATGTTTTTAACTGGTTTACGTATATATATATATATATATATATATACACATCAAAATATGACAATTATTTACCAGTACATTAATAATATATAAAAGTAATATTTTTAAAAATTCAAAATAAATAATTTTGTATTGAATAAATATATTTAAAATATTATTTTTTAATAGCTTAATTTTTTTTAAAAAAAAAATTAAATTTTTTATATAATTTAATATAGTATTAGAATAGAAGCTTAGGAAGAACAATAATTTATTATTTCATAATATTTAGGTACTTAATTCTATTGTATTAATTAACTATTAATTACAATAATTAGTGGAAAACCTCCACGTGGGATTTACCCCACCATTATAAGTGCCCATCGCTTTGTTTCTCCGCGTCACTGTCCCCATCAAAACGACAATAATAATAACTAGTTTAATAGCCCACGCGGTCCGTGAATAAATAATAAAAATAAATTAATAAAATATTAATAAAATATATTTTTATAAAATTTTAAATAAATTAATTTAAATATATAATTAATTTATATATTTAAATTTAATAATTTAATAAATAAATAAAAATATTATTATTTTTTTTTTTTTTCAGAGAGGTTAGTCATATACTCCAAAATGAGGTGTATGATACACACCCCACCCATCCAAGGGTGGGGCTTTTTCTACTGATCACTTCGATGTGATCAGTGAAATTCACCCCACTCTTGAGTGGGGTGTAAGATGTACATGCCCCTTAGGGATGTACAAAAAGTATTTTTTATTTTTTTTATTGGGAAAGAGGACGAAATTTAAAATACGAGTTGTCAAAAAGTTTTATTCACTTCGGCTTCCATTATTTTGTGTCTTATCCTAAGCGTCCTATACAGTACTATTAGACTTTACTATTAGACTTTTCGTAGCGGCGAAGAAAGCGGTAAGCAATTAACTCCTCGCATGGCGCTCTCGATGCGCTTCGTTCTAGAACGAGGATAGCTAGTTAGGTTGAGTCGAGTTGACGTGAATTAAAGTTTGGATGACTTACTTGCTCTTTCCTAATTTTCAATTATGAAAATAGTAACTATACATCTTCTCATCTTTTTCGATTTTGTAAGTTAGAAATTATTTGTGAGAGAAAAAAATAATAATATTAGAAAAAAAATCAAAGGGAGAGAAAGAATGAAACAAACACATTAATTATAGGGGAATAGAGAGAAGAGGATGAAAAATGTTATAACAAAAATAAAGGTGCTGCTTTTAGAAAATAATATAGAGGTATAGATGTTTGAGGGAGAAAAAAAAAAAAGATCAATAGAGAGAAAAAATTAAGAGAGAGAATTAATTAAAAAAGAATGAAAATTATTAATTAAGATGTAAATAAATTATAGGAGGGTAGAGAAAAAAATCATAAGATTCGTTGAATAAAAAGAATATATAGAAAGGAAAAAGTCATAGAACAAAATAATATAAAAATAATATAAAAATATAAATTAGCATAGATCAATTAATTAATTAACAGATGCACCTAAGTTAATTCTCCATTGTAATATAAATACTCCGTATACTGAAGGGGGACTGGCCGTGGGGTTACCGAGCACACCTCAACCCACACAGCACACGAGTGCAGCGGAAACAGAATCTTTCGTAGATGAAAGTAGGCGAAAACGATGGTAAAAAACAAGCACGAGAATAACTAAAGAAATAAAACAAATAAGGGAATATAAGGATACGAGAATTACGTGGTTCGGCCAACAATATGTCAACCTACGTCCACGGGCAAGACCACCTCAATGCGTTATTCGATTAATCCACGGCACAAAAGTACAAAGAGTAAAATTGGATTACAAGAAACTCTCTCACGGAGGCTCTCCACGTTTTTCCTCTCAATTAGGATTTTTCAATGAAGCCCTAAAAAATAAAAGATGAATCGCAAGAGTTAATATAACTCTAAAAACCTAATTTTAATAGGAAACGATCTCCACCGTCCATCCGAGATTTTAAATCACTTCTAGTCGTCGTCCATATTCTCTTAAGAATTATCTTTAAGATATTCCTAAATCATCCCTAATCTTTAGGAACAATATTGGATCAAATCCATATGGACTCGAAACATGATTTTACATAATCCAACATATACATCCCCCTCTAAACACTACTACTTAATTCATCTCCAAATTAGCCAAGTTGATATCCACAACACTTCTTTAGTTAGTGAGTGAATTAAATAAAAATGGATACAACTTCATGTTGTTGGGTTGATAATGGGATCTCTTTGGGTGGTGCTTTTATCAAGGACCTGGAGCATGTTGGCATTGAAAAGACCGGCAGTGGGATTATCAAGTACAAGCGCGAGTGTATATCAAATTCACACGGCACACAAACGCGTCACGAAAATTAAATTATATATTTATAGATAAAAATAGATGAAAATAATTATTAAAAATAAAAGCGAGAATAGCAAATTAATAAAACGAACAAGCGAATACAAGAACACGAGATTTTAATGCATGGTTTGGCCAACGGTGTGTCAACATCCGTTCACCAATAAGACCATCTCAATATATTTTTTGATTAATTCACAACATAAAAATTCAAAGAGATAGGATAATAAAAAACTCTCTCTCAGAACCTATTTATGTTTTTGTCTCAATTAGGATGTTTACAATAAAAGTCTAATTTATAAAAAATTAAGGCTAAATTATATATATATATTTTTTAAATATCCGTTTTTTTATTTTTCTTCCCGATTTTTAAAAACCTACACTTTACTTTCTTAAAAATTCAAGTTGATGCATTTGGCCCCCTCCGTTAGGGTTCTGTCAATATTCTATTAATTTCTAATAATTTATACCGAAAATATTTTTGAAATGACAAAAATATATAAAAAATAATTTTTTTTCTTATAAAGTAAGCAAGGACAATATGATCATTCCACCTTCTTCATTAATATCGTAACTTTTTGAAAATATTTTTTGGTATTTCAAAGGGGTAAAATATAGATTTTTTAAAGTCGGAAAAAAAAAAGTAAAAAAACAAATATTTAAAGAAAATTTTCTGTATTTTAGCTAAAAATTAATTACAAGAGTTTTATAATTCCAAAACCGTAGTTCTGGTAAAAAGCACTCACCGCCGTCCATACTGTCTGATCATTGGTTGGTTCTAATTATTAATTCTAAAAGCTCGAGTTATTAGAAATACACAATAAATTCACTTAAAGCCTACAGACACAGCGCTCTCGACTCACGAGACTCGATTGGACTCAACCCATGCTATCTGGACATTAGGTTTATTATTGGACCTCTTATCGTTAGATTTATTATGGACCGCAGTTTCACTCAACTTATTAAGCTTATCCAACTCAACTTACTAGTCTTCCGAGTCTATTATCATAGAGCAGGAAGTTGGACCTATTACGAACTTAATGAATATTTTTTTACTAATTGACATCCCTAAGCCTCATTAATCTATGCAAACTGTGAGGCTTTTTCTTTTTAATACTTTTATGATCCCCTCCAAGAAATTAAGAGACTTTTTAATAAAACAAGATATTAATTAAGAGAGCAGGAGAGACTTTTAATAAAGCAAGGTATTAGTTAAGAGAGGTGGAGAGAGAGTTGGGAAGAGGCAAGGAATATTTTTGACTTGTACGAAATGAAACCAAGAAAAAGTTAGCAGTGTAACATTTTACTACTCTTATTATAGGATAAATTTTAGAAGAAACCCCTACACTTTACACACTAAAGAAAATGCATGCATGGTCGTTAACGGATAAGACAAATTGACGAAAATATTTTTACTTTATATTGGAGAAAGAATAAGTTTTAGTTTATTTTCTGCCATTCTTGAAAGGTATTTTGGGTATATCAAATAATATTTTTTTAAAAGTTGACGGTTCACTCACGGAATGGTGACGGCGGGGGATAAATACATATTTCGATAATTACAGGGGGACAAAATGTAGGCTTTCAAAAGATAAGAAAACAAAATGAAAAAACAAAATATTACAAATTTTTTTTTTTATAATTTAGCTTTTATTTTTCTGTATTCAAAACTTTCTCTCATATTTATACTCAAAATTGTTCGACAAAAACAAAGCGTAACTTATATCAAAATCAGAGGATATTAAAATAAACTAAATCAAAGTAATGCCGAAGAGAGGTTATTCAATATGGTATATTCAATATTTTTCTTTTTGTTTTGGCCGTGTTTGAATATATGGGTATCTAATTAATTTGATATATTTTTATGATTTAGCTAAGAAAGTTATACATTTGAAAGATGAAAAAAAAAATCAAATATTTAGAATTTAATATTATATTAAGCCTTCAAATTGTTTCTTCGAATAAGATAAAATACCCCGTAGGAGCAATATGTTTTATGTCCAAATCATAAATATCAAGATCTTTTAAAAAGTTCAAAAAAAAAAAGAAAAAAAATTTCTTACAATCACATTTGAAAATTTTTATACCGAGTATGTTCTACTTCACTACAACAAAATTATTCTATAGCGACACTTTTAAGTGTTTCTAAAATAAAAGAAAAGTGTCGCCGACAAAAATACCAACACTTATGGTTAGTGTTCTATATGTGCCGTCCCTAGGGTGTATAGCGACACATTTTTGTAATGTATCCCAAAAATATGTCCCTATAACCTAATTTTGGATATAGATGGAACATAGATGGGACACTTATACAAAAGTGTCACAAATATGTATCCCTATAATCTAATTTTGTTGTAGTGCTTGAAAAACTTATTTCGGCTTCCAAATATGACTTTAATTAGCCTCGTAATTTTTTTTTTAAAAAAATATATAATTAGGCCACCCTAAATGTTAGCAATTTTTGCAAACATATGCCTGAAATTTAATTTGACCGATTTGACTCTCTAAATTTTATCAAATAGTTCAATAAACTTTTGTGCTCAAACAAAATTACTAAATATACCGTTGTTTTAGTTGCTTTAATTGCATATAAAGCCTTATTTTCTCTTCAAAGTATGGCAATTATACAAATATTGAGATTTAACAATAGGATAAGTAAACACAAATGTGTAATTTATTAATAACTTTGACAGAAGATAGAGGCATATTAAACTATTTTAAAATGTTCAGAAAGTTTAATTTCTTAAACTATAAATTTATATGAGTAATTATAAAAATACTATCGACTGTTCTGGCATGCACAAGTGGTAAAAATTTTAGTGGTTAATATCTGAAGTCCTAAATTTAAAGTCTAGTTATTTTATATTTCTAACTAAATTTAGTTTAAAAATAAACGAATCGACGAGCATACGGTCATGTACTTTTTTTTTTTTCCTAAAATTTTCAATTGGAATTTTTTCCTTTGCTTTGTCACGTGGGATATATTGGATCTAGAAACTTGGGATGTACCTAAGAAAGTGTCTTTCTAAAAGTCAACACAGGTTTCTTATTGGAAAAAGAAATGATTAATTATTAATATAGAATTATATAGTTAAAATATATAACTAGTAGTGCTAACACCTTAAGAATTGTTGTGAACTCTATGGACCCATATTCTAGAGTATATGATAATTCTGAAGAACAACAAACAACAATTAATTCAGATCTTCTCGATGAATACTATAAAAATATAATTGATATATCAATTTTACCTTATATTAGCATCATGTTAAAAGTTTGTAGTTCAACCTACAAACTTAAAACAATTTTGCTTTGCAATCTATATATGGCTGGTATTCTTTATTTACATTGATCCGTGAATGCAAGTGTAAAAGAAAAAAAAAAGAAGCAATGATAAAGACAAAAAAGAACCTAGTAGAAAAGCTAGATCAGAAGACTTCTAGAAGCCACTCTCACTTTTTGAAAATAAATAAATATAATAAATGCTATTAATTAATGATACGTGCACATCTTTCTTTTCCTACGTAGTCTCGACCAAGTCAAATCTCGTCGGCCATTAGAATATATATATATATAATATATATATATATATATAATATATATATATATATATATATATGCTAGCTGTATATCTCATAAATAGTGTACAACTTACACCCCACTCTATTCTGAGATGAATATTCACTCCATCCGTCACATCGAGTGACGGAAGAAATTCACCCCATCCCAAGATGGGATGGGGTGTAGGATATACACTCCTTATGGGGTATACAATTAGATGTACCCTATATATATATATATATATATATATATATATATATATATATATATATATATATATATATATATATATAGGAATGCTATTTATACATTCTTGGATGCATGGGTGTACATCTTAACCCTTATCTATTCAAGGGTGAGAGTTTTTCCACCCATTGCTTCAAGTGATGGATAAAATTCACTCCATCTTTAGATGGGTGAAGGTGTAAGATATACACTCATCCAAGGGTGTACACTTAGGTTTTTCCATATATATATATATATATAGAGAGAGAGAGAGAGGGGGAGAGAGAGAGAGAGAGAGTGTGTGTGTGTGTGAGAGCGCGCGCGTAGGCTACTATATTTTTATGAGTATACAATTTTTTATATTCATAACTTTTCTGTCCTTGGATGAAAAGATGCGCCATTAGGATGATAATAGTTCTCTAGGATTTAGTGGGTTGTTAGTGAAATAATATAAATCATAGGGTACCACTATAATCCTAACCGCACATTCCTTCGTCGAAGGATTAAAACTTTATGAACACGAAAAGATTTTACTCATAAAAATATAATAGTTAGACCCTATATATATATATATATATAATATATATATATATATATATATATATATATATATATATATATATATATATATATATATATAAAATGATTCTTTCACATACTTTTATACTTTTAAAAGTATACAAGTTAATTTGTTATATATATATATATTAAGCATTTTTTCTTGATTAAATATATTAAAAATATTAGTTTTTATTGATTTAAATTTTTAAAAAATAATGATTTTTTCACATGTTTTGATATAATATCAAAGCAGAGGGCCATAAATATAAATTTGTAATTAAAAAATAATAATAGTTTCGTAATCTCCAGCTACTTTTATGCATCAATTAACTGTTACTTTCCAAATAAGTAATCTTTTTATTAGCACTATGTTACGGACTTAAACTTTTCGCCTAGCAAAAGTTCGTTTTCTAAGTCCCTAACAACTAGCTGGTAATCAGTAGATCACCTCTACATGCTATATATC
Source organism: Tillandsia fasciculata (assembly GCA_029168755.2). Taxonomy (NCBI): domain Eukaryota; kingdom Viridiplantae; phylum Streptophyta; class Magnoliopsida; order Poales; family Bromeliaceae; genus Tillandsia; species Tillandsia fasciculata. The sequence continues at coordinate 549,973 of CM054951.1, read as the reverse complement.
CTACCAACATGAATAGGAATGTCAACGGTCGGATTCAGAACGGATTTTCAAAAATTCGAATCCGAACCGACACCCGACTACCAAATTCGAATCCGAATCCAAATCCGTCGGATTTTTAAAATTCATATCCAAATCCGAACCCGACCAAAAATTCAAAATCCGAACCCGAAAATTTAAATCCGAAATAATTATTTTATTCTTCTCTTTACAATATTTCAAAATATATTATATTAAATTTAAATTTTTAAAATATAAATTTAAATATAATATAAAATATTTATATACACATATATTATATAACGTAAAATTAGTTCGGATTCGGATCGAATACAATCAAGATTTATATTCAAATTAAAATCCGTCATGTTCTTATTTTTTATATTTATATTCGAATCTATATTCGTTTAATATCAAATAAATTTATTCTATTCAAATTTGAATTCGAATAATATCCGTACCATTCGCATCCCACACGTGAAAGTTAAAACTAATCTCTTTATTTGTGCCCATCACTATCCCCTCAAAATTAGCTTGCATCACCCATTACCTCATTCCCAGATCCAATCAAAAGGAAACAATCACACAAGGCAACAAATCAATCACTCATGCAATGAATAAACACATGCATCTATGTTCCCCATTGTAATATAAATACCCCACATATACACATCCCCTCTAAACACCACTACTACTCCATCTCTAAACCAAGTTATTGCACGATACTCACAACACTTCTTTGCTGAGTAAACCCACCCCCACCCCACCCCCCAACCAAAAAATAAAAAAAAAAATGGATACAACTTATGCTGTTGGGTTGATATTGGGATCTATTCTTATGATGCTTATTTCAAAGATTTGGAGCATGTTGGTATACGTGGTGTGGAGACCATACGTAATAAGTAAAAAATTTAGAGAGCAAGGGATTAAGGGGCCTGAGTACGAGCTATGGATAGGGGCAACTGAAGAGATCAAGAGAATGAAAAGAGAGGGGCAAGGAATGGTGTTGGATATACACTCACATGATTACACCAAAAGAACTTTGCCGCACTATTCGAAATGGAACTCGCAATATGGTATGTTCTAATAATTACTACTTTCATCTTTCATTTTTTAGATTATTTATTTATTTAAGTTTTTGATATTGCAGATCAGAAAATTTTGAGTCCTCCCAACTAACTAGGAGTAATTAATTTCGTAACTCTATGTTTTTAGGTGAATAAGATGAGAAAATGTATTAAGGATTTGGGTTTAATATACCTGCAATAATAATAATACTAATAATAATTATTATTATTATTATTATTATTTTTGTGGTGGTAGTAGTGTCCTTTTCAAAATAATGGCCATTTTTTTTTTCTAGTTTATTATATAGTATTCTCTCTCTCTCTCTCTCTCTCTCTCTCTCTCTCTCTTCTTTTTTTTCTTTTTTCTTTTTTTTTTTGTGAAAAAAAACCAACCACTATATGTAAATTGGTAATTAGGCCAACTACGTACATCCTAGAAAGAGGAATATATATATATATATATATATATATATATATATATATATATATATATATATATATATATATAGGAAAATGCTACTTGTACATTTCATTTGGGGGTGTAAATCACACACCCCACCCATCCAATGGGTGGGTGTGGTGAGGGGTCACTTCACAATTAGATTATTGTATTATTAATAATGCTAAGTCATTTGTGCTATTATATTTTTTATCCTTGAATAAAATATGTGCGGTTAATATGATGGTGAATGAATTTAGTAAATAATTTAAAAAATAATATAATTTAAGGAATATAATAACGGTAAAAGTTTTGATAACACTAAATGTTTTGTGCTATTAATAACATAGTAGTTGTTATTATAACCAAACTCATATAGAGCTAACCTACTATATATATATATATATATATATATATATATATATATATATAGAGAGAGAGAGAGAGAGAGAGAGAGAGTCCGCCTACTATATTTGTACTAGCAATAAGTAATTGGTGCTTGTAAATTTTCTACCGTTAGTTTATTTATTTGACTAATTTTATCTCTTAGGTCATTTTATTCCACCAACCACTTAATTTAAGGGACCCATTATCATCCTAACCGCCTATTATCATCCTAATCACATATCATTTTATCTAAAAATTAAAAATCTACAAACACCAATGACTTGATATTTTTAAAAATATAGAAACTCAATTTTCTCTCTCTTTCTCTCTCTCTCTATATATATATATATATATATATATATATATATATATATATATATATATATATATATATATATATATATATGCTTCTATATTTTTAAAATAGCATGTCATTAATATTTATAGATTTTTAATCGTTCGATGAAAAGATGTGTGATTATGATGATAATAAATTTATTGAATTAAATAAGTGGTCGGTAGAATAAAATAATTTAAAAAATTAAATTAAATTATTAATCTGTTATCAAATTTCTATAGCACTCTAAATTATATGAAAATACTCATTAAGCGAAATATCAATTCTAGAAAAACAGTATTTAATTAATTTAAAAAAAAATCTGTAAGTGGTTTTTAATTTATTGCATAATTATTATTTTTTTTCTTATTTGGACTCTCTTAGCTTACAGGCGCTTAATTATTAGAGACCCCAAAGCTCTTTTTTTTTTTTACCATATTTTTTTATTGTGATCGTGTGCACGAGGTTTGGTTCTCGTCAGGATAAAATTGATGTCAACAGCAGCAGGAAAAGATGCTCGTACGCATTAAACAAAGTTTGTCTCTTGTTGCAGGAGATGTGACATATTTGTCTTGTTGTGTACTGTTGTTAAACAACTCCTACGATCTCAAAAGATTACATATATTTAGATAAAGATTCTCCTTTCACATCTTTCACATCTTATAATTTTTAAAAAAAATCAATCTAATAGATGCAGATCCAGAACTAGTTTTAATGTATTTTAATTTGCTTAGCCACACACAGTAGATATATGTCGAATGAGCTACGTCATGTCCACCGACTAACATGTAATGAAAATAGTCGACGTATATGTACGTCATGAAATAGTGGATACAATAATCCTGTGCAATACATGAAAGACGACGACTTAGGATTGGCTAATATATACTATATTACTAAAAAAATTATTTATTTAATCGGATATTATATTATTTAAAAATTGGATACTATATATATTATTTAAAAATTATTCTAGTAGGAATAGAGAATAAAGTCTATATGAACAAAGATTTTATATATATATATATATATATATATATATATATATATATATATATATATATATATATATATATATATAATAAGATGAAACTTAAAATATAAAAAGTAATCACCTAGGATTGGCTCTAATATAATAATAACATAGTACAATACAATAAATAAAAATATTGCTAAAGTATAGTAGAGTAGAATGTAATAAGATGTAGAGCTATGCTACGTAAACACTCAATTTTGGATATAAATCTTTTATTTCATCCATTCAAGGGTGAAAGTTTTTTTACCCATCACCCCCATCCTAGAATAGATGGAACGTAAGATGTATACCTAAAATTAGGTGTATACTTAGCATTTACCATGTAATTAAGTCTCATGAAAAGTAGTTTTATTTGAAAAGAAGTAATAATTTATGTTTGACAGGAGGAACCTTCTTGTTTTGGTTTGGACCAAGACCAACTTTGGTAATCAACAACCCTGACATGGTGAAGCAAGTGCTCTCCAATAAGTTTGGGTTCTACACCAAAAATGATCCCCACCCAAACGTACAAGCTCTCCTAGGGAAGGGTTTGGTCCTCAGTAATGGCCAAGATTGGGCTCGCCATAGGAGGGTGGTAAACCCTGCTTTCACCATGGACAAGCTTAAGGTACTCAACAATATTATATGTACTACTGATCTCCATTGTAGATCTCTTCTCTCTTTTCAATTTGGTAGCTAACTATATATATATATATATATACTTTAATTTGGAAATGACAGAAAACCAGCGAACAATATGATTTATTGATAAAAACACATAATGTTCAAGTTTTTTTTTTATTATTTTTAAAGTTTGAGGCATTTGAATATACTTGTAATAGCTACTAAGGAGATGGTGATTATTGGCACCAAACTGATATTGATGTTTTTGTATGACAGAGGATGACTAAGAAAATGGCACAAATAGCTCAATCCATGATGGAGGAGTGGGAGACCCAGATAATCCAAAATGAGAACAAGGAAGCAGAAATAGATCTAAGCATGCAGTTTCAGGAGTTGACAGCAGATGTGATCTCCCACACTGCTTTTGGAAGCAGCTACAGAGAGGGAAAGCAAGTCTTTCTTGCACAAAGAGAGCTTCAGATTCTGGCTATGAACAGTATTCTCAATGTCCAACTACCAGGGTACAAGTAAGTATAGATATTCCGCAAAATATATAATTAATTATTTGTTCCGTCATGAGGTGAGATGGGTCTGTGCATGCAAAATATATTAGTCCAAATTATAAACCAGCATTACCAATTTGCCTGAAACATGCTGGCCAAAATTCTTTAAGTCCAAGTTACGACCGAAACTAATATGCTAGTTTCTATATAAATATATGTACGTAGATCCACCTACACTATATATGGTGTCAACATGCATATATATATGTATATATTGTTTCTTTATTTTTACGACGATATATATTCTTATTCGTGTAGGTATCTTCCAACTAGCAAGAATCGACAAAAGTGGGAATTAGAAAGGAAGGTGAGGAGCATGCTGATGCAAATAATACAATCTCGGCTCGATGGGAAAGAATCCGGCTACGGGAATGATCTGCTGGGCTTGATGCTCGAGGCTTGTGCGTCGGACCACTGCGACGAGAAGAAAGTGGATTATAGCTTGGACATGGACGAGATCATCGGCGAGTGCAAGACATTCTTCTTCGCAGGCCACGAGACGACGTCGCACCTTCTAACTTGGACCATGTTCCTCCTGAGCACACACCTTGAGTGGCAGGAGAGGCTCAGGGAGGAGGTGATGAGAGAGTGTGGAAACCAAGTTCCTAATGCAGATATGCTCAGCAAGTTAAAATTGGTATATATATATATATGCTTTCATTTTTGCCCTATGTTTTTCCCTTGAATCATATGTTTTAGGAAGGAAAAAGTAATTAAGCGCATGCAAACTTGTAGGTGCATGACAAGTAATAATTAATGGAGAAATTAAATTAAATTATGATTATGCTCTCATATATATATATATATCTAATTAATGCATGCAGGTGACAATGGTTCTCTTTGAAACCCTGAGGCTGTACGGTCCAGTTCTCCAACTACAAAGAAAAACAGTCAAAGACATGGAGCTGGGGGGCCTGAAGATCCCCAGAGGGACCGTGGTCGCGATTCCAATCTTGATGATGCACCGCGACAAGGCTGTGTGGGGTCTCGATGCCGACAAGTTCGACCCGTCGAGGTTCGAGAACGGGATCACGAGGGCCGCCAACCACCCGAACGCGCTGCTTTCGTTCTCGATCGGGCCCAGGTCGTGCATTGGCCAGAACTTCGCGATGCTGGAGGCCAAGACCGTCGTCGCCATGCTGCTGCAGCGCTTCTCCTTCGCCATCTCTCCCAAATACGTGCATGCGCCGAACGACGTGCTAACCCTGCAGCCAAAATATGGGCTTCCTATAGTGTTGAAGACCCTGCACGTTTAGGATATATATATATATATATACATGAATATGAATGTTGGTAATAGTAATAGTTAGCTATATATATATATATATATATATATATATATATATATATATATATGCTTGATATGAGTACTAGTATTATTATTGTTATTATTGGCAATTTGTTATTTTTTCTGTATCTGTGGAGCCTAGCTAGCTAGCTAGCTATCAAGCCATATATATGTTTGAGACATTTCAAATGAGTTTTCTATATAAATATGTAAGAACTTGAAATTTTGTAATTAAATAAAAAGGAAAAGAATAAAAGTCTAGTCGATTTTGAATTATCAATGGCAAGAGTAGCCTCAGTGCCCCTTTTCTGCAGTGTAAATTGCACAATTAGTGGGCCAAAAATACCACTTTGCAATCCGAGCCTAATCTCGAAGATCCGAGATCACCAGCACGACCGTCTCGTCGAATCGAGTGAAAACCATATTAAGCATGTTCAGATCCGACGGTCGGATCTTCCAGAAATTGACGAAGAGGCGGGCGGGACCCGCGACTTAAGTGCATAGTGCTTGGGACTGTTGATGAACAGTAAACCATGAATTTGATTTCCCTTCGCGCCAACGTTGGCCATTTTACTATCTGGACTCGTAATATAGTGATTCGAGTAGTCAATTCTAGCTATTTTCGATGTTCTGAACGCAATGGCGCAGTCGAAAATTCTGTTTGACGACTCTGGAATTTCGAAAAGCGTGAAAACTGTAAAATTAGACAGTTTTTATGGAACGGAATTTTATCTGGACACAGTTTCGAAAAACAGAGATCACTACTTGATAGGTTTCGTCGAGCCGGACGTCTTGGCGAAGTCCGTTTTTCGATCTGACGCCCGGATCTTCTCGAAAAGCGTGAAACGCGTCGAAAATGCAAAAATTGCACCTGAAACCCTATATAAGTTGCCTCGAAAAGCGTGCTATGCATTGGAGAGGGACTTAATGGTAAGATGTTGCTGCTGTAAAGGACTGGGATGCAAAGGGTGGACTTGGAGGGACTTAATTGCGAATTGGCATCAACCTATATATATAGGCATCTACCGAGCTAGGGTTCCACAAACCCTACGCCCTTAACCCTTGCCCCAGACGCTTCTGCAACAAACTTCTCCTCCTTTGCACTCTTCTCGGACCCTCCCCGCGCCGGCCGCCGCCTCCACCGCCGGAGAAGAAAGATCAAAAGGATCTTGATCTCGGGTGACTCGAGGTGAGAGTGCTCAGGAAGATCAAGAGCGATCAAGACCAGGTCTGGAGGTGTCCCCTGGGGTGCCGCTGTCGGGCTGAGGTGGTCCGGTCCCCAGCCGCCGCCGTCGGGCGCCGTCGCAGCAACCTCTCTTTCCCTTATTTTTCCGGCAAAGGTAAGCTCGGAGCATCTCTATTTATTATGGCTTCTTGGCATGACCATCCCATTTCTGACATCGAGACGACCCTCCGAGCGCAGGCTGGTCGGCGACCGTCGCCCCGATCGCCGGCGAGGGGTTTAGCCTGCCGGATTATTGTTTTTGGACCGAACCCTTCGCGTCGCCACCATCCGACCGGCTATATCAAGATCAGCACCGTTAATCTTCTCCCTCTTGACGACTACAACCTCTCTGTGAAGTCCCGCGGCGATCGGATCCAGATCGGGCCCGCACGAGAGTGCCCTAGAAACCCTGTTATTGGCGTTTTTGCCGACCGTCGCCGTCCGGCGCCGCCGCTGCTTTCCGGCGCCGGCCATCACTGCACCGAGACTCCTGGAACTGAGAGGGATCTCCTGGTCCAAGTCTCACCGGCCCGGAGCCACCTCATCAGAAACCGCCATTAGAGGCCCTTGGAGCTTTTCCGAGCTCCTCCGCCGCGCCTCTCCGGCGATCCCCGTCGTCGGGAAAACCATTCAGGTAAGCCCCCTCAGTCCTTAGGAGTCCTCCTGTCACCTTGCATGGCCCTCTTGACGTGAGGTTTCCATGATCCAGGGTTGCACCCGAGGAGGGCTTCGGATCGAGCTCCGACGATCCCCGGCGCTCCGGGACTCCGGCAACCACCCAGGTAAGTCCCTAGCCACCCCCTGATAATCTCCACCATTTTAGTTTGGGTCAGAAGGGCCCCTGTTGTTGGGTCTTAAGTCTTGAATCCGAGTTATAGATTTCAGCTTCCCTCCGGCCGCCGCCGCCTCCGGCCGCCGCCGGCCGACCCGGACTGTACCCGAGGACCTCTAGGGACTCCACCAAGCCAGTGCTCACTTCAGATAGCAAGCTGACCCTCTGTTGCCCAGAGAGCACCCAAACCGAGCCTTGGCTTGGAGCTCCACCGTGCTCCGGCAACCCTCCGGCCGGTTTCCGGCGCACCCAAGGTGAGCACACTACTCCCCTGTTATTGTTGAACACCATGCTCAAGTTAGATCTCGAGTAGACCATGTATATAATAAGTTTTATCAAAATGGTATATTGGACCTTTAATGATCATGGGCCAACTTTTAACTCGGGATCCGTGTCGATCAAACCCCGTGAGCACGGGCTCCGTCTCGACGTAACGAACCCGCTGGAGTTTACGGCGTCGTCGTCGGAGTCCCGGATTGCGAGAACGGGGCGAAACACTGCATCTAATATCGCGAGTTAAAAGGCTAACTTTGCCCTGGGATTTCGCGCTGACCCGAGATTGTGAGCACGGGGTCCGTCGCATCAAATGTGACGCGCTGGCACTTACGGCGTCGTCGTTGGACCCCCGGATTTTAAGAACGAGCCGAAACAGTAAATAACTTGATATTTTGTGCAGTTTTAAATTTATTATGGACCAAAATGCAAAATTGATGTATGAACTCTCCTTAAACAGCACCTACGCACTACCTGGCCATTTTATTGGGATTCCGATGGTCCTCGTTGACCAGGAATCAGATATCGATCGACAAAATGACCGATTTGACCCGTCTAAACGTTCCGTTAGTGTAACGCCGTCGGGAAAGGGTTGTGCGAGTTATTTACTGATCATATCTCTTTATACAGGGCCTAGTTCTTCAGCACCAGCCTCCCGGTAGCTGCGCGGGAGTTCGAGGATCTGCCTACATCCAGGTGGGTTACTTTCGAACCGGGCCTCAGCTTTTTGGCCCTCTGGTTGCTTTAGTCCAGTCGGACACCTGTTATTGACTAGCCTGTCGATTTTATCTACATGATCCTTCTAATTGATATGGATTTCTTTAGACCTGTCCTATACCCCTGATGCTTACATCTACATGCTCGATGACTACTCCCGATAGATCTTGATCGATTCACATACCTGTTTATTAGCTTATTGATTTGATCTATACGACCTATGATGATTGCATATATCACCTGATCTGATTGATAGACATTGATTCTTTTAGACTCGTCGTATACATACCTGCTGATTTTATCTTGATTAGCCCTGATGACTGCATTGACATGCCCTGTGATTATTCCTGACAGATTCTGATCTACTTGAGACATCATATATATCTGTGCATCAGCTTTTTTTCAGTATATAGATCTGCGTGATTAGATGATACTTGTTGATACTTGTCACTTGAGATACTGCTTTACATCCCGATATGCATGATTGATTGATTCTGATCGATAGATGTTGACTGATGATTCCCTGTTGGGATCTCGGCATGTTGCCGACTACCCGGTCACTAGACCGTGAGCTTGAGCATTTGCATTGTGATCGCCCGCACCGTTGTACTTCACGAACATCAGCGGAATTGCTACCCGCAGCGATGTTCTTTACCGGTAAAGTGGTTAGCAGTTGCAACCCGTGACCCCTCGTGGGGGGGGATGTCAACCAGGAGGTGCCAGGAGGGCAGTTTTGCCTGAGGTCTTGTGGGACCAATATGGTGGCTTTTGATTGGATATTGATAGTTTCCTTATTGACGCATTACTTTTACCTTATACTGTTGCTCAGTTTATTTCCAGTATTAGTATCGGTAGACATGTTTTTATCATTTGCAGTTCCTCATGCATGATTATTGTGGATACCTTTGATTTCCAGCATACATGATCTACCGTTCTTATGACTGATTATCACTGACATATCCTGATTTACAGTATTTCTTATCTGTAGTTTGATGATTGATTACCTGCCTAGTTAGCCTATCTGTGGATTCTGTTGATTATCAGTAGATCTGCTTTATTGTTCAGCTTTACCCTATGATTCTTACTATCCGCAGATTTTAGTACCCAGTAGGTACGATTAGCTGGTGCTCGGCTCGTCGTGCCCACTGGGATACACTCCGGTGTGTCTCACACCCTCGGGTGACTGTTTTTCAGGTCATTCGGGTGCTGGGATGTCGGGACGATCCAGTGAGGCTGTCACGATAGAGCTGTCCCCCTGATGACATAGATCGATGATTGAGATCCCCGATTATCTGTAGTTGACTTGCACTTATGTTATTTCAGTTTCCAGTTCATTTAGATATTTCAGTTTGATGTTAGTATGATACTTGGATTATTCCTGATGATTAGTATGGTTTAGTTGAGATAGTTATTGCTCGCTGATTGATGATTGGATTAGCCTAGCCGTGCATGTATAGGAGAGACCCTATCCTTTTGGATAGGGGATTTCCTATATGTGTGGCGGTCTGTTACGCCTGTTTTGCAAACTCTGATTTAATAAAAAAAAAAAAAAAAATTTCAGACCTGATTTTTAAACTCGGGGCGTGACAAAATAGATGCATGCCACTGTTTTATATAAATTTTTATTTTCTATGTAGTGAGTAATGATTTAATTTGCTGTGGATATATATCAAATTTATGATGAGTATTTTATGATCAAATCATATATTAATTGCCCATTGTGTCTGATACTACATCAACACTTATCTTATATAATTGAACGTATTATTTTGTATAGAAAATTCTAGATATACAATTTTTTATATATAATTATATTTTAATTTTATATTATATATATATATATATATATATATATATATATATATATATATATATATATATATATATATATATATATATATATATAGACTACAAAGGGAAGCCTCTCCTCTGCTCAAGTAAATTATAATTAAGCCTTTTCTCAACTTTATATCCCTATGCTCTATATGATTTCAATTTCAAACTTGTAATTTACTGTCTCTTGTAAAATAGGTTGATCATGTCTAGTTAGCAATATATATATATATATATATATATATATATATATATATATATATATATATATATATATATAACAAAATTATATTATAGCGGCACTTTTAAATATTTTTGAAATCTAAAAAAAAATTCGCTAACAAAAATACCCATACTTATTGTTAGTGTTGCTATATGTGCCGTCGCTAAGGTGTATAGCGAAACATTTTTATAATGTGTTCCAAAAATGTGTCCCTATAACCTAATTTTGAATATAGGTGGAATATAAATGGGACACTTATACAAAAATGTTACAAACATGTTCCCTATAAACTAATTTTGTTGTAGTGTACGTGTGTGTATATATATATATATATATATATATATATATATATATATATATATATATATATATATATATATATATATATATATATATAGCCTTGGGCTACTTTACTCTTATGAGTACAGGGGACCACTATAATCCTAACCGTACATTCTTATATTCAAGGGCCGAAAACTTATGAGTACGACAAAATTTTACTCATAAAAATATAATAGTCGGACTATATATTTAATCAGATATATTTAAAAAATAATAATTTGTACAACCTTTATTTTCCAAAAAAATATAATTCATAAGTCATATTTTTTAAAAATAATTGCATTTACTGTCTGCATCAACCTATGGAAATGGTAAAAATTTTTCTGATGAAAAAAAGAGTTTTGATAGGTAAAGATGTTGATAGATAAGGATACCTAAAATTTGATAGATAAAGATATCTAAAATTAATTTTATCGAACTCGAATAGAATGAATTTAGTCGATACTAAACGGATATACTGGTTTCGGATATTGATATAAAAAATAAATGCTTCATGAATTTGAATTTGGATTTGAATTTTGTCTCTATCCAACCCGAACCCAAATACATTGTTTGGTGATATATTTGCAATTGTATTTTAAAATTAAATTTGAATATAATATATTTTGAAATATGATAAAGAGAAATAATTATTTTGGATTCGAAAATTCGAGTTTCAAATTTTTGGTCGGATTTTGAATTTAGATATCGGATTCAAATTTTGAAAACCTCGTCCCCAATCTAACCCATTGACATCCCTAGGGAAAGCCAAGGGATAATGTTTTTCTTGTACCAAATGCATTTTACTATTACTATTGGAGTATTGCTATTTGTACATTCCAAAAGAGGGTGTATTAATTTTAGAGTATATATTTTGCATCTCTCATCCAAAGGCTAAGAATTAGCTCGTTTTTGATCAAATTTTTTTTATATTTTTTTTTAAAATACTAAAAACTCAGAGACCCTGTTTAGATGTTAGAATGAGTTATCCAACGATAAATTATTCAGTACAAAAATTTTCTAGTATAATTATAAAAAGCAAGTTTGATTTTTGTTTCTTAAAAAGTCTTAATATTTATGATTTAGTAAGAATATTTTACTTACCAGATAATTTATGTGTTAAAATTTAGTTAGATTTATAGTTAAATCCTAATTAGATTAGAATTAATATTTAAATATATTTAAGATAAATTAATTTAAATTTAAATATTAATTAAAATAAAATTTCTATTTATACTAGAATTGTCCCGTCACATGCTTATATATAGATATAAAAAAAATGCTACGTATACATTTTAAAAAATATATATATTTTATATCATATTTATTCAATAAATAGGATGTAAATAAATTTTTTTTACTTATTAAACAAGTGAGATATAAAAAAAAATATATATATTTTTTTTAAGTGCAAAATTATCATAAATGTGTGATAGGTGAAAATGCGCGAGCTTAATTATATATACATACGTACACCATCGTACATTTTACTTCGTGTGCACGTAATATGACTACTATAGTACTTAAGCCTCTCGAAAAAGAATCAACTTGTGCTAAAGTTGTACGAATCTTCTAGAAGCCTTCTAGAAGCTACTTTTTTTTAAAAAAATAAATAAATAAATAAATAGAGGCATGAACGGACTACTTTATGAATCAAAAAATTAATTAAAATAAATGATAAAAAATTTAGTGGTTGATATCTGTAATTTTGAGTTGGAAGGCTAATTATTTTATATTTTCAGCTAAGTTTATTTTAAAAATAAGCGAAGTAAATAGTACGCTACCTTTCTCTAAAAAAAATAAAAAATTAAATGCGGTGGAATTTGATGATTATTGTTTTTTTTCTGTTTGGTGTCACGTTTTAATTTTATTTTCATTCAAAAATTTGTTAGATAATTTTAATACTAAAATTTAAAAATAAAAATAAAAATTCTAGACAACAGAATTATAATTTTTGAATAAAACAAAATTATTATTATATAACACGTCAGTTTGTACACCTCTAGAACCTATATATATATATATATATAGTGCATATATAGCACACAATTAAAACATACCACAATTCTAATACAATAATTATATTTCGACTCTAATTTAAATTTATATTCCACTCAATTTATTTTTAGTAGATTTAAATCTCTAATCTAATTTCACTAGAATGTAACTACGAGTTTAAAAAATTTATAACAGCCGACACACAAAATTATATCGATGTTTTTAACTGGTTTACGTGTATATATATACACATCAAAGTATGACAAGTATTTGCTAGTACATTAATAATATATAAAAGTAATATTTTTAGACATTCAAAATAAATAATTTTTTATTGAATAAATATATTAAAAATATTATTTTTTAATAGCTTGATTTTTTTTTAAAATAATAATTTTTTTATATTATTTAATATAGTATGAGAATAGAAGCTTAGGAAGAACAATAATTTATTATTTCATAATATTTAGGTAATTAATTCTATTGTATTAATTAACCATTAATTAATGTCCAATAATTAGTGGAACACCTCCACGTGGGATATAGTGCCCATCACTTTGTTTCTCGCGTCACTGTCCCCATCAAAACGAAAATAATAATAACTAGTTTAATAACCCACGCGATCCATGAATAAATAATAAAAATAAATTAATAAAATATTAATAAAATATATTTTTATAAAATTTTAAATAAATTAAGTTAAATATATAACTAATTTATATATTTAAATTGAATAATTTAATAAATAAATAAAAATATTATATATTTTTTTTGAGAGATGCTACTCATACACTTCAAAATGGAGTGTATGATGTACACTCCATCCATTCAAAGGTGGGGCTTCTTTCACTTCACTTCGATGTGACCAGTAGAATTCACTCTATCCTTGGATGGGTGGGATGTAAGATGTACACCCCTTAGGGGGGTACAAAAAGCATTTTCTATTTTTTTTTTATTAAGAAAGAGGACGAAATTTAAAATACGAGTTGTCAAAAAGTTTTATTCACTTCGGCCTCTATTATTTTGTGTCTTATTCTAAGCATCCTATACTGTACTATTAGATTTTATTATTAGATTTTTCGTAGCGGCGAAGGAGGCGGTAAGCAATTAACTCCTCGCATTGCGCTCTGGACGCGCTCCGTTCTAGAGAGACGTAGGTTGAGTCGAGTTGGCGTGAATTAAAGTTTGGATGACTTGCTTACTCTTCCCTAATTTTCAATTATGAAAGTAATAACTATTCATTTTCTCATCCTCTTTCGATTTTGTAGGTTAGAAATTATTTGAGGGAGAAAAAAATAATATTGGAAAAAAAAAATCAAGAAAGGAAGAGAAAGAATGAAACACATTAATTAAGAAACATATTAATTATAGGAGAATAGAGAAAAGAGGATGAAAAAATTCATAATAAAAACAAAGGTACTGCTTTTAGAAAATAATATAGAGGTATAGATGTTTGAGGGAGAAAAAAAAGAAAAATAAAAAATAAAAAGATCCGCATTGAAAAGACCGGCAGTGGGATTACCAAGTACGCCAGTACATATCAAATTCATCCATGAAAATTAAATTATATATTTATAGGTAAAAATAGACGAAAACAATCATTAAAAATAAAAGCGAGAATAGCAAATTTATAAAACAAACAAGCGAATATAAAAAGACGAGATTTTAATACATGGTTTGGCCAACGGTGTGTCAACATCTGTTCACCAATAAGACCATCTCAATATATTTTTTGATTAATTCACAATATAAAAATTCAAAGAGATAGGACAATAAAAAACTCTCTCTCATAACCTATTTTTGTTTTTGTCTCAGTTAAGGCTAAATTATATAAAATTTTTCTTTAAGTACCCGCTTTTTTATTTTTCTCCCTGACTTTTAAAAACCTACACTTTACTCCCTTAAAAATTCAAGTTGATGCATTTAGCCCTCTCCGTTAGGGTTCTATCAATATTCTATTAATTTCTAATAATTTATACCGAAAATATTTTTGAAATGACAAAAATATATTAAAAAAAAAAATTTCTTTTATAAAGTAAGCAAGGACAATATGGTCATTTCACCTTCTTCATTAACACCGTAACTTTCTGAAAATATTTTTTGATATTTCAAAAAAGTAAAATATAGATTTTTTAAAGTCGGAAAAAAAAATGAAAAAACAGATATTTAAAAAAAAATTTCTGTATTTTAACTAAAAATTAATTACAAGAGTTTTATAATCCCAAAACCGTAGTTCTGGTAAAAATCACTCTCCGCCGTCCATACTGTCAGATCATTGGTTCTAACTATAAATCCTAAAAGCTCGAGTTATTAGAAATATATAATAAATTCACTTAAAGCCTACAGACACAGCGCGCACGACTTACGACTCACGAGACTCGACTGGACTCAACCCATGCTATCTAGACGTTAGGTTTATTGTTGGGCCTCTTGTCGTTAGATTTATTATGGACCGCAGTTCCACTCAACTTATTAAGCTTATCCAACTCAACTTACTAGTCTTCCGAGTCTATTATCATAAAACAGGAAGTTGGACCTATTAAATGAATATTTTTTACTAATTGACATCGCTAAGCCTCATTAATCTATGCAAACTGTGAGGCTTTTTCTTTTTAATACTTTTATGATCCCCTCGAAGAAATTAAGAGACTTTTTAATAAAACAAGATATTAATTAAGAGAGCAGGAGAGATCACTTTTAATAAAACAAGGTATTAATTAAGAGAGGTGGAGAGAGAGAGTTGGGAAGAGGCAAGGAATATTTTTGACTTGTACGAAATGAAACCAAGAAAAAGTTAGCAGTGTAACATTTTACTACTGTTATTATAGGATAAATTTTAGAAGAAACCCCTACACTTTACACACTTAAGAAAATGCATGGAGGGCTTTTTTTTTTTTTTTTTTTTTTTTTTTAAACAACTTTTATTTTTAGCTAAATTATAAAAAAAATTTCTGTAATATTTTATTTTTTTATTTTATCCTCCTGTATTTTAAGGTATCGTTTGGATTGGGGATAAGCCGGAATGAGTTATACCAGGTATAAATATAAACTAAGGGATAAACCTGGTATAAAGTAAAAATGTGTTTGGTTGGGAATGAGGCTTAAACCTGGTATAAGTAAAATAGTGTTTGGGGTTGAAGAGTAAGTAGGAATAGAGAGTTGACTTTTATGGTAAAAGATTAAAATATTCTTTTTTTTTTAATAATTTTTTTAAAATTAAAATTTTAAAATTTATTCAAATTTTAATCTTTATTAATTTTAATTTTTATAAAAATTTTAAGTGGGAGTAAAAAAAAATGTTAATTTTAAAATATCAAGTAGGAATAAAAATTTTAATTTATAAATTTATATAAATTTTTAAAAAATTATAAAAATATTGTATAAATTTTAAAATTAATAATTTTTAAAAATAAAATAAAATTTTTAGATTTATTAAAATATAAAATTAAAAAAAATTAAAATTTATAAAATTTAAAATTTAAAATTTAAATATTTAAATATTTTTTATAATTTACAAATTTTTATTAAAAAAAAAAAAAAAACCTGAAGCATTAAAAAAAAAAAAACGAAAAAAAAAAAAAAAAAAAAAAAAAAAAAAAAGGGAAACGCCCCTTCCTTTGGAAGGGACGGGGAGAGAGAGAGAGAGAGAGAGGGAGTAGAGGGGTTGGGTTCTGGGGTTTTGGGGGGATATCCCTCCCCCAAATCGGGGATATCCCCGTTTGGGAGGGATATCCCCAAACAGGGATATTCCAAAAGTGTTTGGGGATAAAGGGGGATATCCCGCTTTATCCCCAATCCAAACGGTGGCTAAAAGCCTATATTTTGGCCCTTCGTAATTACCGAATTATCTTTAAGTGGCAACGCCGTTAACGGATAAGACAAATTGATGAAAATGCCCTTACCTTATATTGGAGAGAGAATGAATTTTAGTTTATTTTCTGCCATTCTTGAAGGGTATTTTGGGTATATCCAATAATATTTTTTAAAAAATTGACGGTTCACTTACGGAATGGTGACGGCGGGAGATAAATATATATTTCGGTAATTACAGGGGGGCAAAATGTAGGCTTAAGAAAATAAAATGAAAAAACGAAATAGTATAAATTTTTTTTTTTATAATTTAGCTTTTATTTTTTTATATTCAAAACTTTCTCTCATATTTATACTCAAAATTGTTCGACAAAAACAAAACGTCACTTATATCAAATCGGAGGATATTAAAATAAACTAAATCAAAGTAATGCCGAAGAGAGGTTATTCAATATGGCATATTCAATATTTTTCTTTTTATTTTGGCCGTGTTTGAATATATGGGTATCTAATTTGATATATTTTTATGATTTAGCTACGAAACTTATACATTTGAAAGATGAAAAAAAGATCAAATATTTAGAATTTAATATTATATTAAGCCTTCAAATTGTTTCTTCGAATAAGATAAAATACCCCCGTACGAGCAATTAGTATGTTCTATCTCTAAATCATAAATATCAAGATCTTTTAAAAAGTTAAAAAAAAAAAAAAAAAAAAAAAAAAAAAAAAAAAATTCTTACAATCACATTTGAAAATTTTTATACCGAGTAAGTTCTACTTGTAAAACTTATTTCAGCTTCCAAATATGAACTTAATTAGCCTCTTAATTTTTTTTTTTAAAAAAAAATATACTAATTAGGCCACCCTAAATGTTAGCAATTTTTGCAAACATATGTTTTAAATTTAATTTGACCGATTTGACTCTCTAAATTTTATCAAATAGTTCAATAAATTTTTGTGCTCAAACAAAGTTACTAAATATACCGCTGTTTTAGTTGCTTGAATTGCATATAAAGCCTTATTTTCTCTTCAAAGTATGGCAATTATACAAATATTGAGATTTAACAATAGGATAAGTAAACACAAATGTGTAATTAATATAATGTTCGGAAAGTTTAATTTCTTAAACTATAAATTTATATGACTAATTATAAAAATACTATCGACTGTCCTAGTGTAGTAATCTAGAAATTCAAAATTTAAATTGAAGAATTCAAATATCAATATGAATGAGAAATTGCAAAGGTAAACCTATGTGGTTGTATACCGGGGTGCAAATTGCACAGTTATCGAAGTACTATGTTTGCCTTTCAGATCTGAGTCTGATCTCGAAAATCTGAAATTGCCAGTACGACCGTCTCGTCGAGTCGATTGAAAATGATATAAACCGATTTTCGATCTGACGGTCGGATTGTTCAGAAATCAGTAAAGAAGCTGGTGGGGCCCACGACTTAAGTCGTGAATAGTAACCTCCTGTTTTAATTCCCCGCCGAGCGAACGTTGACCGATTCACTGTCTGGAGTCCGAATTTAACGGTCCAGGTAGTCGATTTTAACCGCTTCATCATTCTAAGCGCAGTGGCGTTGACGAAATTTGCATTTGACAAGCCTAAAGCCTCGTAAAGCGTGCCGAACTGTATAATTTACAGTATAAGATGGATTTTAAAAATTATGGAGCTAAATTTTAGCGAACCAAAATCGCTACCTGATAGGTTTCGTCGAGCCGGACGTCGTGGTTGTGTCTGTTTTTCAGTTTGACAATCCGGGTGTCTCGAAAAGCGTGAATTATGTGAAAATTTGCTATATTTTGCGAAAAAGCTCAATATTTTATGTGTCAATTTGTACCAAACTTGTAGAGGAGGCTCTTTGTCGCAAATGTGTTCTACAGGGAAGGACTTAGCTTTAAATAATGCTTGTGGAGGGGTCTCTTGGCATATTAAGCAATATGCATATATAGCAACCTAAGGTTGCTTCTTTGCAACCCTAGCCGCAGCCATCTGGTAACCGCAGCCACCCACGTCTTCTCCTCTCCCTCTGCTACCCATCCCGGGTTACTGCGTCACCGGCCGCCGCCCAGGGTCGCCGGAAAAGCAGGAAGCTTCAAGAAGCAATCTTGATTCTCGGATTGTAGGAGAAGGAGAAGTACCCAAGCCCCAGAATTGTGCCTGGACCTTTCTGTAGTGGTGATCTTCATCCAGAAGACTAGCCGTGGTGGTCCGGTGCTCCGCCGTGGCCGCGCGACGCTGGGAAGATCACTTTCTTCTTCCTCGGATCCGGCGAAGGTGAGGTCTTGTTGTTTTTATTTTCTTGCTACCTAGGCCTCCTGAGTATATCCATCACCTCTGGGTGAACCTCCCAGCCGAACCCCGAAGTCGGGAATGCCCCCGGTCGCCGGCGGGGAAATTGCACCCGCCGGAAACCGAAACTACTCCGCCGCGGCTGTTTGCCGCACCCAATGGCTCAAGTTCCGATCCAAAATGGTGGGAATCTTCTGTAGGGCCTAAGGAACCTCTCCATGAAGTTTCATAGCATTTGGAGTAGTGTGCGAGCCGCAGTTTGATGCCCTAGCTTTGAGTTATCTCGGGTTCGCCCGAGGTTGCGCCGCCGTCGCCGCCGCTTGTTGCCGCCGGCCACCTGCACAGTTAGCTCCACCAGGTTGTGACTGACCCACAGAGGCCCTTGCATGAGACCCATGCTGCTCGGTTGAAGCTTCACCATTGTTGGTGCAAGTTGCGGCCGAACTTGCTCCGCCGCCGCCGCCGCTGCCTCTCGCCGCCGGCCATGGGTCCAGCAAGTTTCGTGGAGTCAGTTAGCACCTACAGGTGCTGGTGCTTGAGACCCAGAGCCATTATATAAAGGTTCACCATTAATGCTTTCTAGTTGTTTATATTACTTATTGCCCACCATGTGTTCGAAGAAATGATCGAGAGAACCAAATTGGTTCTGTGCATCCAGCAAGAGAGCATTCGACTCCTGCAAGCTTCCTAAGCTTGATGCTCACTCTACTTCAGCAAATGGCTGAGTAGATGGAAGGATTTTGCAATTTGAACCCTTTAAGCTTATGTTTTTAGAGCCTTGTTTCTCCGGCGATGTCTCAGGTTACCCCGCAGCACCTAGTTGGTGAGCCTCTGAGTTCTTTTGGTCTGCTGAATGTGATGCTTGCATCTAAATTGGGTTTGGTCGAGTGCAGGTATTAAAAGTAGCAAATTGAGACTTTAATTATCGGAATTGTTGGCCCGAAGTTTTATTCGAGTTTCGCGTTGCTTCCAAAAGGTGAGCACGGTGTCCATCAAGTCGAGAGCCACCTGCTGGTGGTGTCGGTTCGTTAAAATAGCACTCCGAAATTAAATGCAAGTGAAAATGGCATGAAATTGCATGCTTTTATGCAATTTGGTAAAATCCCGGGGGCCTAAATGCAATTGTGACCATACTAGCTGCTTTGTACAGTGTACACATGATCTCTAAACCTTTTGTTGGAGGTCCGATGCTTTTCGTTGAGCGGGAATTGGATCCCGAACCGTAAATTGGCAAAATCGCCGGTTTAACGGCGATTCGACGTTAATCATGCAATTCAGGAAATTTTAGTGGTTATGGCTTTGCCGGTGCACAGGATTACCCAGAGTCTGGTGTTAGGGCCTAAATGTCTTAAGTTAGACATTCTTGGGCAGCACGTGAAGTTTCACGAGTTTTGGTTATTGTTCAGCACAGATTGGGTCATAGTGATCTGTCGGCGGATTTCCGAAAATTTCGAAAAATTCCGGGACTTCAGCGAAGTTTCCCGTTTAGCTTGTCTGCACATAGTGTGTCAGTGGGTTGGGTATGTGTGAGAGTCTATTTTCTGACCTGTGCATATGATTCAGGTCCCAACAGTCAGCCGCCATCTTGCGAGCCATCCAGCAGCCACCGTGATCATTGAGGTGGGTTTATCTTCGGTCTGGGCTTTATCAGGTTGGCCCTATGGGGTGCCGTGGTAGGTCAGATCCCTGTTTTTGGTGTAGCCCTGAACCTATGCTTGAGCCTTTCTATTTGCTTTCATTCCAGCATTCAGTCATTACAGTTATGTATGCCATGTTTGTTTGGTTATCAGCCTAGTTATATCAACAATTCCTATTCTTCTACTGCATATTAGAATAGGAGTTCAGCTTCTGCTATACAGCTCAGATATTCAGCTCAGTCCCTGATATGATTTCTGGTTCAGCATTAGTATATATATATATATACATACAGCTTGACATATAGCATGCTTGTTTGGTTGTCAGCCTAGTTATATCAGCATTTTCTGTTCTATGATGCATAATAGAATAGGAGTACAGTTCTGCTATTCAGTTTCAGTTACAGCTCAGATATTCAGCTCCTGTTGTTCAGATTCGTTTATACAGCATCCGTGATTGTTACAGCCTTCAGCATCCCGATAGGGATTTCTCGGCTTATTGCCGTGTGTGTGGTCTTTAGACACTGAGCTTGAGCATCAGCATTATGATCGCCACAGAGCCAGCTGTTCTTTCACGTACACTAGCGGATTGGTCCCCCGCAGTGGTGTACTTTACCGGTAAAGTGGTCAGCAGTGGCGACCCGTGAGCCCAGAGGGTTATGACAGTAGATTGGTGTACAGGTGGCATTTAGCCTGAGGTTCTGTGAGACCAATAGTGGCAGTTAGCCTGAGGTCCTTGGAACCAACAGTGGCAGGTGATTGGGTACTCTACTGCTTGTATTGATGCATGATTCATCTATTTCGACTGTTTCAGTATTTTAGCATGACTGGCACATGAGTTTCAGCATTCTCTATTTACAGCATTGATAGATATTGATTATCACATTAGCTCTATTCTATAGCATGATTAGCTCTGTGTGTTGGATTTGCCAGTTACTGCACTATTAACTTATATATTCGAGTACCCCTGCTTTTATCTTTGCTTTCACTTCAGCATGCTTAGTTTCAGTTCAGCATCTCGTTATTCAGCTTCAGTTATATCCTGCTTTTACTATCCGCTTATCATTGTATCCGGTAGATACGACTTGCTATTTCTCGGCCCGTCGTGCCCACTGGGATACATGTAGAATGTATCTCACACCCCTTGGGTGACCATTTTTCAGGTCAGTCGGGTGCTGGGAGATTGGGACGATCCAGTGAGCTGTCGCGCTAGAGTTGTCCCCTGCTATTGGCCGCAGTGGCCCAGTGCTAGTATTTACAGTATCATGATCTTAGATTGTCTCTATATTTATGAGTTGGAGTATTTGGGGATTATGTTATGAGTAGTTGTGGATGTATTAGTGGTAGAGCTTTAAATTTTTGGATATAGTTGTTGATTATGTTGCTCTCTAATTGTATCATTGCACTTGCTTAGCCGAGCATGTATAGGGGAGACTCTGTCCGTGTGGACAGAGAATTTCCTATGCATGTGGCGGTCTGCTCACGTCCTGAGTTTAAAGTTTGAACTCTGATTTAAAAAAAAAAAAAAAAAAAAAATTCTACCGCTGTTTTGAAACTCGGGGCGTGACACCTAGCGCAAGTGATAAAAAATTTAGTGGTTGATATCTGAGGTCCCGAGTTTAAAGTCTAGTTACTTTATATTTTTAACTAAATTTATTTTAAAAATAAACGAATCGAATAATATACTATTTTTTTCAAAGAAAAAAAAAAACTAAAATTATAGGAGAGTCATGTACATTTTTTTTTTTTACTAAAATTTTCAATTGGAATTGTTTCCTTTGCTTTGTCATGTGGGATATATTGGATCTAGAAACTTGGGATGTACCTAAGAAAGTGTCTTTCTAAAAAGTCAACACAGGTTTCTTATGGAAAAAGAAATGATTAATTATTAATATAAAATTATATAGTTAAAATATATAATTAGTAGTGCTTTGGTAACACAATAAGAGAGAACTAACTATTTCAGAAATAAGTATAAAATACGGAACTAGTATAAAAAAGCGTTTGTGATGGTTTCAGGAATAAAAAATTTTGTATTTGATATGAAAATGATGAATAAGAGGAATAAAGAGTTTTAATTGAGATAAATTACCTTTTTGCCCTCAAACTTTATTATGTAATAATGAAGTGAGAGATGGTGTCTTGGTAGACGTGGGAGGGTATTTAAGAAAAAAGTAAGAGGTGGGAGGGTATTTAAGAAAAAGTAAGAGGCTGGTTAGGAAGAGTGAGAATAATTATTCTCACTTATTCTAGTTGTACCGGAACAAGCTATACCGATTGATTTCTAATGCGTTTGGAAGAATAAAAGGAATATCTCTTCTATTTCGGATTCTGTACGGAATCCAAACGGGTCTAAGAATTGTAATGAACCTAGGAAGACCAATATGGCCAACAATTTAAAAGTCTCCATGGACCCATATTCTAGAGTATATGATAATTCTAAAGAACAACAGACAACAATTAATTCAGATCTTTTCAATGAATACTATAAAAATATAGTTGATATATCAATTTTATCTTATATTAGCATCATGTCAAAAGTTTAGAGGTCAACCTACAAACTTAAACAATTTTGCTTTGCAATCTATATATGGTTGGTATTCTTTATTTACATTGATCCGTGAATGCAAGTGCAAAAGAAAAAAAAAAAAAAAAGCAATGATAAAGACAAAAAAGAACCTAGTAGAAAAGCTAGATCAGAAGTCTTCTAGAAGCCACTCTCACTTTTTGAAAATAAATAAATATAATAAGTGCTATTAATTAATCATACGTGCACCATCTTTCTTTTCCTAAGAAGTCTCGACCAAGTCAAATCTCGTCGGCCATCTAGAATATATATATATATATATATATATATATATATATATATATATATATATATATATATATAGATAGAGAGAGAGAGAGAGAGAGAGGGGAATGGAATGCTATTTGTACATTTTTGAATCGGTGTCCATCTTATATCTCCATCTATTCAAGGGTGAAAGTTTTTTTATTCATTACTTCAAGTGACACTACAACAAAATTAGGTTATAAGGACACATGTTTGTGACACTTTTTGTATAAGTGTCCTATTTATATTACATCTATATCCAAAATTAGGTTATAGGGACATATTTTTGGGACACATTACAAAAATGTATCACTATACATCCTAGCGACAGCACATATAACAACACTTATAATAAGTATTGGTATTTTTGTCAGCGACACATTTTTTAGATTTTAGAAACACTTAAAAGTGTCGCTATAGCCTAATTTTGTTGTAGTGTGATGTAAAATTTACCCCACCCTTGGATGAGTGGAGGTGTAAAATATACACTCATCCAAGGATGTACACTTAGATTTTTCCATATATATATATATATATATATATATATATATATATATATATATATATATATATAGAGAGAGAGAGAGAGAGAGAGAGAGAGAGAGAGAGAGAGAGAGAGAGTAGGCTGCTATACTTTTATGAGTATAAATTTTTTTATATTCATAACTTTTCTGTTCTTGAATGAAAAGATGTGTCGTTAGGATGATAATGGTCCCCCCTAGGATTTAGTGGCTTGTTAGTGAAATAGTATAAATTATAGGGACCACTATAATTCTAACAACATATTTCTTCGCCTAAGGGGCGAAAACTTATAAATATGAAAGAATTTTACTTATAAAAATATAGTAGTTAGACCCTCTATATATATATATATATATATATATATATATATATATATATATATATATATATATATATATATATATATATATATATATCGGTTTAAATTTTTAAAAAATAATGATTCGTTCACATGTTTTGATATAATATCAGAGCAGAGGGCCATGAATATAAATTTGTAATTAAAAAAATAATAATGATTTCGTAATCTCCAACTACTTTTATGCATTAATTAACTGTTATTTTCCAAATAGGCAATTTTTTTATTAGCACTACTAGCTGGTAATTAGTAGATCACCTCTACGTGCGATATATCCTACCGACATGAATAGGAATGTCAACGGTCAGATTCAGTACGGATTTTCAAAAATTCGAATTCGAACCGACACCCGACTATCAAATCCAAACATTTAACCCAACAAAAAATTCAAAATCCGAATCCGAAAATTTAAATCCGAAATAATTATTTTATTTTTTTCTTTACAGTATTTCAAAATATATTATATTAAATTTAAAATTTTAAAATATAAATTTAAATATAATATCAAAAATTTATATACATATATATTATATAACGTAAAATTAATTCGGGTTTGTGTCGGATTCACTACAACAAAATTATGCTATAGCGATACTTTTAAGTATTGCTAAAAACTAAAAAAAATATTGCTGGAGAAAATACCGACACTTGTCATTAGTGTCGCTATATGTGCCGTCGCTAGGGTGTATAGCAACACATTACTATAATATGTTTCAAAAATATATTCCTATAACCTAATTTTGGATATAAATAGACTATAAATGTGACAGTTTAATAAAGTGACAACAACATATGTCCCTATAATCTAATTTTGTTATAGTGATTCGAATTCGGATTCAGATCAGGTACAATCAAAATTTATATTCAAATTCAAATCCGTCAAATTTTTATCTTTTATATTCATATTCGAATCCATATTTATTCAACATCAAATAAATTCATTCCATTCGAATTCGAATTTGAATAAAATTTCAGATACCATACCCATTCACATCCTACACACACAGGAATGTTAAAAAACTAATCTCTTTATTTGTACCCATCACTATCCCCTCAAAATTAGCTTGCATCACCCATTACCTCATTCCCAGATCCCAATCAAAAGGAAACAATCACACAAGTCAACAAATCAATCACTCATGCAATGGATAAACACACACATGTATGTTCCCCATTGTAATATAAATACCCCACATATACACATCCCCTCTAAACACCACTACTTCATCTCTAAACCAAGTTATTGCATGATACTCACAATCTTTCCTGAGTAAACCCCCTCCTCCCCCCCTCCCCCCCCAACCAAAAAAAAAAGATGGATACAACTTATGCTGTTGGGTTGATATTGGGATCTATTCTTGTGGTGCTTATTTCGAAGATTTGGAGCATGTTGGTATACGTGGTGTGGAGACCGTACCTAATAAGTAAAAAATTTAGAGAGCAAGGGATTAAGGGGCCTGAGTACGAGTTATGGATAGGAGCAGCTGAAGAGATCAAGAGAATGAACAGAGAGGGGCAAAGAATGGTGTTGGATATACACTCACATGATTACACCAAAAGAACTTTGCCGCACTATTCGAAATGGATCTCGCAATATGGTATGTTCTAATAATTACTACTTTCATCTTTCTTTTTTAGATTATTTATTTATTTAATTTTTTGATAATACAGATCAGAAAATTTTGAGTCCTCCCAACTAACTAGGAGTAATTAATTTCGTAACTCTATGTTTTTAGGTGAATAAGATGAGATAATGTATTAAGGATTTGGGTTTAATATACCTGTAATAATCATCATTATTTATTATTATTATTATTTTATTATTATTATTATTATTATTAGTGTCCTTTTCAAAATAATGGCCACTTTTTTTTTCTGGTTTATTATATAAGTATTCTCTCTCTCTCTCTCTCTCTCTCTCTCTCTCTCTTTTTTTTTTTGTGAAAAAACACCAACCACTATATATAAATTGGTAATTAGGCCAACTACGTACATTCTTGAAAGAGGAATATATATATATATATATATATATATATATATATATATAAATTAGATTATTGTATTATTAATAGTGCTAAGTCATGCTATTATATTTTTTTATCCTTGAATAAAATATGTGCTGTTAATATGATGATGGATTTCTAAGGTTTAGTAAATAATTTATAAAATAATATAATTTAAGTAATAGAATTAACGGTGAAAATTTTGATAACACTAAATGCTTTGTGCTATCAATAACATAATAGTTGTTATTATAACCAAACTTATAGAGCTAAACTACTATATATATATATATATAGAGAGAGAGAGAGAGAGAGAGAGAGAGAGAGAGAGAGAGAGATTCTGTACTAGCACCAAGTAATTAGTATTTGTAAATTTTTTTACCGTTAGGATTTATTTATTTGACTAATTTTATCTCTTATATCATTTTATTCCACCAACCACTTATTTAATTTAAGGGACCCATTATCATCCTAACCGCCTATTATCATTCTAACCATATATCATTTTATCTAAAGACTAAAAACCTACTAACACCAATAATTTAGTACTTTTAAAAATATAAAAGCTCAATTATATATATATATATATATATATATATATATATATATATATATATATTGCGTTTTTATATTTTTAAAAGTAGCAGATTATTAATATTTATAGATTTTTAATTAGATGTGTGATTATGATGATAATAAATTTATTAAGTTAAATGAGTGATCGGTAGAATAGAATAATTTAAAAAATAAAATTAAACTATTAATCTTATATCAAATTTCTATAGCACTTTAAATTATATGAAAATACTCATTAAGCAAAATATCAATTCTAGAAAAACAGTATTTAATTAATTTTAAAAAAAAAAATCTGTAAGTGGTTTTTAATTTATTGCATAATTATTATTTTTTTTCTTATTTGGACTCTCTTAGCTTACAGGCGCTTAATTATTAGAGACCCCAAAGCTCTTTTTTTTTTTTTTACCATATTTTTTTATTGTGATCGTGTGCACGAGGTTTGGTTCTCGTCAGGATAAAATTGATGTCAACAGCAGCAGGAAAAGATGCTCGTACGCATTAAACAAAGTTTGTCTCTTGTTGCAGGAGATGTGACATATTTGTCTTGTTGTGTACTGTTGTTAAACAACTCCTACGATCTCAAAAGATTACATATATTTAGATAAAGATTCTCCTTTCACATCTTTCACATCTTATAATTTTTAAAAAAAAATCAATCTAATAGATGCAGATCCAGAACTAGTTTTAATGTATTTTAATTTGCTTAGCCACACACAGTAGATATATGTCAAATGAGCTACGTCATGTCCACCGACTAACATGTAATGAAAATAGTCGACGTATATATACGTCATGAAATAGTGGATACAATAATCCTGTGCAATACATGAAGACGACGACTTAGGATTGGCTAATACTATATTACTAAAAAAATTATT
Source organism: Tillandsia fasciculata (assembly GCA_029168755.2). Classification (NCBI taxonomy): domain Eukaryota; kingdom Viridiplantae; phylum Streptophyta; class Magnoliopsida; order Poales; family Bromeliaceae; genus Tillandsia; species Tillandsia fasciculata. Next base: position 521,921 of record CM054951.1, on the reverse strand, counting down.
TATTTAATCGGATATTATATTATTTAAAAATTGGATACTATATATATTATTTAAAAATTATTTTAGTAGGAATAGAGAATAAAGTCTATATGAACGAAGATTTTATATTTAATATATATATATATATATATATATATATATATATATATATAAAATAAGATGAAACTTAAAATATAAAAAGTAATCACCTAGGATTGGCTCTAATATAATAATAACATAGTACAATACAATAAATAAAAATATTGCTAAAGTATAGTAGAGTAGAATGTAATAAGATGTAGAGCTCTGCTACTTATACATTCAATTTTAAATGTAAATCTTCCCTCTTATCTATTCAAGAATGTGTACTTAGTATTTACCATGTAATTAAGTCTCATGGAAAGTAGCTTTATTTGAAAAGAAATAATAATTTATGTTTGACAGGAGGAACCTTCTTGTTTTGGTTTGGACCAAGACCAACTTTGGTAATCAGCAACCCTGACATGGTGAAGCAAGTGCTCTCCAATAAGTTTGGGTTCTACACCAAAAATGATCCCCACCCAAACGTACAAGCTCTCCTAGGGAAGGGTTTGGTCCTCAGTAATGGCCAAGATTGGGCTCGCCATAGGAGGGTGGTAAACCCTGCTTTCACCATGGACAAGCTTAAGGTACTCAACAATATTATATGTACTACTGATCTCCATTGTAGATCTCTTCTCTCTTTTCAATTTGGTACCTAACTATATATATATATATATATATATATATATATATATATATACTTTAATTTGGAAATGACAGAAAACCAGCGAACAATATGATTTATTGATAAAAACACATAATGTTCAAGTATTTTTTTTTTTATTATTTTTAAAGTTTGAGGCATGCATTTGAATATACTTGTAATAGGTACTAAGGAGATCGATGGTGATTATTGGACCAAACTGATATTGATGTTTTTGTATGACAGAGGATGACTAAGAAAATGGCACAAATAGCTCAATCCATGATGGAGGAGTGGGAGACCCAGATAATCCAAAATGAGAACAAGGAAGCAGAAATAGATCTAAGCATGCAGTTTCAGGAGTTGACAGCAGATGTGATCTCCCACACTGCTTTTGGAAGCAGCTACAGAGAGGGAAAGCAAGTCTTTCTTGCACAAAGAGAGCTTCAGATTCTGGCTATGAACAGTATTCTCAATGTCCAACTACCAGGGTACAAGTAAGTATATATATTCCGCAAAATGCGTCGCAGAAAATACTTAAGTCCAAGTTACGACCGAAACTAATATATATGCTTGTTTCTATATAAATATATGTACGTAGATCCACCTACACTATATCTGGTGTCAACATCCATATATATATATATATTGTTTCTTTATTTTTACGACGATATATATTCTTATTCTTGTAGGTATCTTCCAACTAGCAAGAATCGACAAAAGTGGGAATTAGAAAGGAAGGTGAGGAGCATGCTGATGCAAATAATACAATCTCGGCTCGATGGGAAAGAATCCGGCTACGGGAATGATCTGCTGGGCTTGATGCTCGAGGCTTGTGCGTCGGACCACTGCGACGAGAAGAAAGTGGATTATAGCTTGGACATGGACGAGATCATCGGCGAGTGCAAGACATTCTTCTTCGCAGGCCACGAGACGACGTCGCACCTTCTAACTTGGACCATGTTCCTCCTGAGCACACACCTTGAGTGGCAGGAGAGGCTCAGGGAGGAGGTGATGAGAGAGTGTGGAAACCAAGTTCCTAATGCAGATATGCTCAGCAAGTTAAAATTGGTATATATTATATATATATATATGCTTTCATTTTTGCCCTATGTTTTTCCCTGCTTGAATCATATGTTTTAGGAAGGAAAAAGAACGTAAGCGCATGCAAACTTGTAGGTGCATGACAAGTAATAATTAATGGAAAAATTAAATTAAATTATGATTATGCTCTCATATGTATATATATATATATATCTAATTAATGCATGCAGGTGACAATGGTTCTCTTTGAAACCCTGAGGCTGTACGGTCCAGTTCTCCAACTACAAAGAAAAACAGTCAAAGACATGGAGCTGGGGGGCCTGAAGATCCCCAGAGGGACTGTGGTCGCGATTCCGATCTTGATGATGCACCGGGACAAGGCTGTGTGGGGCGTCGACGCCGACAAGTTCGACCCGTCGAGGTTCGAGAACGGGATCACGAGGGCCGCCAACCACCCGAACGCGCTGCTTTCGTTCTCGATCGGGCCCAGGTCGTGCATTGGCCAGAACTTCGCGATGCTGGAGGCCAAGACCGTCGTCGCCATGCTGCTGCAGCGCTTCTCCTTCGCCATCTCTCCCAAATACGTGCATGCGCCGAACGACGTGCTAACCCTGCAGCCAAAATACGGGCTCCCTATAGTGTTGAAGACCCTGCACGTTTAGTGTGTGTGTGTGTATATATATATATATGAATATGAATGTTGGTAATAGTAATAGTTAGCTATATATATATATATATATATATATATATATATATATGCTTGATATGAGTACCAGTATTATTATTGTTATTATTGGTAATTTGTTATTTTTTCTGTATTTGTGGAGCCTAGCTAGCTAGCTATCAAGCTATATGTTTGAGACATTTCAAATGAGTTTTCTATATAAATAGATGCAATGCCACATGTTTTGTATAAATTTTTATTTTCTATGTAGTGTGTAATGATTTAATTTGCTGGATATCAAATTTATGATGAGTATTTTATGATCAAATCATATATTGCCCTTTGTGTCTGATACTACATCGACACTTATCTTATATAATTGAACGTATTATTTTGTATAGAAAATTCTAGATATATAAGTTTTTATATATAATTTTATTTTAATTTTTAATTTTATATATATATATATATACAGACTACAAAGCGAAGCCTCTCCTCTGCTCAAGTACTTTATTTATTATAATACCGTGGACGCTACCATCCTCCTTAGTCACCTCATTGCGTTCCAAGTGTTGACTAGACTACTACTTGGCCGGAGCTCATGCTCGAATATTGGAACGTTCTCCTCGTTGTCGTCGTCACATGTAATCGTGCATTTCGTGCTAACTTTATTTTTACAATTTATATTATATTCAAATTATTTACTATAACAAAATTAAATTATAAAAATATAATTTTAAAATATTTTTATATAAATATTTAATTTATAATTAAAATTAAATTATAAAACCATTTGCCATGCCGTTCCCTGTCATATCACAATCACATTTAGCCATAATAGCTTGCATCACCCATGATCTCACCTCCAACATAACCCCAGGTGGATAACATGGACATTCTGTAGTATATAGTTTTTTTTTTTTTATTATTATTATCCTGCAGTATATAGGTTTGTCAGTACTTTGCCAGTCGATTCCTCCCCCCACAGCCTTCTTGAGTATAATATTTTAATAAAAAAATATTACTAGTACATTATAAATAATATATATATTTTATACTTTTAAAATAAATGTTATTAGTCACTTTAATATAGCTCGTCTTAAAGAATCGGCTCCTCACGACTGATAATCTCGAAAAAATGGATGGATCGATAATAATTTTTGTGTGCTCTGTGGGTCCCTAGCTGAGACGGTCGACCATCTGTTCACGAGATGTGTGTTCTTATGTTTCGTGATTGGGATGGACGATGGGGACGTAGATTTTCAAGAGTTATAGAGGACAACGTTAGAGAGGCGTGGGAAGGGTGGTCAAGAGGGAAAGACCGGTGGAGGCGGCTAAGGTCCTAACCTACCTATCGGCAAACTGATTGGTGTTTTGAAAAATTTGAAACAATGTGATCTTCCAGCAGTCTAATTCTGACTCACTCTACGCTGTTACGTGGGTCATAAGTGAGCTTGCGCTGTGGGCGGACATGTGAAATCGTTTTTTGTAGTTGACCTTTTTATTTTATTAGTACTAGTATTATCTGTATTATTTTTATGGTTTTTTTTTTGAGATTTTGCTGTCTCACTCATATTAGCCTAATTCACTTTTTCATTATGAATGAAGTACTTGGTTAGCATGCTAATTTTTTTTTCAAAAAAAAAATAAAAATAAAATTTAGAGGGATGTGTATTATAAATTTCATTTAGGGTGTATGAATAGTGTTAATTGCTCTATTTTAATTCCTCATGTTATTACGTGGAAGGATTGTTTCTCTTTGATACTTTAACTAATAGAAAATAATATATTTTTTTTATATTTTTATATTTAATTATTTTTATATTTGAGAATTTTTATTGGCATATAATATATATAAATTTAAATTAAATAAAAAAAATAATTATACTAAAAACATCATATGTGATTCGAATTTAAAATTTTCTATTCTAATACAAAATTAAATTATATGAAAAAAACTATTTATTTTCAATAAATTAAGCGAGTAGAGCGATATATTTTTTATATTTTTATATTTAATTAACATCTTAGAACAGGTAGAGTGATGCAGTCCATAAGCATAGTAATTAAGATGAAGAAGCAATTACAATAAAGAGAGAAAAATAAATTTTTTTTTAAAAAAATAGAATAAATATTAATAAATCCCAAAATCTCTCCTTCTGAGTTTGGCCTCGGGCTCATTTGTAATAGAATTAAAAAAAAAAAAAAAATCTAAATCTTATTTTTGGCTTAAATTTTTAAAATTTTATTAATTTTTCTAATGCAAATATATCTAATCCAAATTTAAAGTTTCTAAAGTCATGACCCTAATTTTCAGAAATTTATTTTTTATAAAAAATTCTTTTTTTTTTTTTTTTTTTTTGAAAAATTACTACAATTAATTTACCAAAATAAAATTTTCAAAAATTTTAAAAATAAATTTTCAATCCCAAATTGCATCAATAATAATAATAATAATAATAATAATAATAATAATAATAATAATAATAATAATCCTAATTAATTTTTTGACTGTATCATTAAAGGATATAACCCTGATCTTTAATACTAGGATTTATATATAACAACTATTGGCTAGGCCACTCTAGTTATTTACATAGTCTATGCTAGGGTCGGGTCGGATTCCGGACGGATTTTTAAAAATCTGAATCAGAACCCGAATCCGACCCCGACTACCAAACCCGAATCCGAATCCGAATCCGATGGATTTTAAAAATTCATATTCAAATTCGAACCCGACCAAAAATTCAAAATCCGAATTCGAATTCGAAAATCCAAACCTGAAACAATTATTTTTCTTTTTCTCCTTATAATATTTCAAAATATATTATATTAAATTTAAATTTAAATTTTTAAAATATAAATTTAAATATAATATCAAATATTTATATATACATATATAATATAACGTAAAATTAATTCGGGCTCGGGACGGATTCGGGTTCGGGTCGGATACAATCAAAATCCATATCCAAATTCAAATCCGTCGGATTTTCATTTTTTATATCCATATCTGAATTTATATCCGTTTAATATCGAATAAATTCATTCCATTCGGATTCGGATTCGGATAAAATTTCGGGTATCAGTATCCATTGACATCCCTAACTCCATGCAGTATCATCATCATCTTCTTGGTTTTACTATGGCTAAATTACAGAAAACCCTCCTATAATATACCATTTTTTCACTTTACCCCTCTGTCTTTAAAAAGCCTACATTTTGCCCCTCATAATTATGAAATTGTGCATTTACCCCCCCGCCGTCACGATTCTGTTAGTGAACCGTCAATTTCTTAAAAAATATTATTGAATATACCCAAAATACCATTCAGGGACATCAACAAGGTTTGTTTTTTTTGCTGCTGGGGCCCTTCCCGATCAGCGCCGAGAGCCGCCGCTCCATCATCGTCGGTGAGTCTGTGCCGCCCAGAGCCCGGGAGCGCGCGCTGAGGACGCCCCGCGGCCATCAGTCCGGGAAAGAGTAGTTGGCCATCAGCACCCCACACAGCGCGTCGCCCCGCGCCTGGATCGCCACGAACTGTGCCTCTGCCAGCTACTTCGGGGGCCCCGCGTTCGGGCCCAAGCACAGCACTGTCCCATTGCTACGTAGCCCGCACGTGCGGTTCGTCCCCAGCGCCAGCGAGCTGATCCCCGTAACCGGCGCCTCTCCCAACGGCGGAGCCGTCGCTCCCCAGCAGACCAGCTCGCCGCCGCTCGCGGCGACGGCGCACGCGTGCGACGTCCCCACCCCGATCGCCGAGTGTGCCCCGGTAGGCTCCCGCCCCACCACGCCCACACCGCTGCAGCCGAAGCACCTGATCTCCCCCGACTCGCGCAGAAGCCCGCAGACGAAGTTCCCGCCCACGCCGATCTCCAATATAAGAAAAGGGCATTTTCGTCAATTTACCTCCTCCGTTAACGCCGTTGTCCCCTAAAGACAATTCGATAATTACGAGGGGGCACAATGTAGGCCTTTTAAAGATATGGGAGTAAAGTGAAAAGCGGTATATTATAGGAGTATTTTCTGTAATTTAGTCTTTTACTATAGTTATCTATCTCATAGGAGGCTATAAGTCTTATCTGTCAGTATCGGACTTCCGCATATTTGTGTCGAATTTATGTTCGATGTGAAAACGTCATAGATGTATATATGATCATGCTACATCCCATTTAATTTTTCTATGCATATATTATATAAGATGGTAATATTTTTAACTTTTTGATAACTACATATATATATATATATATATATATTTTTTGAATGATATAAATAAATTATGCACGATGAAATTTTTTTAAAAAAATATATATAAATTATTAATGAGAATTTTATTGGCTTTGATTCATATGAGAAATGTAGAAATATTTTAATAAAATTAATATTTTATATTTAATACATAAATATATATTATTATATTGAACGAGGCTACTATACTATCTACCAATCACTTTGTACTATTGAGTTTTCGACATTTGGATGAAAGGATGTGCGGTTGGAATGATAATGATTTTTTAGAATTTAGTGGATTTTCGGTGAAATAGTATAAATCCTAGGGACCAGTAATATAATCCTAATTGCATATCCTTTCATCCAAAGGCCGAAAAGTTAATAGTATCAAGTGTTTGGTACTAGTGATAGTACGTATAGTAATCAGACTCATATTATATTTATAATAATATATTTTGTAAGTGGTGTTTGTCCATATTTTTTGAAGCTGCTGAATCGCCGTATCCGAATCGTATCGTATTTTGTATTCCGGTCCGCGTTCGTATCCGTTATGTCACGCCCCGGGGTCAGAACTGTACCCCGGCTCGCCAACAGATCCGCCGCCTCTACGGGAAGCCCCATAGAGACGTAACGTCTAACCTGCAAAAATTAGAACAACTATACTAACAGATATCAGAGCGATAAAAGTAAACTAACTATGAACAGAAAGTAATACATTCACTCATAATATACAAAATATCCTCACCAGAATACAGAAGTCTCTCCAAAGAAACAAAAAGTACAACTCGATACCTCACTACATAATCTCTCAAACATGACACAACCAAAATACAAGGGTACCTCTATAACACACTGAAGCTGAAGGGGGAAGGATCTATCTCGCGACTCCCTTACCTCGGTCAGGAAGAGCTGGATCAGCAACTGGCACAGCAGGAACTGGAACTGAAGTCCCTGGGGAAAAGACACCACGACGGGTGTGAGAACTACTTCCCACAGTAGTTCTCAGTGGGTGCCGCCAACAAGCCCGACGGCCCGCCCACTAAGTCTACTAGAGGCATAAAATAACAAAATAAATGCAGTATAGAAAAGCTGGAAAGTAAACATCTACTGCTATTATGCCTCTATCTACAATGCCCAAGGGAAAAGAACAGGAGGACGACATGCCACTACTGATACTCAACTCAGGACACCCAATCCAAACTGACTGCCACAACGGGTCCAGTCTAACCTGCGCCTACCTACTGCTGTAGGTATGTCCGGTACTCCAACCTGGTATCTAGCTCAATCTCCAAGCCGGTACTACAACCCGGTCTCGTCTACTCCGGAGTGGCACTCGAGGGGAGCGACCCGCTCGAGTCAAATAACTGCGCAACACTGTCAAGCACAAATGTGGCACATACAGGCTATGATCCAATCACTATCTCACTCACTGACTAAAAATCCACACTGTCACTATGACCATGTCCCAAAGATCCCAGATCCACTATCACTATCACTATGCAAACTGGTCTACAGACTGCTACAGACGCCACTCGGTCCCCAGACGCGAGTGCAAATGCAATCCCCAGCTAATAAACCTCCCGGCCCACGACTCGGGGAAAAATCACTATGACCAGAGTGACAAGAATACTACCACTGTGGAAAAGCTAAAGTGATAAATAAATCTGATGTATGTTCAAGTTACTGTAGTTTAGTGGCGCATGATAATTAAATAACAGGCAATTATGCTAAGTTAAGTTCCCAAGTTGCAGAGTTTATCAAGAGATCGACAGATTTAGCAATTAGCTACAGTGGTTTTCAACATACAGTTTACACATATTATCTAGCTCATATACTATGCATGCTACTATATTTGTAGAATTAGAGTGCAGTCCATAGAATTTGAAAGCAGGATCACCCACCTGATCGCGCTAACTGTCCAGGACGATACAGATAACAAGTCCAGCAACCGACAAATGTCCAAGTCCACAAAGCGAAGAGCACAAGAACGGTGCTTACAGAGTCCTGGGTACAACAACCATTCCCAATTACACACAATTCACACACAAAATCAACATTCCCAAAATCTGCATACACAGCTACTGTTCACACGAAAATTTCACCTGAAAATAATTTTTCAGAAATTCCAATAAAAATATCACGACGATCCTCGCGAAGTGTAGATGTCGATAGGCTCTTGAATCGTCGAATTCCGATGTCCGGATGAGGAGATAAAAATCCGCGAAGTGAGTGCTGTCCAGGAATCTCACAGCAAAACAGCGGCTCAGTAATGCCTCGAAAACCATGCCAAAAACCCAAATCTAGGCAAAACACTCAACACGAAAGTCGAAGATTTACCTCTCATGAATCCAACGTCGCAAAAATCGCTGAAAACGAATATCGGGGTAGCTCTGTGGAATTTTTAGACCGAAATGCGGCGATAACGGGCCTCCAACAGAAATCCGTCGCTCCGCACTACGAGGCAGAAAACACAGTCGTCGCGGCTTCCAGAAATTCTGAAATTTCACCAAGAGATGGGCAAGAGAGAGAGGAAGATCTTTGGTTAAGAGCTCAAGGGCCAATTCTCTCGGAAAAGTGCCCAAAATCTCGGCCCAAGGGGTCTTTATATAGGCTCTCCCCAAAAAGCAGCCCAAAAAGCCAAGTGACCAACTTTCGGGCCAAACTTTCGGGCGCCCGAAAGTTTTCGGGCTGCTACAGTAACGGGCCGGCCCGTTACTGTATGCGCCCGAATCTTCCTCAGGCCGCCACGTGTCCCCTTATCCGCCTCCTGCACCCGGCGCACGAACCCCGACGAATCCAGCGACGCCACGTGTCCCGACCAGGCGTCGTGCACCGCTGCACCCGACCAACCACGGGGCGCCACGTGGCGCCCCCACGCCGACCCGGTCAACGCGCACGTCGCGCGACGTGCGCGGCCGCGCCGCCGCCGGATCCGGGTCGGGCACGCGCCCCGAGGCACCGCCTCAGCCGCCACTGTTGAGTGGACCGAGTGCACCAGAACCCGCCAACCACACAACGCCACGTGTCCACCGGTCTACCGTGCACCAGAGCCAAAAGTTCGTGGACCGCGTGCACAACACCGCACCAACCACAGGATGCCACGTGGCCTACCCTCGGTCCACCGTGCACCCCGCCAAGGCCCGTGGACCGCGCCCGCTGCGCCGGCCAACCGCAGCGCGCCACGTGGCCCGCGCCCGGTGCACGCGCCCCGCGGTGGACCGCGCGCCTGCGCCGCCGCCCGCCGCCGCGCTCCGCCGCCGCCGGCGCCTCTCCGGCCGCCGGAACAGTAATCTGTGCCTCGGTTTCCGTGTTTTCGCGTCCGGACTCCGAAAAATTCAAGTAAATAGTCCATTTCGCTCGTTTTCGCGCGCTGAATCCAAATCCGAGGTCCGTTCGGCCAAATTCCGCTTCTAAAATTTCCCAAAATTTTCCGAAAAAGTAAACTTGATCCAATTTTCGTGCCGGGTCACATTCTTAGCTCCAATAAGCGCACAAACACCCCACACACCCAAATTGGACTTCCAGAAAAGAAAACAAGCTCCAATTTTACCAAAAACTCAGATCTGGGGTCCGACACGCACACACGCACTCCCTGAAGCCTCCAAACCAACAGTAAACCTTAAAGTAGGGATTCGGGTCCTCACACGTTACGCGTAGCGCCATGGTAATTGTTGGACTTAATTTGTTGAGGTAAAAAAAATTCAAATTCAAAATTGAAAAGAAAACAGAAAAAATATAAATATATTAATGAAGGAAGAAAATAATGCAAATAAGAATTGATTGATACTTGCCCTGTATGATCAAAAGTCAAAAAAGAAAAGAAAATAAAATAAATTATAATTTGATTAAATTTTACTTAAAGAATTAGGTATCAATAAGAATATATATATACGGATCTAACAGGTATAGCTTAGCTACACACACATAGTATGGCCAAGGTGTTCATAATTTTGCATACACCTAATGCACGAGTACATCAAAAAAGAGAAATCTTCTTGGTTTATATAAGATAAGAAAAAGGTACGAGAGATTCAGTAAGAGGGCTCGAATTAAAGCTACTCTGTCTAGAAGATGAGTCAAATGTAATTTTTCTTTTGATTAATGAATTTTATTTCACATGCATTCCCCGTTTTGGTATTTTCCTTTTTTTCTGGTTGTGTCGGTTCTAATTTTTGTTAAGAAGACGGTTTATAGTAAAAAAAATTTGATTTGATGTTTTCGTTGCGGAATCCCAACAATCGCTAGTGGAGCAAGTACTAGGTCAATAACAGTCGATATTAGAGCAAATTGTGAGTTCATAAAATCTGGCACTAGGGGAAGTACCAGATTCCCAACAAATTGATATCGGAGCAAAAGGCTATCGATCTTCGGGAAAGATCGACGAAGATGGCTACGAAGTTCGAAATCGAGAAGTTCGACGGTGAAAACAATTTTGGCTTGTGGCAGATTAAACCTTTGAATTGCTTTGGTACAATAGGATTTGCACCAAACGTTGAACAAAAAAAAGGCAAAGCCGACAGAGATCACAGATACGGTATAGGAGAAGATGAAGCGGAAAGCATCAAATACGCTTCATCTATTATTAGCATATGAAGTTCTTTACAACGTAGCAGCAAGTCGACACCGGTAAAGTTGTGAAAGAGATTAGAAAATCTGTACATGACCAAGTTCTTAATGAACTTGTTGTGTCTAAAGCAGCGACTGTTTACACTGCCACTACAACAAAATAGACTTTTTGTGGCAATTTAATAGCGGCAATTATGAAATTGCCGCTATTAAATAATATCTAATTATACTTTAGCGGCAATTATTTTAACTTTATACTTATACCGACAAATAATTCTATGTTAAATATATGGGTGTCTAACCTAATTTTTTAAAGTAATTTTAAGCTCAAAAATAATTTTTGAAAAAATTTATTTAATAAGTGATTTTGATTTCTAAAATCAGTTTTTTAATTTTAAGGTCTAAAATCAAAACAACTAAAATCTATTTTTTAAAAATTGATTCTAATTTTGGACTCAAATTTAAAATTTTTATTTTAATTTTAAATTCAAAATTTAAAATTTAACTTTTAAATTTTAAATTTTAAATTTTTAAATTTAGATATTAAATTTTAATTTTAAATCTCAAATTTAAAATTTTAAAATTCAAAATTTTAATTTTCAAATTTAAAAGTTAAGATAAAAATTAAAATTTAAAAATTCAAAATTTAAAATTATAAGTTTTAATTTTCAAATTATAAATTTTAAAATTTAAAATTTAAATTGTCAAATTTTAAATTTTTAGATTTTAAAATTTTAACCCTAACCCTAATTAACCTGAATGCTCAAGCTCGAGCTCCCCACCTCCGATCCCCTCCTCCGAGCTCGCGCGAGCTTGAGTAATTTGAATGCTCCAGCTCCAGCTCCAGCTCGATCGATCCCCTCCTCCGATCGATCCCCACCTCCGATCAACCTACCCAAACCCAAACCTCCCCTGGCAATCTTGCCCCCACCCGCGCGCGCTCACGCGATCACTCCTCCCCCCCAACCCGAGCTCGCCCCCTCTCCCCTATCTCCCCTCTTCCCCCGATCCCATCCCCCCCACCACCTCTCCTCCTCCTCCTCCGACGACGACGACGATGATCTAGGGTTAGTGTTCCGCGCTCCGGCTCCGCTGCCGCGCCCGCTCCCTTGCGCCGCTCGTCGTCCCTGGTGCCCAACCTCGACGAGCAGGGCCCGCCGCAGGATTTCGGGTTAGATCTCGGTTTTCGCTTGCGCATCTCATTTTGGTAACTTTTTGTTCCATGATGCTGATTCTTGGGTTGGATTGAGAGGTGTGGGCTCCGCTATGTGAGCTCTTGGCAATTCTGGGTGCAATTGCACTTGCTTTTGAATTAGACTGAGTTTTTCAAATTCTTACTGGTTGTAGGATTGAGATCGTGGAGATGAAAATTGGTTAAGAAATAAGCATCACTATTAATTAACAATTTCCTCTGGCCCAGACGATCAGTCACAGAGAGGAGCCAGTAGATGTATGTCTTTATTTGATTGATAAATAGGTAACTCTGCATCCCCAGTGTAGAATACACCCATAACAGTACCAAAATTATAGTATGTAAACTACTTTTGAGGACTTATACTTAAAGCTATTTCTCTTCCTGAACAAACAAAAAAAAAAAAGAAAACAATACCTCTGTTTGCTGCACTAATTATCACAGCATAACTTAATAGTAGCCAAATACCCTTTCTGGACTGTATAGATTCTAATCTGAGTCTAATATATTGCTACTGGAATGATCATTGCCATTAAGTGAGTCTGTCCCACCAATTATTGATTACCTTAAACTCTTAGTGATACGACACTTAAGCAAATGAAATATATATATATATATATATATATATATAATATATATATATATATATATATATATATATATATATATATATATATATATATCAAAATCTTCCGCTCTAATATAAGCATATTTTGGATGCAGCACTTAAAAGTTTCTGACTTGACATGAACAACAGAGTTTAGTTTGACGCCAGAACTACAAAATACATTTCAGCTGAGGTAAGGAATTGCTGGTTTTCATTACATAACATTTAGTTATACCAGAATTATACAAGGGATGAGATCTAGCAGTTTAACTGCAACCTCCCAGATTCTTGGAGAAAAAGGAATAACCAAATCATGAATGAATCCTGTAGATGGCTTATTCCATGCTTATTCCAACTTCTAGATGGAGAAAAAGGAATAACCAAACAAGAAAATTGGTGGATAATCATTGGTTAATACCAACTTCTAGATGGCTTATTCCATGCTTAATTATGCTTTAGGTGTTGCAGACAACACAAACAGCATGGATTAACTTGAAAAAATTAATTGCACAAATTTGAGAACAAGATACTATTAAGAAAACCTTCTTTAGGCCTTTTTTGGCATCCTAGATTTGAATTTAGTAAGATAGGAAACTGATGTTGGTTAGGGTGTGGAGTTGGTGAGATACAATGAAACTTTTTCCATTCTTGTCTAGTCCCAATCTCTTGGTTGGGATTGTGTTCAATGGGGAAGCACTATTAATAGTAATTTGGTTCATCCGAATCCCCATTAAAGTTTTTAGAACTTGTTTGGTATCTAAATTTTCTGTGTTCCTTTTTTTAAAAAAAAAAAAAAAAATTGCGCCACTTTGATCTTTTATGCTTGAACTGTTATGTTGGTGTGGTATCAAACTGGGGCATCTTTTTTCCTTTTATGCTTGCCTTGCATCTTATAACTAGCTGCTTTATTCCTGTTGGTTGGTTTGCAAACTCATCTTTTGAGGTGAAAAAAATATAAACATTAGTATGTTGAAATCAAATTAATAATCAAGAACAAATTCAAGTGAAACCATTCCAAAAAAAAAAAAACATTAGTTATTGCCAATTATTATGCAGTTTGCTATTGCCATCAACTTTTGGTTTCTTGTTTTGTTGTGTGTTTTCTGATGGTGTTTTGTTTTCCTTTTAAATTGTACTCTTGGATCTAAGGGGTATTTATTTAATTGGTTAAATTTTGGTCCAGCTTAATTCTTATTATGTAAAATAAAAATATAGAATTTAAGTTAATTGTTATATATATATATATATATATATATATATATATATATATATATAATATATATATTATATATATATATATATATGATTCAAATGAACGTTTATTTTTTGGACTTAGAAATTTAACTTAACATTCAAATGAACGTTAAGTTAATTGAATATTAAATTCTGTCCATTTCAGGATAGTTGGTGTTGTATGGAGTGGTTATCGAGCCTATTTCATTAGCTGGTTTGTTTGCTTTTGCTCAGAGAATAAGATTTCTGGATTTGGTGAGAGAGTTTAGGGTTGTTAGTTTACCTTGTAAATGTCTAATTCTTTTTCCATATTGATTTAAAGCTAACTTCTTTTGCTACTGCAGCGCTTGAACAATTAGGAGTGGCGAGTTTCTGATTGTGCTTTCGATCACAGTTCTCATATAGAGGCCTAAGCTACGGTATTCACTCTAGTTCTTGAGTTTTTCTTGCTCTGTCTGTGGCTATGCTCTTCTTCATGATTTTTTGTACTCTTGGAAATCTGCTTTACAAAATAAGAGTTTGTCGGTGGATCTGATGCATAGATAGTCTTTTTCTATTTTTTTTTTATTGAAGCCCCTTATCTTTTTCTATATAGTATTTTTCAAATCAGGTCTGTATGTCTATGACAATTTGTCTTTTAACCCTTTCTGTATAGTATAAGAATTACATTCGACTTTAATGCTATTTCAGATTAAGTTTTTGTTAGTTCCCTTGGTATCAACTGCTTAATATTGTTTCCTTTACAGGTTTATGAAGATGATGTATGCCTATGCATTTTGGATTCCAATCCATTGAGTCACGGGTAAGACGGATTTTGTTTATAATTTGTACTTTCAATTTTCTGTATGCTGATAATTTCTTTTCAAGAATGATTGACATTTCTAAAAGAAGCATTTGGAAGTTTTCATTGTTCTCAGCAATGAACTTCATATTCATTCTGCTTGTAATGTAGATCTCAAACTTTGTCAAGCTTTGCTGTCTTCTATATCCGATCTTTTTGAAAAGTTTTTTTTTTTCTTGACTGATCTTCTCAATCAATTATTTTTCTCTGCAGGCATTCCCTTATCATTCCAAATGTCACTTTCCTTCATTGGAAGCAACTCCTCCACCTGTAAGTTTTTTGTACGCCATTTACAGATAAGTTTGTTAGATTTTCATTAACTACCTAGATGGACTGGAGAATTTTAAACAGGACTGCTTGTGAATCCATCTTTAATGATTAATGCTTCTTGTTAACTGTATTTTGCCCTTTGTTTAGGTTCCATATAAAAAGTTTTCCTTCACAATTCTTCTATGAACCTCAGCGTACTGAGAATATGCTTCTGCATGCCAACATTTGACTCATCAAACTTTTTACTTAAGTCATTTTTCAGTTAAGAATTCATCAGAAAAGAATGAAATGATTCGGAAAAGCGATTATCAAGTTTCTGACCATATTATTTTCATATACTTATAATTCAGGTAGTAGCTGCCATGTGCTCGAAGGTACCATTTCTCAGCAATGCTATCATGAAAGCTGCTCAATGTGGTAAAGTAGAACAAAAATATTTGATTGATTTCTTTCTTTGGCTGAGATTACAATCAGTGTGTTGAGATTACATGCTACACTCAATAGTGCCAGTAAGGTAAGCATGCTGCTCCACTGTACAATGTGTTAATTTTTTAGTTAACATTCTGTCTGAAGCTTTAGTACATGGTTAGCTCCCAATAGCAGCACGGATATGGCTAAAGATAGCAATTGCAAAGATCGTGAGCTAAGAAAGAGACTTGAGGCTGATACTTACATGGATTGTGCTGTTTGTGAGTGTTATGCGTCATTTAAAAACATCATCAACTACCTAGTGAGGGTACACTAGAGAAAACGTGAGTACTTGGTGAACTTTTGCCTTTTTCTATTTTGCCATGTGTTCAACCTTTCTTTAATATATGTTGTATCTACTGCAATTGTCTCTTTACAGGGTTATAAGTAAAATATTTGAAGTTGTTAATACTTGTATAAAAGATGCTAAGCTCTGAGCCTCTTGTTTGCTACTACGTTGTTTCTGCAGGTTCTCCTAGGATGTTGGGAAGTGGGTCAAGCAAGGCTGGTTCTTTGCTGAAATTAATGGTTGTGGAGGTTTCTCCAATGCTTCAGTTAGTTTTTTTTTTTTTTTTTTTTTTCCTGCTTGGGAAATGCTTTGGGTGTTCCCTGTTAATCTAGGAGATCGAGATCTTTTGGTAACATGGTATTACTACTGAAGAGTTAATCCATTAAATGTTAAAAATGAGGGTTGAGTTTAGGAGTTTAAATTTCATTCTTGGGTCAAGCAAGGCTGGTACAAGAACTGATGTACCCGTGTATGCTTCCTCGTTCTATTGTTATGCTCAGTAGTCTTCCTTAGTTAAGGCTGTCAAATTAACTGTTTTTTTTTACAAAATATGTCTATCGCTGTGAAGTATTAACTAAACTTTTCCTTTTGTTTACTTTATCAAAAAAGTAGAATGTCAAAGAAATCTACATTTGTTTCTCATTTTTCTCTACTTTGGTAAACATATCAAAAGCTTACCAGTCAGGTGCATGAGATTGTTGGACGTATTAATGGCCGGTTTGGAACACTAACAGCAGTTCCCATACATCATCTGGTATGTCTTGATGGCAATCCCCATATTTTTGCCACTGTTGGCCTCAATATAGCTTGACTTGACTTTAGCACTGCTTGTTTTGTTGTGTCTTTAACTTGATCATTCTTTTTCTTTTTTGCATGTTGGAGTTACATCCAAGTTGTGTTAAATTTTGGTGTGTATACAATACTTAAATATTTTGAGGTCACAGGTCGCAGGTAATCAGCCTGGTTAGAGTTCTTTTGAGGTCGCAGGTCAGTTGATTTTTTCCAAAATTTCTTATTGTTCCAAAATTAGACCCCTGCGACCTCTCAAATCTTCTATTAAGTGCATCAGTTTCATCATGTCATATAATGCTATTGTGGTTTTCTATTTACGTGACTCGCATGCTTTCATTTTTCTTCTCTTTCTATTTACGTGAATATATTGTTGACAAATTGGTTATCTTCATGCAGCAAATCCAGTTGGTGCTGTTTTCGAATTTCATGCTCTGCTGCAAATTCTGAAGTTGCTTGACAATGTAAGTATCTTTTTTTCTTCAATTATGAGGAAAAAAACAAACAGAAAGAGGAAAGAAGATTGTCTTTGATTGTGGTCTTATCAAAAAATTAACGTGGCAGAAAAGAAAAACTTTAGTTGTGTGTTAATACCTTTTTCTAGTTGTTTTCCAAAATCTGGAAATTGCCTTTCACGATCTGTTATTAAAATGCCTCATTAATCATATGCCTTACCTACTAGTTGAGTTGGCGTTGAAGTACACTTAATCTTTCTATATGAAGATATCAAAAAAATCTGGATGAATCTTTTATAAGATGCTTATTAAGAATTCGCATATCTTCTCAGCTCATTATCTCAGTTACTATAATCTTTCAAATATAAATTAATGTAGTTATCTTTTTTCAGGTATAACAGATGATGATCTTCGTGAAACAGCATATGAAGTCCTCGTCGCTGTTGTTTGACAATTGTATTTTTATCTTTAGATTGAAAACTTTGAATGTAATTTTTAATTGACAATTATATTTTTACTGTGCAAATTCTTATTTGGTTAAATAATTTGGCTTCTGTTGTTTGACAATTGTTGAATGTAATCAAATTTAAAATTATTTGCATGATTAATTTATTCTTAAATGCCAATTTAAAGAGTCTCAAAATAATTGCCGCTATAGATCCTATTTACTAGTCATTTAATATGTTTTTAGTGGCAATTATAGATAATTATAGCGGCATTTATAATAGTTACTATTATATAGTATTTAGCGGCATTTGTTTAGGCTTTTACCAACCGCCGAAACAAATGCCGCCATAACTTTTAGCGACCATGCCAATAGCGGCGATTATTATAATTGCCGTTAAACTATTTAGCGGCAATTATAATCGCCGGGAAAGTGAAAAATAATTGCCGCTAAAAGCCAGTTTTGTTGTAGTGTGCGGATATAAAAAAAGGGTTAGAAAATCTGTACATGACCAAGTTCTTAATGACCAAGTTCTTAATGAACATGAGTATCTGAACGAGTTCAATAAAGCGGTGGCCCAGTTGACCAGTATCAGAGCCAATCTGGACGATTTTGCATACACCTAGTGCACGAGTATATCCAAAGAGAGAAATTTTTTAGAATTATAGAAGACGAGAAAATGATGAGAGGGATTCAAGAAGAGAGCTCGATTTGAAATTACTCTTTGTAGAAAATGAGTCAGATTTAATTCTTCACTTGATTAATGAATCTTATTTCACCAGCATTTTTCTTTTTAATTTTTTCTCTCTTTTATGATTGTGTCGGTTCTAGTTTTCGTTAAGAATACGGGTTTGATATGGTAAAAAATTTGATTTAACGTCTTCGTTGCGGAATCCCAACAACTGATATTAGAGCAAATACCGGGTCAACAGCAGTCGATATCAAAACAGATTGCAGATTCACAAAATTTAGTATAATAACGAATACCAGATTTCCAACAATAATTAATTTATTACTAATCAATTTAGCCTATAAGTTGGGCATATAAAAAAATCTTTAAACTCGAGAAAGGGGGGCATTAAATATATAATATAAAAACATACACTACAACAAAATTAGGTTATAGGAACACATCTTTGTGACACTTTTATACCAGTGTCCTATTTATATTTCTTCTATATCCAAAATTAAATTATAGAGACATATTTTTGGGACACATTACAATAATGTGTCGCTATACACCCTAGCGACTGCATATATAACGACACTAATTATAAATGTCGATATTTTTGCTAGCGGCATTTTTTTCAGATTTTAGTAATACTTAAAAGTGTCGCTATAGTATAGTTTTGTTATATTGATAATTATTAAAAAAACAATTCTACATATCTTAAATTTTTAGGTACCGTTTGGTAACGGGAATAAGGGGGAATAACCCCCTTATCCCCGATTCCATTCCCAAACGGGAATAAAAGCATTGAGAATTGTAAAACCTCATCATTACGCTTATTCCAGTATAAGTTGGGAATACCAATTCCCAACCTGAGGCGGAATAAGGCGGAATTGTACTTTGCACGGGAATCGAAAAAACCCATATATACAGGGCTCTCTCTCTCTCTTTCCCCCCTCTCTCTCTCTCTCTCTCTCTCTCTCTCTTATATGGGTTCCATTTTTTTTTTTTCCTTTCTTTTGCATACTAATAAAAATTAGTTTTTTTATTTTTTTAAATTAGAATTTTTAAATTTTAAAAGATATTTAAATTTATAAATTTTAAATTTTAAAATTTTTTATTTTAAAATTATTATTTTTTTAACTTATTTTTTAATAAATCTAAAAATTTTATTTTATTTCATTTTTGAAAAAAAAATTATTAATTTTAAATTTTTAAAATTTATACAATTATTTTATAAATTTTTTAAAATTTATATAAATTTAAAAATTAAAATTTTTACTCTCACTTAAAATTTAAAAATTAATTTTTATTTACTCTCACTGAAAATTTTTACTCCCACTTAAACTTTAATTTTTATTATATATGTTTTAAAATTTATATAAATTTAAAAATTAAAATTTTTACTCCTATTTAAACTTTAATTTAAAGGGCAAAATAGTCAAAACACAAAATTATACCATCTTAATTCTTCTTATTCCTTTATATCCAACCAAATACAATTTTTTCTTATTCTTCTTATTCCTATATAATTTACCAAACACAATTTTCTTTAAACCCGGTATAACTCATAAACCCAACCAAACGCAAATTTACACTAATTCCTGCTAATACCATAATCTATACCTATCCCCGGCATAACAAAATTTTTCTTATCCCCGAACCAAACGTAGCCTTAGATTAATCAGTTATTTCACACCTCCAAAATATTGAAATGATAGAAAATTTTCACCAGAAAAACATTTATTATAGCAGTGTTGCAGGTTTAAGTGTTTATTTTTATCTCTATTTCTGCTTTAAGCTGTAGTCATTTAAATGGAAACTTCTGTGGCTCATAAACAAATGGATAAACTTGGGTAAATGAATGTAATATTAATTTACGCAGATATAATAACATTTATTTTAAACAAATCGTTTCAGAAACCAAGAATTTGCCATATAGAAAGGGTTTGTAACAATTTTATACGAACAGCGCTGTACCGAATCCCAGAGGATCACCCAATAATTGTGTTCACCGAAACATTGTATACGGCCTCTTCATGCGAACCGCGGCGCCGACGCCGCCACACTCCATTCTCCGGACGATACCGCATGCGGACACTATTGCGATCCAATCACAACCGTCCGTTGCCGGAGGCGGAGACTGTTTGTGTCCGGATGGACGGTGGATCGAGTACCCGCACGGATGCGTCCGCATACTCCGCCATCTCCGTGGGTCGCTCCGACACGATCTCCCCCCCATCCCCCCCGCTCCCGCGTGCCTTCGGATTAAGATTCGGTCAACTCGGTCAATTTCGGCGGCCTCTTTATTGCGTGGACCCGGTCTATAGACCGGGCTCTCAAGCTTAAATTTTTGTGTTTGGAAACGCCACAAAAGTCTATGGACCGCGGTCCACGTACGTACGTACGTAACAATTTCTCCGATTCCTACAATAAAACCACCACCCCCCCACACACTTCCATTCCTCTCTCTCTCTCTCTCTCTCACCACCCCCCACCCCACACACACACACTTCCATTCCTCTCTCTCTCTCTCTCTCTCTCTCTCTCTCTCTCTCTCTCTTTCTCTCCCTCTAGTGCTCTCGATCTCTTCTTGTTTGGAGAAGAGGTGGTGGTGGTGGTGGCGGCGATGGGTGGTCCAGGGATGGCCGAAGAGCGGCGGCGAGAGGCGGAGATGGAGGAAGAGGAGGGGTGTAGGACGCCGAAGGCGGCGGAGAGGCGAATTCCGGAGTCAGCGCCACCGAAGTGCCCCGCCACGCCTAGGAAGCGGCGGAGCGACGTCACGGGGCCACGGCCCCCTCCGCGGCCGCGCAAGGATTTCTACGCCGGTGCGGATCTCGACGCCTTCTTCGCGGCCCACAACCTCTAGATTTTACCATCCTATACGCATGCATCTAATCATGTACATATAACTCTGCAGTTGTAGAAACCTTGTAGTGTGTATATGGTCGGTGTGTTGACCGTTGACTTGAGATTGCTCAGTCAACTACTTGGTGTTGACTTGTCCACAAACTTCTTTTGTTTATGAATGTTTGAAAATGTTTCAAAAAAAAAAAGAATTAAGCTCATTTTTACTTCAAAAAGTTGCTTTTAACTATATATTTTATTATTCAACTTTTTTGACACTTTGAATTATACGAGAGGCAAATTAAAGTTTATCCAAAAAAAGAAAAAATTGATGACTCTCCAAATTATAGAACATTTAAAATTGAAATGTAACCTGTAACTTTATTTTATTTTGTTTACACCTTCCGACCTATCAGGGACAAAAAATCAAATTCGATAACTAAATTTCGAGATACATCTAACAAAATTTGTATGTTTCACAAAGTAGAGATACATAACAAACAAATTGCAATTAAACATATCCCCTTTGTTCTATGTTATTAGTAGTAACAAAAGGTAACCTACCCCAAAATAGCTATATATGTAGCAGTCCTTTGACAACTATCTTTAAAACTCACTCCAAAGTTGAAGACAAAACCGCTGAAAAACATCATAAAAAAAATTTCCATAGTTCTGCAATTGTAGATATATAACCTGTGATGCTACATAACGCGAATCAAACAAGCCCAATCAACATTTTGAAGCTGCAATGTGAGAGTTCACTAGTACTATATATACTTCTATAAGTCAAGTACTATTCATGAGAAATTGAAAACCTCATAGTGAGAGTAGAGATCACTAGCATCCACATTACAAACAAAAGAAACCGAAAAAAATGAGGCGACAATTCAACAATTAATACAAGCATTGCATATTATTGAGATTTCCATATCCGAAAAGTTTGAAAACAAACAAGCAAGCTTTACCACATTATCGATCACATCAGGTCTGAAAACTTGTATAAAGTAATACAATTCAATGCGCAAACAATACAACAATCTTTTTTTCTTTTATTTTTTTGGAATAAATGGAGAGCCTCGCATGGCGAATTGCATGCGAGACTCGGGTTTATAGCAAGCGAGAAACTTCCGTAATTTCTATGTATACCTTCCTTCCCTTTGTCAACGAATGCCCATTAAATTAATATATGGATTGATATACGAATGGAGTAGGAATAAGTTAAAGAATAATCTAATCGCTCGTTCTGAATACGAGATGATGGCAGGTCCTGTCACAGGGGTATGCACAGTCAATCTCCTTTACCAGAGTCCGGTCGAAATACCAATCGCTAACAGCAGTGGCGACTCTCTGCACTTCAAAGGCAACAGCATAAGAATTATGAAGAAGGATCTCGATAAAGAGAAGAACATTACGGCATCAAGCCAAAAGATGCCACATGCGAGAAGTTTCGAATGCATAACACTAATATAACGTAACAAAACACAATCTTTCCAATGTTTGTAGTCATTGTATGAATGAAATGGTGGTACCACTCGAGAAACAATACAAATGTTTATTTAGCAAGAGTCTAGCTACTATACTCTTATGAGTACGATAGCTCTCGTACTCACAAGTTGTTTTCGATGATACAGTTTTTAAATCGACGATCCATTCTGTTAAATATGATTTAGAGCATTTGGACGTTCTAGAAAACCGAATCTCATGACTTTTTGACATCATATACGTTATGATCAAGAGGCCTCAAAATTAACAATCTTAACGGCCAATATGGGTTACTTTCTAATTTAACAATGTAGAAGAGTCAAAATCTGTTGAATTTTTAACAGAAAATTCTATCCACTATCTAGATCAAGATCAAAAACTTCAATCTTGAATTGAAGAATCCGATCTCTATTTTTATGAGCTCGTTCAATTTTGGCCGTTCTTTTTACACCCACTTTATGGACTTTATTATAATTTCGAAAATTTTTGAAATTCGGTTTCTCATTACTTCAAATGCTCTTAGATCATATTTAACTGTATGAATCGTCGATTCAAAAGCTCTATCATTGAAAACGATTTATGAGTACTAACGCCTCCATACTAAGAAGAGAATAGTAGCTCTACTCTAGTTAGCAAAATTGGTCTCATCTCATAAAATAGTGTTGTTATATCCTTATGAATACATAAGTTCCCTAAGAATAGACATCATACAGTTCATGCCTCGAAACAAGCTTGCCCGGTTTTTCTATGACCATTGATTGTGCATACATCTTTAGGAGAATGAAACATGCATAGTCCAAATCCGTATGCACGTTTGATACTCATAGACGAATTTGGAACTCATAACAAGTTAGAGTTTAATGAACACTCGTTAGTATACTTGTAATAGCTATCACATCTGAAAACGGTCCACACCAAGCTAAGTTCAAAAGATTTTTTTTACGCAATACAAAGGCAAGATGAGAAGAATAATTGAAACAGCAAGCCAATAAGAAGTAACAGTAATAGTGAAGCTTAAGTTTAGGCAATAAATAAAGAGTTATTGAAGCTTAAGTTGAAACAATCAATAGGAATTTATCATTTATGCAGAAAAACACGCAGAGGATTTAAACACTGAGAGAGTTACAGATCTTGTATATTATACACAATAATTATCCTATTAAATGTAAGCAGTAACACCAGACATAGGCCTACCAATTCAGGATCTAGACCTTGAGCTATAAAGAATGAGAAAAGAAAGAATGTAAGATGAAACAAAATACAAATACTGCATTAAGCTAGCTTGTATTCTGGTGATTGATTTCGAGCTACAGTTTTGTGTGTGGTTTCATGAAGCACATAGTCTATATATGTCGCGCACAATATTCTATCGATCTAAAGTGCTCGATGTCACACATGCCGAGAGTAATTGCAGACAATTACTTGACAATAAACATAACACTTTTAAGATGTTATTGCGTTACTGAGATACATCAAGGAAAAAAAAGGGAAAGAAAAAGGTTTGTTATTTAACTTCAGCATGACATGATCAGAAGAAACAGCAAAAGACTTTTCAGAAATAAGAGATGTTATCATATTTGTGATTTGCTTAATTGTAATAATTTATTCTGCATATGCATGGATCGAGTTTATTCTCACATCATAATGTTATTTATTATCTGAACTAAATGTTAGATGCAGCTATTTCTCAAATATGTGAAAGAGAATGAATAATTTGAGGATCTATTCTACCAACACTGCATACACAAGTGAATTAGATCCTTACTGCAACTCTTGCTTCACGGCATTGAAGTTTTCCTTTTCGAGTTTCTTGCATATGTATCCCTAATGAGGAAATTACTTAAACACCCTGACAAAATTGGTATTACATGTGTTCCCCTGTCAACCTTGCATTCCCTGTCAGGGTATATCTAGGCCAAAATTATTTTTTTTGGTGAGGGCATAAATGCCAACAAAAAATATTCTCAGTGGCACACATGCAAATACCAACTTTGTGAGAGCATTTATGCAATTTTGCATTTCTGCAAGGTGTCTATGCAAAAACTTAGCCTTTCTATTAATCATAAGGTCACATGTAGAGTGTTGAATGTACTTTTTGTAAAACTTATTGGACCCAAATCACCTGCCAAAATGCTTAAACCCAGTTATTAGTTTTAGAGTCCCTAATCCTTATATTGTCGATCATAATTCCTATCATATCCAATGTGGGACAATTGGAGCGTTACGATCTCCTCCGTTTAGATCCTAACGTTCTTGTCAAGTCCGAGCTCAATCATACACCTAGACCAGAATTACAAGACAATGTGAGATTTCTATATGTGGCTCCTGCAGGTTTAAGAGGTAGCTTCCACCAAATCCGTGGTATAACACTTTGTCCCGCAAAACGTTTAGTCTCACACTTCCTGCTAATATTTGGCTTCGATACCAAATATAACAATCCGGCTCAATAGCACTAATAACTCGTTGGGCTGAAATCACCAGGCAAAAATGCTTAAGTCCAGTTATTAGTATTAGGGTCCCCAATCCTTATATTTCCGTTCATAAGTATAGAATTTCTTTGACAACAAGTCTTGGAAGTTGCTAATGACTTGCCCTCCCTAGACCAACAACTAGAGCACCCAAATATTATTTCTTATTCACCACTCAAACAAGTTACATGAATAATATTATCGACTACAGGCTTATTAAACGCCTCTGAATTCTCGAATAAGCCGATGTTGTCTCATTAGTGGGACTCCAAAAACCACCTACAGTATACAAAATAGACTGATATGTTTAGTATTGATGAAACTAGGGGGAAAGTTAGTTCCGCATGGAAAAGAGAATTAAGAGCGGAGGGGGGGTTTTTTGAACTGTTAGCAACTAATGGAGGTTATGAGTTCCACCCAAAAGTTTTCTTTTTTCTACAAACTTTCTATGTTACCGTGCAGTGAAAAGAATATTTGAGTCATCACTTCCTAGTTAGACATCGATATGATTGCTGATATCATTTTTAATCACACCAATTATCTTATACTCCTTGAAAAAATATTTAAAAGTGTATGACCTTTTCTCAATCGATATACGACGGCAAAGCCATGTTAGCTGCACATAACATTCTAAATATTATGATAATTGCACAATGTAAATTCCTTTTGTGTAGAGGATGCTTGTTATTTGTGACCTTCATATATTTATATAAAGTTAATAAAACAATAATTTTTACGGAACTAGCGGAGGCTTCCTATTCTTCTTAGGCATTCTCTTGTCGAGATGATGACAAGTCTTGTCACAAGGGTACGGACAGTCTATCGCCTTAACTTCGGATCGATCAAAGTACCAGTCACCTACAGAGTGTGCTATTCCCTGCACATCATTAGCCAATAAATATATTATAGAATTAGGAAGAACCTAAATAAATAGTTGTGTATCCTCTTGTTGCGGATGGCGGACATTAGGTTACCTCAAATTGAAAACATAGCTCAATCAGTTTACCCCATAGAGAATTTTTACCTAGTTTAGTTTGACGAATTATTAGTCGATTCTTTATTAGAAACTGATTAAGCTTACCTTCAACATAGTAAACAGTTGATGACTTCGACTTAAGATCTCAAACCAGGGAAATACCTGGTGATGCTGTCGCATAAATTTATCAGCTACCAAAAACTCCATATCCCTAGTCTCTCCTAAATGAGGTATAATAAGTAATATAAGCATTGACACATCCTTGTCCGGGTCTATGCTTTTGTTTACTGTTAGCATTGTTGCTCTATTTCCTAAAAAGAATGTCGTAATGTACTTTCCTAGATCATTTTCTGCTGTCGAGACTCCGTTTACTTCATTTTGTATCAAATCATGAGGACCAAAAAAATGCGTAGCAAGTATAATCTAGTAGTTTATATGTGTTAAATTATGTGAAACAACTGCTATTCTCCAAAAGCTCAAGCTGTCAGAGGATGGTGTTTTCGAGATTTCTTGATAGGCTCAAGATGCGAAACTGAATTAAATGTGAGGAAATTAAAATGAAGCAAAGAGCCCGGCAGGACTCGAATTCAGGACCTTCTGCTCTGATACCATATTAAATTATGTGAAACAACCGTTATTCTCCAAAAGCTTAAGCCGTTAGAGAACAGTATTTTTAATATTTATATTCAGCGGTATGTACCATACCTTGTTCTCGATAAGTGGAGAGTTACTCGCGTACCACGTGTCTTGCCTCTCCATTTGACAATGAGCGAAACACGAATTTATAAAGAGCCCATTTTGCCTTGACAAGGAGAAACCTCTTAAATAATTAAGCATTTCATTCCTGAATCCTGCATTTGACCAAGGAGCCCATGTAGACAATTTTAATATTTGACGATGAAAGGGATTATACGTAAAGAATTAGAAAAGATAGTATGGGAAAAATCTGAGAACCTTGCAAAAAGTTGATCTGATTGGTGTCGCAAAACAAGTGATTCCTCCTACATTTCGCCCAATGCCCTTGCGGATCAACTGTTTTCGGGGCTAAACTTTGCTGGAGCTGAATATTACGAACATTTGTTAGTATTCCATCTTCTAAGATTGAAAAATGTTCCAAGTTTTGACGGATCGGTGAAGAATTTCACCTGCCACACGTCGTATGCGGTATTCAAAATGAAAAGAGGAGTCTGAATGTTGGGCAACACGTTCTGCGGAAAGAAGCACTGCAAAAATAGTGATAGAGAAATGATTAGAAATGAAACTTATTATATTTGTTTAGTATATTATGGTCGAATTCATTCTAAGAAGTTAACAATACCGAAATTGCGTCCATGCGAGAAGTGCAGCTCGTGGGCAAGCTCCTCGCAGAGCGCTATATATTCACGGAAGTTTTCAATATGAGGAAAAAACACAAATAAGAGTAATTAAGGCAGTGTTTTAACATCGATAAATCACAACTTGATAATATTTTGACATGAAAAAACTAGATAAAACAATAAATTACAGGAATCACCTGTAAATTAACTACACCTCCAAAGAAAGATCTTAGTGTGCGCCCTCCGGCAATGTCGGCACTATAATTACGGAAGGAACCGGTTTCAGCCTCAATATGGGGAACGAATGGAAAGAAATTAAGGAAAATAGGATAAGATGTCGGAAGAGTTAAATATGCACACAGTAGTGAAAAATATTTTATAGGTTTAAAAGTTTAATATGATCTTACGCATCGAGAAACATGCCCGCATCAGCAAGACACTTGACTCTCGTGCTTCCAGGAAACAATGCTCGGAATTCATCGCAGTGTTGTATGGTAGCGAGCCCACCCGCAGAACACCCGGCAAGGAGCGCCTGGGAACATCAATTTTAGGCAGCAACAGCAACAGAGCAAGAAATAAGATAAAATAAAAACTTATTGTAAAAGAAATTTTCGCGGATAAGGAGTGACCTGATCAGCATTACGCATTCCCCTTAGCATAAGTTCTTGCATAGCAGCTACGAAGATCCGCTGACCTCGGAAAAATAGCCCTGCGGCCTAATTAAAGTAAAAGCACATTTTGAACATATTAATAAAAGCCTTCTAAACTACGAACTTTACAGTCTTTATCAGACTGAAAATCGTTAGATGGTTCGTATCAACTAAGAACTGATCAAGAAAATCACAAAATAGGATAGCCCATCATTTACACGGTCTCGAACCTAAACTTATGAGCAATCTTAACGACGAGAAACATGACCATTAAAATTATTTAAACAGCAACAAATTAGTTTGTACTTACAGCAAAATTCAAAAGATGAATGAATAATCGCTACAAGTTACTACCGATGATAATTTACAAACTGAAAATCGTAAGTGTAGTTTGTGGAAAAAGAAAGAAACATTATACAGACCCGATTGTGGCCTTCACCAGTAAAAGATGCTCCATCGCAGTAGCGAACTTTTACTCGGTTCCAGTTATAAAAGTCTGATATAAACAACAGAAGAATCATTAAACACATAAACATGTACAAATATCTAAAAGTTACGAGTGATCTGCTCAAAGGGAAACCAGGATTTTCTTCGCGTTTGTCGCTGAGTATTCCGGTAAACGGTATCTCTTTTTCCATGTAGTTTGAGGAGCCGCGACGATTTGTCTTGCGGGAAACACAAGAACTAACATCACTGCACCAGCCTCCGCCCTAAGGAGTTGCAGTTCACAAAATGAAAATGAAAATGAAATATATAGATTAAATCGCGCAAAAATGTGATCCAATAGTTCACAACAAAGAGAGTGATAACTATAATTTTCAATTTACAAATATTCTCACCTCTAGATTAACTAGCCAACTATTTGCTCCTGATCCATACCCAGAATGTAGGTGGTAACCAGGTAAGCTTCCATCTAAGCATACTGAAATAATAATTAAAAAAAAAAAAAAAATCATGTTATCAAACAAAGTTTAATAAACAGAAACAAAATTATCATTCCTATTAACTTGCTCACTTTAGCTTTACTTTTTGCAAGTTTGATTGAACCTTGTTATTTCAACAATTTTTACAGTAAATTACAAGTCTAGCTGCAATTTATATGTAGCACTAAAAACTAAAATTTTGAATCAACCACCCAAAATATTCCAAAAGATCGATTTTATGTTGAATTCACAGAAACCACAATTGAATCTGATAAAACCCTCAGTTTAATTGACCTAAGTTCGAATAATCAAAATAATCATAAAAGGAGACTTACTTATAAACCAAACAACAACCACTGAATCTAAACATTCACATTCCAAAAAAAAAAAAAATTCAGAATTATTGGAATACCAGCTCCCTGCGCGGCGGCGGATTGGATGAGAGTCAAGCCCACAAGCAGGGGATTGGTAACCAAGATCCCACTGTTCTCATCCTGCACATTGCTCACATTCCACCTCTCAAACCCATGAACCCAGTTCACCAAAACAAAGGCGCCTAATGAGGCATAATAGACCCACAATGGCTTCATGGGTCAGCTCAAGCATGTGAAGAGGAAATGGATCTGAAACCCCAAATCAGATAACAATACTTATTACGTATCTCCTAGACAGATAGATAGATAGAGTGAGAGAAAAAAAAAAAAAAAAAAAAAAAAAAAAAAAATTTGTGGTGTGGGTTACTAATTTAGAGAGGTGGGCTACTGAAAACAGCAGCAGCAGAGGTTGAGAGAGATAGAGATAGAGAGAGAGAGGGGGGGGAGAGCAGCTTCTCTTCTTGTTATTTGTTGCAATGTTTGGCTGTTACTGTTGCAATAAAGAGAAAAAAAAAGAGGGAAGTGAAAAGAGAAGGAAACATGATTTTCTCTTCTTCTGTTATTATTGTTGTTGTTGTTGTTTGTTGCTGATTTTTTGAATAAATGCCGGGGATTTTACTTTGCTTGTGAGTTTAATAAAGAGGAGGGGGAGGCGCATTAAAATAAAATTATGTATACCGATATTTTTAAGTATTTTTAAAAATTAAAAAAATATTGCTGATAAAAATATCGACACTTATTATGTGTCATCGCTAGGGTATATAGCACATATTATTGTAATGTATCTTAAAAAATATGTCCCTATAATCTAATTTTGAATATAGATGAAATATAGATAGAACACTTATAAAAATGTCACAAAAAATATCCCTATTATCTAATTTTATTATAGTGAAGAAAAATATTCATAAAATTTATCTAAAATATAAATTTTAATTTTAATTATTTTTTTTTATTTGAGTAGATTAATTATAAAGATTTGATAGTAAAATTAAAATTTAACTACATTAATTGCATCATAGTAAAATAATTTATTTATTTTTAAAAGTACGGATTGTAACTAGTTTATTAAGAAAAAGATAAATATATGTATATATTTTTATATAATGTGGCCTCAACTTTTTATTTGTTTTAGAATTTATGCTATTAATTTCTATCTATGGTAAAAATAGTTAATGCATGAGAAGTTAAAGAGTTTATATTTTTTTTATATATAATTTATATATATTTTAATGTAGTCCATAATTTCTATAAAAATTTAAAATATTTAATTTTTAAAAATGTGCAGGAGAATATTATTACTCAGCTCCTTATTAATTAATTCAACACCATCAGCATGATATTTTCCCTTTTCAAAATTCAATTCAAAAATAAATAAATAAATAAAATGAGAAGCATTTATGAGAAATTGGTGAAACTGTTGATTAAATGTTTCAAATGGGGGTTAATAAATTGTAATATGTGAAACATATTTGGAGAATTAAATATGATTAAAGTAACATATCAAAAGAGATTGAGACAATAATGAGGCAAAGATTCTGTGTGTTAGGCTCCCTAATAATGATTGAGGTAACACCCCATGTGGATGTATGATGTTACATTACAATGAATGGGTCATAATCAACAAATAATCTCAGTGGAAATTATTTTGTGTGCAAAACAAAATTTTATATTTAATTACAAAAATTTCTCATGCACTTTTAAGATCTGGTCTCAATAACATCTCTGCATTACTAATTCTACTCAATTTCACATTGTGATTGTTTTATTAGAAGAGAATAAAAAATATTGTTTTTTTTTTAAAAAATTAGTAATCAAATAATAAGAGATAAATAAAATTTTATATGTAAAATTTTTAGATGCATTTGGGGCCATTAATGTGATTGGCTAATATTGACACCACAATAACTTTAAAATAAAATTGTGGTTTGGTTATATAAAAGACTATAGAGTTTTATAATAATAATTGGAGTTAAATATTTTGGGCTGGTGGTTTGGATTCAACAAATTATTATTACTATCAAATTGGATCGTTATATTTAGTATAAGAGTAAATTCATTAATAAGAAGTGTGAGACGGGCCTCACATAACGTGGTGTTTGTGGACTATGTATGTGATTGGGCTGACGAGGACGTCAAGAGCCCAAATAGGATGAATATGTGACCAAAAAAAAAAATGATT
Source organism: Tillandsia fasciculata (assembly GCA_029168755.2). Classification (NCBI taxonomy): domain Eukaryota; kingdom Viridiplantae; phylum Streptophyta; class Magnoliopsida; order Poales; family Bromeliaceae; genus Tillandsia; species Tillandsia fasciculata. Next base: position 490,237 of record CM054951.1, on the reverse strand, counting down.
GTGATTTGATATATAAGAGAGAATACGAATTCACAGTCTCATATCGAATGAATGCGATTGTGATTTAGTATATAAGATGTTATGAACTTTAATAAAAATAACTGAATTTTAGTATTTTACGCTAGTGATTTGAACTCAGTATTTTGGACTGATGATTTGAATCCAACGAGTAATTTTGATTTGATTGTCTCAGATAAACGACAGAAAAATATTGTATATTATTATTGTAATCAATTTAAGCCTGTCAGTTCAATAAGTTAGAAAGGAGTCTTGAAAATCCATATCAAGAGGAATTTGGTGATAAAATGGCTGAGAGCCAAATGGAGACAAGTTTGTGATAGTTTTAACTAATATTTTTAGGCTGCATTTGTTTCGGGAATAAGAAAAATTTAGTTATACCGGGGATAGGTATAAGTTATGGTATTAGCGGGAACTAGTGTAAATTTTTATTTGGTTGGGTTTAAGAGTTATACCGGGTATAAAGAAAATTATGTTTGGTAAGTTAAAGAGGAATAAGAAGAATAAAGAGAACTAAAATTTTAATTTATGATTAAAATTTTACTGATATGATTTTAAATATTTAATTTAAAATATTTATTAAAAAAATTGTTAAAATTTATATTTTACTTATATATAAAAAAAAATTATTAAAAAAAATTTATCATATAATTTATTAAAATTATATGATAAATTTATTAAAAATTAAAGTTAAAAATTTTAAAAGCTATAAAATTTAAAATTTAAAATTTAAAAATTTATAAATGTTAAAAATTTTAATTTTAATTGTCTTAAATAATTACTTAATTATCTAAATACTTAAATAATTAGTTAATAAAATAATTAAATTAATTAAAATATTGGATTAATTAAAGAGTTAAAACAATAATTAAAATTATATTAATTTAATTAAGTTTATTCTCAAATGAGAACAAGTCTTATTCCAGAAAAAGGCTGGAATAGTAATTCCAGTCTTATATCAGTTTATTTTAAAAAGACAAGAACAGCTATTCTCACCCTTACTTAATTGCGTTTGGGTATAACTACAGTTGTTATACCTAATTGCTTATCTTTTTTGGACTGGATAGGGGACACCAGCCAAAAAGGAGGAAAGGGATACTTCACTAGGGAAAAGAAAAGGAATATAAGAATTTTTGGCCCCCAAATTGGGGTAAGGAATATAATTGGAAATGAAAAAGCTTTCAACCAAAGGCATATCTAGCCCTCCTCTATTATTTTGTGATGATTGAGTAGTGCTATCAAAAGAAATACTAAATCTTTTTATTATTTAATAAATTTTTCAGATTGAGTTTTACTATTTATCACTTAATATCTTATGTTACCTTTCTGTCACTATAGAAGTTCTAAACTCTCCTTTTTGTCAAATATTTTGTTAGCCATTATTATTGTAGCTCTAAACAAAGATAGAAATACTAAAAACAAGAAGTAAGAAATATAGTTTTGAGTTATGTTTTTCTTTCTTTGTCAAATTTTTGGTTCTCCTTTTGAACTAAATAAGTTGTGTTTTCCTTTTTCTTTCATTCCTTCTTCTTTTTTTTTTTTTTTTTTTAGTAGACTACTAAGAAATTTTTAAAATTCTCACCTCTTTTTTGTGTGATTTACTGCTACGTAGAATACGAATTTTCTCTCGCATTGAGTATCACAATAATCGTTGTTGGCCAATAAAACTAGCGGTGGTTGATAAAAAGAAATTATTTGAAAAACTAGATTTCGTCAGAAATTGAAAATTATTAAAATACATTATTCAAGAGCAACCTTACTATGTAAATAAAATAATATTCTCAATAAGATATTCAAGCACTTAAATTCAGCTCAATGATAATTTTCAAATTTGGATCAAAATATATATGCACCGAGAATTCATTAAATCTATCAAAATTTGTGTCCTATATATCCAAACTTTGATAACCATCTCTGAAGAGTCAAATATCTTCTGCAAGGAAACAAAATTCTGCAACTTAAAAGAAATTATTCATCAAAATTCATGCACTCATGGGGCATATAATTAAGCTTTTCATGAAGAGACTATCACAGTAAAATCAAATTATGCATTTTATTCTACATTAATTGTTCTTATATATTATTGTAAGAAACAGAAAAGTCATTGCACTTAATTGAGTAACATGTAATGTCCACAAAGAGCTAATGAGCTGTTCATAATCAATATCTTAGTACAATTGGCGTCGCCTAACTTATTATGCTAATTAATTGAACATGGTCTAAACTACCATTACTGGTATTTACAAAATATCATTATAATTATCATCTTTTATTAATATTATATGCTGATAAATATTAATGTACATTTGTGACTTTTGTTACAGCTAGGCACTTCTAAAATTTTCAATGATACGAGGGATTTGGCGTTGCTTGCCACCCCCTAAACCGCATTGACGAGTCTAAGAGCGTCCATCTTTGTTGGTTCGCTGCTGCCCTCACCCTGCTCAGTTTGGACAATATTTATCTGTTTTTTCTTTGGACAATCTCTCGTCCAATAGTTTTTGTCACAAACGTAGCACATCAACTTTTTGGATAGCATCGCAGGTCTTTTGGACCCAAGCTCCCCACCTTTGGCAAGGCGGAGATGAAGTCCATGGAGATGCTCTCCTACGGACGATTCGAAATAGGCAATGGCTCGAGGAGACCACCAGGTCGCTGGTGTTCAATCTTATCCCGTAATATACTAAATGTCTTCAAAGTTTTTTTTTTTTTTTTTTTTTTTTTTTTTTTTGTTGGCTAGAACAAAAGGCAAGGTGGCCTAATCGATCAGAACCATTGTAGACCAAATATAATATTGGAAAAAGTACAAATTTTGTGGCAAGCAAAGAATATGAAAAAGTGCTTTGTGAAGAATTAAGTTAAAAAAATAAAAAATAAAAATAAAAAAAGTGCTTTTTGCTTTTTGTTTTGAGGAGGGATTCTTGTGCTTTGCCCTTATTACCAATTAAGGGCTTAATTAAGAGATTAAACAAGGTTAATTTACAAGTGTATTGGGATTTGTTTGGCTTCCAAGGGAGGTCATCTTTTCAATTTCAAAGTTTTGAGACGAGTTTTTGCTAATTAATTAATTAAGGGGTTGGACAACAAAAATGTCATTTTCCTTTAATGTGATGATAGAACATCATATGCTTATTATATAGTTCTAATCCCACTATATATAAAAAAATTACTATAACAAAATTATATTATAACGACACTTTTAAGTATTTTTAAAATTTTAAAAAAATATCGCTGATAAAAATACCGACATTTATTATTAGTGTCGCTATATGTGCAGTCGTTAGGATGTATATCGATACATTACTATTATGTGTTCCGAAAATATATCATTATAATCTAATTTTGAATATAGATAAAATATATATAGATAGGACACTTATACAAAAATATTATCAAAATATGTCTCTATAATTTAATTTTGTTATAGTGTTTAAAGATGTGATGTGGTGTATGTGAGTTATCAGTTTGATTTTGTTATTGAAAAATTGGCCGCGAAATGATCAATTGTAGAATTTTGACGTAGAGAAGTAGTACTATATGAGGCAGGCATGCATTTGATGATATGTATGATTAATGTGGGAAATATATCCGCTATCTTAGAATTAATTATGGTACTACCTAAGTTAACAATTCTCAAAACAAAAAAATAATTTTTTTAATATGTATTTTTTTCAAAATATGTTTAATTACTTTTGCTTGGTGAAAGTTCATATGAAAATAACATATTGTATGTAAATTAGTTTGTGCTATTTTTAAAGGCTTACATATGATATTAATTTAGAACTTCTAAACAGTATATATATATATATATGGAAAATGTTAGATATACATCTCAAATGGGGTGTATATTTTACACCCACCCAATTCTGGGGTGGGATGAATTTTACTCGTCACATCGATGTGACGAGTGAATGAATACCCACTCCAGAATAGGGTGGGTGTAGGATGTGCAACCTATATGTGTGTTGTTGTTATGTGGTGGATCCATATTGGTTGATTTTAATTTAATCAAATTTGCATGAGTAGTAGATAATGATTTATTCTTATATGCTAATTAGAATAACATCAAATTTTATTTTTATTTGTTAAGAATAAAATAAAAAATATATATATTTTTTATTAGTTAAGAAATATATCTTAACTAATATTTTAAAAGATCTTTTCTGTCTTTCTATTTCTGCTGTGTGACATAACGCACTACAACAAAATTATGATATAGCGATAATTTTAAGTGTCTCTAAAATGTAAAAAAAAAAATGCTGCTAAAAAAAAATACCGACACTTGTTATTAGTGTCGCTATATGTGCAGTCGCTAGAGCGTATAACGACACATTAGTGTAATGTGTTTCAAAAATGTGTCACTATAACTTAATTTTGAATATAGATGAAATATAAATGTGACACTTAAAAAAAAGTGTCATAAAAATATATCGATATAACCTAATTTTGTTGTAGCGACGAAAAAAGAAAAAAAAAAAAAAAAGATTTCATCTTCCTTTTTTTTTCTCTAGGTTTTAGGTTGGACTGTGGACATGGAAGAGATTCTGATAGTCCACTTTGCATTCTATCCGCGCATTCGATCTATAACGCGTTCAATCCACGTATCCGATCTGCAATGCGTAGTGAAAGATTTAGAACTATCAAGATGAGTGCTAGAATGAGTATACAAATTTAACAAAATCAAAAACAATTATCACACAAAAGCAGATTTTAAATGCACGACAAAATAATGAACACATACCCGAAATCCACCACTGACATTCGACTTTTTTTTTCAAAATTTTATCGTCACACCGCGAAACCGTCGGTGAATCAAAAAATATAAAAAGATACGATTTTCAATTTCGGATCACATCTAACAACAAGGAAGAAGGCTGGTAAAACAAAAACTCGATTCGATTTCAATAGTTCTTCAATACGTTAACTATTCAGTTTGTAAATTTTTAATATTTTCTAATTCTAACATATATGTAATGAGAGGTTTCCATGAAAACATAAAATAAAGTAAAACTCTAGTACCTCTTATGCATGAAAATACTACAAAGAGATATGGGTGTTGGGACAAAAATACTATAAAGTATTGATTCATAGAGAGATGTGTGAACACATGCACATGCAAATAGTTAATTATTATTATAACCCAAATTTTACAATAATCAAAATGATTCCCATCTCAGTAGATTAATTTGTGTAGTGATTGGAGAATATTTTTTGCTTGCAAAAGTACTCTTGTCTGGTTTTGACAAAGGTCAAAGATCTACCAACTAGCAGAAGCAGATCGTCAAATACCAACGACAATTGTAGGGTGGAAAGCAAAATTTGCATGTTCAAATACATTTTCAAAGGTCTCTCCAAATATCGCTGATTGTACTCATAATAATACGTTGCTAGTTTAATTTTTTTAAATATTATAATTTAATTTAACTCTTAGTAAGGAATATTGATTTATTAGCAACAAGAATTGAGATATTGGATCAATTATGCAAAGATTTTATTTAGAAACAATACATTTGCTGCAGCTGTTGATGTGTCATCAGCGATATGTAAAAGTAGATTATTGGGTCAACTTTTTAATATGGCTAAATTACAGAAAATCTTTATGTAATATTTCGTTTTTTCACTTTGCCCTCCTGTATTTTAAAAGTCTACATTTTGTCCCCTCGTAATTACCGAAATATGCATTTACCCCCTGCCGTCATCATTCCGTGAGTGAACCGTCAATTTTTTAAAAAATATTATTGAATATACCCAAAATACCTTTCAAGAATGACAGAAAATAAACTAAAACCCATTCTCTCTAATATAAGATAAGGGCATTTTCGTCAATTTACCTCATCCGTTAACGCCGTTGCCCCCTAAAAATAATTCGGTAATTACGAGGGGGCAAAATATATGCTTTTAAAAGACAGGGGGTAAAATAAAAAAGCGAAATATTACAGAGAGATTTTCTGTAATTTAACCTTTTTAATATCATAATTTTTACTTATCAACCGTTTTTAAGGAAATTTTGTAGTGTACTCAAAGTATGTGAAATGAGATTATTGTTTTAACTTGTAATATCATGTGTAACAGACGTAAAAGAATACTGACGTATCATCAATATTTAAGAGAAAAAATTTTAGATTACTCGAAGTGTTACCCTCAAATGCTAATGATTCATGTTGGAAATTCGGTACTTGTCCTGTTACCACCTATTATTGATTCGGTACTTACTTCAGTATTGATTGTTGAGAATTCGCAACGAAAATGTTAAATAAAGTTTTTATCAAAAATTCGTCTCCTCAACAAATATTGAAACTAACGCACCCGCACAAAAAAAAAAAAAAAAAAGAAAAAAAAAAAGGGTGAAATAAAATTCATTAACCAAAAAAAGAATTACAGATAAATCCTCTTCTATATAGAATAGCTTCAATTTGAGTTTTTTTTCTGAACCTCTCTCATCCATCTCTCTCATCTTCTATAAACCCAAAAAATTTATTTTCTTGAACGCACACATACATTTGGTGCATCCAAAATCATAAATATTTTGAACATACCATATGGGTGTGGCTAAGCCATAACACCACAACAAAAAGAAAAAAAAAGAAAAAAAAAACAAACAAACAAACAAACAAACAAACAAACAAATAGCAACTATATACTATATGTACAAAATTAGATTATACCGACATATTTTTGTAACATTTTTTGCAAATATCCTATTTATATTCCATCTATATTCAAAATTAGGTTATATGGATATATTTTTGTGACATATTATAGTAATGTGTCGCTATACACCAACTGCACATTTAGCGACACTAATAATAAGTGTCGGTATTTTTAGATTTTAGGAATACTTAAAAGTGCCGTTATAGCATAGTTTTATTATAGTGATGGCTTACATTAAAAGCTACCAAAATTCTAATCAAATTAAATTTCTACTCTAATTAACATTTAAATCTTAATTGATTTTTCTTCTATAAATTTATATATTTATTCTAATCTAACTGTATTCAACTACAAATCTAACCAAATTCTAACAATTCACTCAATTTTTAATATTAAGATTTAATTTAGTAGATATATAGAAATTCAGATTTACCAACATCACTTGAGAGGATTTAGTTGGGGCTGTTATTCAAAACTTTAAACTATATATGAAAAGTAGAAAAAAACAAACATAACTTATCTAAACTATAAATCATTTTAATTTAGCAGCCAAACCTATTAAATATAAATATATAAAAAATATTATTATCTATAAGCTTAAGCTTTTTTAAAGTATGATGGTTATTTCATATTTTTTAATATGATATTAGAGCAGTAAATTTTAAGTTCGAGTACCGCAAGCGTCAAAAACTTTTGATTCCAGATGTGAGGAGTGGTGTTAAATATAACAAAGATCATTCTCTATCGGTTTAAACTTTTAAATCATAACAGTTGTTTCATATAATCTAACATGACCTTCTAAATTTTTAATTTTATCATCTAACTTTTAAATTTATTTAATTTGAGTCAGTCGATAAAACTTTTACTTCAAATTTTGATAACGTCGTTTATTTTTGTAGGTTAAATTAGTACAATTTATGTAATTATGGTAACTATAAATTTATTAAAGTAATTAGTTTAACTTTAAAATCAAAATATCGTTGAAAGACTTAAATAAAACAAATTAAAAAGTTAGACGGATATAATAGGATTAGGTGTGAGTGAGTTGGGTCGGCCCGTTAACCTAACGGGCCTATAAACGGATCCTAATTTTTCGATCTATTTGGACTAGTTCGCTAAATTTAGACCGAAAAGTGTTTCGCGGACCGCAATTGGGCCGATTTTAGTTTTCGCGGGTCGCAATTGTATTGTATGGTTATATGTTATGCTACATATAGAAGTAAGAAGATGCGCAAAACTAGAATACATATAGATGTGATTAAGAGCATTTACTTCTGAATCGCTTTTGATAATAGAACTTCTGAATCCACAATCGGCACGGTCAAATATGATCTACGCTATTTGAGTTTTTTTTTTTTTTTTTTTTTTTTTTTTATGTATCGATGAATTTAGTAATTTTTTACATTATTTATCTATGTAGTACGCTAGTGACTATTTTGGTAAATAATGTTAAAAAATTAATATTTAACTTTTAAAAATCCTAAATTGATATTTTGAATACGTTTGAAATAGGCACTCAAATAAAATTTTTACAAAATTGTGGCTGCTGGGATTCGAGCCCAGGTCTCCACGGCCACAACGTGGAATTCTAACCACTAAACTACAGCCACCAATAAATTTAAATTAATAAAAGTTTGTTTAATGTAATGTTTAGAACAAATTATGAGATAAGTATAAAATACGGAATTAGTATAAAAAAGTGTTTGAGATGGTTCCAGGGATAAGAGATTTTGTATTTGGTATGAGAATGAGGAATAAGAGGAATAAAGAGTTTTAATTAAGGTAAATTATCTTTTTGCCCTCAAACTTTATTATGTAATAATGAGGTGAGAGATGGTGCCTCAATAGACGTGAAAGGGTATTTAAGAAAAAAGTAAGAGGGTGGTTGGGAAGAGTGAGAACAGTAATTCTCACTTATTCTAGTTATACCGGAACAAACTATACCGATTGATTCCTGATGCGTTTGAAAGAATAAGAGAGATATTCCTTCTATTTCCGATTCTATACTGAATCCAAACGGGCCCTTGGTGTATTGATGCGAGTGTATAAAATTGGACTCTTCGAAGTATCACGTGCATGTAACTTCAAAGTACTGTATAAATTGGCCAACATATCCAAACCAGAACGCGATCAAAAATTCAAAACCCGAATCCGAAAATCCAAATCCGAAACAATTTTTTTTTTTTTTCTCTTTACAATATTTCAAAATATATTACATTAAATCTAAATTTTTAAAATATAAATTTAAATATAATATCAAATATTCATATAAACATATATTACAAATCCGTTCGGTTTTTATTTTTTAAATCCATATTCGAATTCATATCCGTTTAACATCGGATAAATCCATTCCGTTCGAATTCGATTTCGGATGATATTTTGGGTATCCATACCCATTGACATCCCCAGTGCCACGTGTAATAATGGGTCTAATCTTCTAGAAGGTTGTGAGTCAATGAATATTAGAAAATAAATTGAAAATTTATACAAGTTTCTAGTCAAAAGGAAACTACAAGCCACAAGGTATTCATAAAATTCTCCCTCTGAACTATCAAAGTCTCTTTCCAATTTCCATGGTCAAAAATTGTGCTTTTGAAAGAGAAATAGAAAACTAATACAAGAACAAACACCTACTATGTTTGTGATCAAATTCAAACATGTGGTCTAAGTCATGATATGCATAAAATATCTAGTGATTTCTTAGACCTTGGTTAGATTTAAATAGCAGTTAAATCTAACTCGAATTCAATTTTACGAATAAATATAATAGAAAAATATTACACCGGTTTCCATGAATGAAAGATTATACCGTTTGCACGTAACATTGATTTAGTTATGCAGAATATGTGGTTATTCTGAGCTAGGGGTGTCAACGAGGCGAACACGAGCGAGCTGGGGTCGGCTCGTTTAATAAACGAGCCGAACACGAGCTGGCTCGTTTAAATATCGAGCTGAAAAATTCGACTCGTGTTTGGCTCGTTTATTAACAAGCCGAACACGAGCTGGCTCGCGAACAACAAGTTTGATTTTCATTCCTACTATTAGATATAAAGTTGAAAAAAAATTAAAAATTAAAATTTTAATTTAATAATTAAAATTTATAAAAAATTGATAGCCTATCATCTAAATAGTAAAGTTTATATATATATATATATATATATATATATATATATATATATATATTCGAGCTATTATCAAGCCAAACACGAGCGAGCTAATCTCAGCTCGTGTTCGGCTCGTTTACTAAATGAACGATTCGATCTCGAGCTCATTTCGAGCCGAACACGAGCTGGCTCGCGAACAGCGAGCTGGATTGCCGCCCCTATTCTGAACTATAAGATAATTTTGATTTAATTATTCAATATTTTAATTTATTTGATTTGGACCAATTGGGCTAATCAACGACACATTGACTTTAAAATTTGAGTGTCTTGTTTATCTTTACAGATTTAATTAGTATATTTTACATAATTCTAGACTAGTCATAAATTTGTTAAATTAAGTAATTAATTTAAAATTTAAAATTAAAATATTTTTAAATGATTCAAATCAAACAAATTGAAAGATTTGGTAGGTAGCTTAAAATAGTCTATAGTTCAGACAAATTTTATATATTTTTATCTTAAAGAAATGATAATATTAGTACTTTTGAAAAAACTTTCTCCCCAAGAAATTTTTTCTTAAAATTAATTCAAACTACTTAGCTTTTCTTCCAAGAAGCCCCTCCTAAAATTAAAGCAATTTCAACAACATAAAGAACCTAAAAATAAATGTCAACTTAGAAAACTTTGTATTTGTTCCTCCATTAATTATACCTAATTTTAGCATAAGACAAAATTTTATTTATTTTTTCATTTGGTTATGTTTTATAATTTTCTTTTATTTATTTATTTATTTATTTATTTATTTTTTATTATTAGTATTACTACGATTGGTTTGCTAACGATTTTTATAAAAAAAAAATTAAAAAATTAAGAAAATAGTTAAAAATAAATAAATAAAATTATTAAGGGCAACCAAGCTATCTCTTGAGAAAATTTCTTTGGTTATTTTCTCAAAACTAAGCATGCCATAAATGAAGAAGAGTATGAAAAAATATGAAAGAAAAATTTTGGGGAAAAAATGTTTTCTATGAAAAATTCTTTATTTTATTTTATTTTATGTCCATTTGGTTCGGAAAAAAAAAAATAGCTGTTTTGAGAAAATAATTCATATTTCATAAAGTTTAGAAAAAAAAAAAAAGTTTTTAAAAAAGCTATTTTTTTAAAACCAGGAGGACAAAAATTTAGAAGAAAAAAAAAAAAAACATAGTAAAAACTTTTCTTAAAATTTATTTTTATGCTTTTTTTTAAGAAATCAAACAGTACATTAGCAAGAATTTGAAGCCAAGAAAAGAGAATGAACACCAAATAAGAGTTTGCGTGATGAATATGATAAGTAGCCCCACCTAAAAAAGTTTGGTAATTTTTTTTTCCTTTTCTTTATTTTTTTGGTAATTTTTTTTTTCCTTTTCTTTATTTTTCTTTCAAAAGCTAGTTTGTTAGAAAGCAAAAATTTAAATTCCAATCGGTATGAATCATATTCACCATTTTGTATCGTGCCAATAGAATACTGGTACGATACAGTTTTCACTACAACAAAATTAAATTATAAAGATATATTTTTGTGACACTTTTGTACAAGCATTCTATGTGTATTCCATTTATATACAAAATTAGATTATAGTGACACATTTTTGGTATTGTCCCGCTATACATCCTACCGACTGCATATATAGCAACATAAACAATAAATGTCGGTATTTTTATGAACGATATTTTTTTCAGATTTTAAATATACAAGTATCGCTATAATATAATTTTGTTGTAGAATTTTGTGTCGATAGCACAACTTAAAACTCTCTTTTTTTTAAATTGCTAAATAATATTTTCGATAAAGTTTAAAAAAAATTATAAAAATATATACTAAATAATTAAAAAATTTATTGATAAAAAAAATAAATATTTTATATCATTATGTATTAGTGTATATATATATATATATTTTATGATCGGCATTCATCGATATGATCTGATACGTATCATATCGATAAATTTTTGACACGATTTTATATCAGGCACGGCATTTAAATTCTTGTTAAAATGGTATCCTAAAACAAGAATTCCCCCTACTTAATCCATCACACCTAAGCATCTAAAAGAAGTGCTATATCTATTAACACTCCACACAACACACTCCACACTCCACTATGTTCCATCATCATCATCATCATCATCATCATGCATTAACGAGAGAGTATATATAAAGCAATGCTACGTGTACACCACTTAGCTTTTTCCATATATAAACTACTAATTAAGTGGAGTGATAAAGCAAGCAAACAAATTCCTTTTAAGCATGTATTCTCTAACTTTAGCTTGTCCTTATTAAGATAAAATTCATTGATGGCCCCCAATATTATTCTCCTACAACAAATAAGTCTTTTTTAAATTACATATTTCAATTTTCAACTAATTTATTAGCTTAAAGAGATTAATTATCTAACCTTGTGGCGGAAGGTGAAACCGAGCCACGTTCAAAATAGTATGAAATTGAGTTGGATCGAGTCATGTACGAAGTGGCGTGTAATTAATTAAGTCGCATTACAATTGATATATTTGGAACTAGTTGAGTGACTAATAAAATTCAGCTCATTCTAAAATATGTAAAATGTAAATCTTATAATCTTATACTTTATTTGGAAATGTACCATCCCACACCAAATCATCCACAAAGAAGGAACTTGTGATTGTTGCCACGTATGTTCCCCAAAATGCATGACCATGCCAAGTTAATTAATAGAATCTATTCTATTCTATAATCTATACCCAAAGGGGGCGTTTGGCAACTGGTATAAGAAGGGGATAAGAGGATTATTCATTTTTTTATATCCAAACAGTATTTAAGTGTGGGGGGAACAGCTGTTTTCTCCATATCAGGTTATTTCGGTATAAGGATAGAACAGCTGTTCCACCTGTTGCTTATTATTATTATTATTTTTTAATTAAATTTTTTTAAATTATAAGATATTTAAATTTATAAAATTTTAATTTTTTTTTATTTTATTTTATAAATTTTAATTCCCTCTATTATTCTTATTCCTCTTTAACTTACCAAATATAATTTTTTTTATTCCGGTACAACTCTTATACTCAACCAAACACAAAATTACTATAATTCTTGCTTGTACCTGAACTTATACCTATCTCTGAAATAACCAGAAATAATCAATTTTCGCTTATATCCGAACCAAACGCAGCCAAAGAATATAATGAAAAGGGTTCATTAGTGGCCAAATAGCATCTCTCCACTTAATTAGGGATGCATGGGGTTAAGTGGGGAGGTGGGATTTAGAATAATTGGGTAATGCCATTTGTCCCCCTAATTTTAATGCCATTTGTCCTCCTAATTTTATTCTTTAATTCCAACTTCAATGTGGTTTGTGCATCTATCTCTTTACTTTATAGATTGTTATTTTCATGTAACATTTTAAAATTTAAGAATAATTTCATATATTAGCCCTTTCTAGTACAAATAACGAAGATCTTGGTGGTTGATATCCGAAACCCGAGTTCGAAATCTAGTTGTTTTATATTTTCAGCTAAATTTATTTTAAAAATAAATGAATACCGCATGCTACCTTTCTTTCAAAAAAAAAAAATAATTTTATATTAAATAATTATGATTATGTATGAAAATATATGAGTCTGAACGGGCTATAATAGTTGGTATTGAAGTCCCAAATTCAAAATCTAATTATGCTTCACATTTTGAGCTTTTTAGAGATTTTTGATTGCTTCAGAAACGCTATACTTGTATGACAAGATTGGAGTCTATCTACCTTCCAAGAAATTGTCACATAGACTTAAATTTTTCAACATTAGTCAATTTTGATTTAATTTCCTAGGTTGGTTAATAGTTTTATGTTAATTTTGTTTGACCAAAACTATTAGTTGCAAATTATTTCAACAAAGTGGAACAGTAAGCTCTCCTTTTTGGGGTATTTAACTTTGCTAAGGCACATTTGTCAATGTTGGAAAGCACTTGGTTCTAGACCCTGGTGATGAAAAAAAAAAAGAAAAAGAAAGAAAGAAAGAAAAAAGAAATTAAAGAAGGACATTTATTTTATTTTTTTTGAAAAAAAAAGATAGTGAGATGTATATATATATATACTATATCATCAAATTTTCAATATAATTTGGTAACACTGTACTTAAATCCTTGCATTGCATGAATATAGGTAAAGTGAGGTCCCTGTATATATATATATATATATATATATATATATAAAAGTTAAAGGTAGGTTCCTGTACTCAAACATTGTATAAATATAGAGTACCCTCCCTCCTCTCCCACATATATTAGTGCTCATAATCACCCACACCATTTCATCTGTGCTTTGTGTTCCCCTTCATTTTGGATCATATATCCCATTGGAGGTAATTAATTACTAGCTTCTATATATTAGCCATGTCCATATTTTTTTTTTAAAATGATTTTTCCTTTCTTTGTTTTATGGCTTCTTTGTTATATATCTAGCCTTGTGTATTTTGCCCTCATATTTTTTTTCTTTGAAAATTGGCCTTCTTTTTGTGTTTTCTTCATTTTGAGTCACCCCCAGTGCAGGTAATTGCCATCTTCTTTTCCCATGTCCAAATTAAGTTTCTTCTAGTGATTCTCTCATCTTTTATGGCTTACTTGTGGTATAATCTTTATAGGCTTTAGCTTGGTTCATGTGGTGTACTCTTGTGTGTTCCCCCTATTCTTTTATATAGCATATTGGGGTTTATTTTGTGTTGGATTTTGGATTTTGTATTATTCTAGTGTAAATTTGGTATGTGTGTTGAAAATAAATATTAAAATTCCGTGTTCTCCAGTAGCTTAAGATTTTGAGAAAAAAAAAAACAGTTGTTTTCGTATAATTTATCATAATATCATAGCAGGAGATCTTAAGTTCGAATTCCGTCAGTTTCCTAGCTTTTCTTTCTTTCCTTCCATTTAATTCAAGTTCACATTGTGGGTCTATCAAAAAATTTTGAATATAAATATTAAAAAAATTGTTATCTGATAGCTTAAGAAATTGGAGGTGTTGTTCACTATAGATTCTTGAGCACCAAAGTTCTTATACCCATTTGGTTTATTCTTATCATATCTACGGTTACGGCTTTGCTTGACTTGCTTTGCAGAAGTATTATTTGAGTAGAACTATCAGAGCGAGCACTAACGGCTTATCTGTTAATAAGTAGAAGCTCCAAATAGGAGCTTCTGGCTTTTGGAGCTCAAAAGCTCATTTCGACTTACCGCCGTAACAGAAGCTCTAGAGTTTTTCTCTAGCAAATCGTAAACAATTGTTGTTTCAGGCTTTTAACTTTCGAAGATGGATTCCTTTGCGAGCGGAGCAAAGTATGAATGCTTACTCTTTGGTAAGTTAGCATGTACTAGACTCTAGATTTCGATTTCTCGTTTTGTCATTTGGTATGTTGAAGAAGTGCATTTGCTTTTCTAAATGGTGGCATTTCCATCTTCAGATATGGACGACACCTTGTATCCGATGAGTTCGGGGATCAACTTGGCCTGTCGGAAGAACATACAAGGTAAATGAAAGAGAATTAAGTTTCGTGTCGCGAAGACAAGTGCGCGAGAATCGTTAATATGAGTTTGATCAACTAAATACTTATCGCGCTAATGTGAGATTATGGTGTTTGTTATATTGCAGATTATATGCTGCATCACCTCAAAATCGAGGAGAGTCAGGTCCCGAAGATGTGCCTCGATTTGTACAAGGAATATGGAACAACAATGGCTGGTCTTAAGGTATAAAATGCCGATTTGTAGAGTATACTAACAAATATATTGCTAACTTTCTGCTTCTTAATTTGTCGCAGGCCCTGGGATTTGAATTCGACGATGACGAGTTCCATGCTAATGTTCATGGAACGCTACCATATGAGACATTAAAACCTGATCCTCTCTTGAGGCACCTACTTCTGTCGATGCCGCAGCAGAAAATAGTAAGTTGCATGCTATATATGAGTATCTCAATGATCAAAAGAAGCATATATATTTGGCGACGCATTTCGTAATGTCCTTATCGCGAATTGTATATGTTAACGATGGCTCGTGCTTTGATTGCAGATTTTCACTAACGCTGATAAAGCTCATGTGGCGAAAGTTGTCAGCAGATTAGGACTAGAGGACTGCTTTGACGGCGTTATATGCTTTGAAACGCTCAACCTGCCGGTCGAAGATACTGAAGAGTGTGGTGATTCAAATCACAAGAGGCGAGTTCTTTGCAAACCCTCTTTGGAAGCCATGGAGGCGGTCATTAGGATTGCGAAAATTGATCCAAAAAAAACAGTAAGACCAATGTCGAACTGGAGATCATCTGTTTGATTTCTTCGTATATATTTATCCTCTGACAGACAATATTATGATTGGAAATTTTGCTCTTATCAGATATTTTTCGACGACAGCGCAAGGAATATAGCTGCAGGAAAGGCAGCTGGTCTTCGTACCGTCATTGTAAGTTGATTGCTTCGTTAGCTCTAACGAAACAAAAGCTATCTTAATTTTATAAAAAGTACGAAACATATATGTAAGTACGTACATGGGCATTAGCGATTGGATTTGATAAGATAAGAAAAGAGAGCGATGTTGGCAGAGAAGAGTTTAGCATCTTGGATGCATCGAATTTCCGTTGTATCCAACCAGACCCTGATGCTTCTCACTCTGTGCTGTTACCCTCCCTGCCCTCTGTCTCTCTCTCTCTTTCTCTCTCTCTCGTCAAATATATATTGCTTTCTCATTTTATCTTATTCCGTCAATTCCTCGGTGCCAAACTGGGCCTATATGTAGATATGCAGGTTGTTTCATATAATTTAACAGTATGTGATGAAACATATGCAGGTTGGGAGCTCGGCGACGGTGCCAGGGGCTGACGTGGCGCTCGAGAGCATCCACAACATCAAGGAAGCATTGCCTGAGATTTGGGAGGGTGGTGATGGCCAGTTGGATTCCGTCATTCCGTCCGCCTCAGTGGAAACTGTAGTCCTTGCTTAATTCTACAACCTATGTTAATGGTTTCTTTATTCCTTGTAGTGAGTGAGTGAGTGAGTGAGTGAGTGAGTTGGTCCATTTATGGAGTGCTGGACTAATCTACTCTCTCAGAAAGGAATGTTTTCATTAACAATTTTAGAGAAATATAAATATTAAGCCGAAAGAAATATATATAGTTTGTTCCACTTTGTGTCAGCGCATCGATCTCACATTCTCCATACCAATATATGTAAGTCGAGTAATGTCGCATTGTAGTTATATGTCGAAGACTCAAAACTAAATGGATATCTTGGTTTCTATATCTGTATTCATTCTTATCGTAAACAATTGGAGTGTCAAGCTTCACTATATACGCGCATTCGTGTGTTCATGTGTTTATGCGATGGCACCGTTTGTTATGAAAAATCTCGGATTGCTCTCAATTTTGTTCATGTCATGGAGATATTAATTAGGTGTGCGAAAATGTCACAATATGTTTATATATTAAGTGGTGATCTGGATTGTGTCTATATAGAGCATTAAGTAATGAATGTTTTCTTATCTATTTTGTGAAGTGTTACATGCATGAATTAATGGTGTCTTTTAAAGCCTTTTGAAAGGCGAATGCTAGCTCGACATTATCATCAAGTTTATCATCATTTTCTTTTGGTGTGTGATTGACATATGCTAAAAATTTGGAACCATTTCCTCTTGACTCGTGAAAAACATTCGGAACTTTCTATCGAAAACCTAGGTTTTGCTGTTTCTTAGTTGGCATTGGTGTATAAATCGCGTTTGATCTGATAATTTGTTAAAAGTGCATTTGAATTGGCTAAAAGCAATGCTATTAGCTGAAGTCTTTTTTTTTTTTTTTTTTTTTTTTTTTTGAGAAAAGATAGTAGGTTGCCACTTCATTCATAAGGAAAATAAACTCGGCTACAGATCTGTTTCTTAGTTGGCATTGGCGTATAAGTCATAATTTGTTAAAAGTGCATTTGAATTGGCTAAAAGCAATGCTATTAGCCAAAGTTTTCTTTTTCCTTTTTTTTTTTGAGAAAATACTGTATGCTGCCACTTCATTCATAAGGAAAATAAACTCGGCTACAGATATGAGGCAATCAGGCCTCTTCGCGAAGTGCCAAAAAAAGAAAAAGAAAAAAAAAGAGGTCACATTTAGTGCGCACAGAACATATTCCAAACAGTGCGAAACGAGCGAGTATCAGCTAATAGGGTCCCTAAACAGTATTTTTTGTTGTCAAAACATCTTCTGTTACATTCCAGCCATACGACCCATCACGTGGTGGCGATGGTTGCTAGCTCCCTTCTCCCGTTAGCTCCTTCTTTATATTTACTCACTTCCCAAAACCTATCGACCGCTGTGCAAAGGCGTATATTTAATTTGTTTGGTATCAGGACCTCCAGCAAGAGTCTCGAAGTAGTACAGCCAACGAAAAGATGATCGACAGTCTTGGATGACTCCAGACAAAGAGCACAATTGTCCGTTCCTGTCCAGCGTCTTTTCAGTAGATTATCTGCTGTCAATATCCTCCGTCTTAGCACTAACCATACAAAGATTTTGACTTTCAGAGGAATTTAGCCAAAATCTTTGAAACCAATAAAATACAGCACCCTCCAATTCAGGTACCAGTTGCAGGTACCAGAATAAGCATGTAAGTATGTTCCAATTTTTCAGATTGCACCAGAATTTCAAGCATTGTATTTGATGTAGGTGGTAAGCAACATAATCTATGATACATAATCACTGCTTGAGTTATTAAGATTGTGTAGCTATTTCTAGTTTACTTAATTATTTCAGAAAAATGAATTCAAATGCCAGGACAAATATCATCTAATCCAATTGAGCATTGTTTCTGCACATTATTACAGCAACACTGCAACAGTGGCATCAAGTTTTCAACTCCATCAACCTCTGGACTTTGGCTTTTGGGATAAATTAGTGCCTTGCTGTGCTCAACAGGATTAATTAGTTGCTGGTCTGTTCATCTTATTCCTTCGGGCTCGACTCCTTTACAAGGTTCTTCGGATCTAGGTTTCCTCAAGCGGCCGCGGATTGAGTTTACCTTCATCTGTCATGACCGAGTCTCATCGATTTTGGCTTGTTTTTCTTGTATTTTTTATGCTAGTTGGAGCTGTTATTGGTGTTGTTGGTTCCACTTTGTTTGTGTGCGTCTTTTTAACGCTCTTGTTGACGTGTCGCTGATGTTGCAGACCTCGCTGCTGCAGTGGTGCGCTGCGGTGACTACGGCAGCTGCAGTGGTCTCCTTCTGTTGTGGTAGCTAGAGTTCGGACATTTCATCTGTGTTCGCATGGGTTGTACCTCCCTGTATCCCTTTACTTTTAATTTCAAATAGGGTATATCCCTGTTTAATAAAAAAGAAAAAAAAAAAAGTGGCAGCTGTTGCTTCTCCTCTCCTGCTGATATATTTTCGGCACCTATCGAATTATCAAATCCGTAATCCCTCATGTGTTTATTATGTGGAGTAGACATAATATGCAGCTTAATTACACTGAAAACAAAGTTAATTGTAATATATGAGAAATTCGAGCGTAAACATCGACATTCAATAATAAAGTTTTAGGACGAATATATTTTTCAGCATTTCTGTAATATAAAAAAAATAAATGTTGGTAGTTTATTTGCTTGATCTTTTTTCCTTTTTTTTTTTTTTTGTACTTGTAATGGTGGTTGCTCCTTCTTCAGTAATTGTAGACAAGTTCATTCATTGAATACATTAGTCAACAAAGAGAGAATATGATCTGTATTGTAAAGTACAAGCAACAGGCTTGAAATGTAATGATGCTGTAAAGATACACTTTGAGCAAAGTTTATAATTGGGGCAAAACACTATTACTTTTTTTTTTTTTTTTTTTTTTTTTTTTTTTGTGGGGGATGTTATACACAATTTCATAAAGACCTGAATAAAGATGATCAAACTTCTTTATAGAACTGTTGTATTATCTTTTTTTTTTTTTTTTTTTTGGAAAATACTTTTTGTACACTCCATCCATCCAGAGGTGGGGTGAATTCCACTGGTCACTTCGAAGTGACCAGTGGAGAACACCCCACCACCTTTGGATGGGTAGGGTGTGCATTATACACTCCCTTTAGGGTGTATGAATAGCATAGCGTTTTTTTTTTTTTTTTTTTTTGGCTGAATTACAAAAAAAATTTCTATAAAATTTTACTTTTTCACTTTTTTTCCTGATTTTTAAAAATCTACACTTTGCCTCCTAATAATTACTAAATTATGTATTTATCTCCCTATCGTCACCGTTCCTTAAGTGATTGAAAGGTTGATGCAGTTGATGAGCAAGTCCCAGCTCCAATGATTGCAGCGATGATGCTACAACACATCAAATGTGGTCATAGCATCACAGAATGACTAACGGAACGATGGCGGCAGGAGGTAAGTGCATAATTTCGTAATTAAGATGGGGCAAAGTGTAGATTTTTAGAAGTCAAGAAAGAAAAATGAAAAAGCGAAATTTTATTCGGGGGGGGGGGTTTATTCGGGGGGGGGGGGGGTTTCTGTAATTTACGCTTTTTTTTTTTTTTTTTTTTTTGGAGTATTTACTGTTGCAGTATCTTTCAAATGAGAAATATAAGTATTGCCTAATTCCTTAGCCTAACTCACTTTCCTCCTATACATTAATTTTTGGTCAACAACTCACTTTCAGAAGCATCCAAAGTTCAAAACTCAGGATTTGATTGCTTTTGATAGGAAGAAAATTAAAACGGTTTTTTTTTTTTTTTTTTTTAAAAAAAAAAGAGAAAGATAGCATACTATTCGTTTAGAATTTTTTTTTTTTTTTTATTATTATTATAAATGAACTTAGTTGAAAAAGTGAAATTGTTAGAATTCGAACTTGAGATCTTGGATATCAACCATTGAGTCTTTTGCCGCTTGTGCTAGGGACGGTCAGAGAAAACTAAAAACATTATTATTTTCGTCGAATTAATGAGTTTTCTGTTGAATTATGTAAAGTCATGTTTTAAGTCGATATCACGGTAAAAACGCTGAAGATTTGAAATTTCGGAATGTCGGGTATCGAAACTTGAAATTTGAGTACCGGTATTATAGAGTATCTTAGGAGTTCCTCAAAACTCGAAACTGTGGAAAACTATTTTTTGTACTGTATATACCGGTACTCAAATCTGAGTATCGATACTCAACCTTTTTTTTATACTGTGTACGTACCGATATTCAAAGCTGATTACCGGTATTCAACTTCGCGATGAATTGAATATGTTAGATTTGACTCTAATTTGATTTAATATTGTTCTTAAATATTAGGGATGGTTCAAGAATACTTTAAAGAGAATTCTTAAGAGTAGATCGACAACTAGAAGTGAGTCGGAGATTCGGATGGACGGTGGAGATCGTTCCTATTACAATTAGGAATTTAGAGTTATATTAACTCCTGTAATTCGTCTTCTTTATACGAGAGCTTTATTGTAGACACCCTAATTGATAGGAAAACGTGAAGAACTTTCGAGAGAAAGTTTCTTGTAATCCAATTTTGTTTATATTTTTGTGTTGTAGATTAATCAAAAAACGTATTGAGATGACTTTACCCGTGGACATAGGTCGATACATCGTTGTCCAAATCACGTAAATCTTGTGTTCTCTTTTTCGTTTTATTGTTTTAGCATTCTCGTGCTTGTTTTCTACAATCGTTCTCGTCTATTTTCATCTACGAAAGATTCCGTTTCTACTGTATTCGTGTGCTGTGTGAATATGAGGTGTGCTCAGTAATCCCACGATCGGTCCCTTTCATTTTTATCTTGCAATTTCGTCTCGAATAGTTTCTTCATTTGTATTCTTAATTATGATCTTTTCTGTAATTGATTAGGCTCTTCAGGTTGGTGAACATGATAATGAAATACATAGAAAATCATCAAGTTTTCTACAATTCCAAAAGAGGGGGAAAAAAAGGAAAAGAAGAAAAGCACAATTTAAATGTTGCAGCTGCAACATATATATATATATATATATATATATATATATATATATATATATA
The DNA here is from genome assembly GCA_029168755.2 of Tillandsia fasciculata. Lineage (NCBI taxonomy): Eukaryota > Viridiplantae > Streptophyta > Magnoliopsida > Poales > Bromeliaceae > Tillandsia > Tillandsia fasciculata. The sequence continues at coordinate 468,448 of CM054951.1, read as the reverse complement.
TATATACCTAATTCTGTTGTATTTTTGTTCTTCAAGTCATATAATGCATACACCACCTATATATTGATCACAAGTGAAAGAGACCTTGGTGGCCATTTCATACACTTTTGTCAAGTGCCATGTAATAAGGTGATCTTCTCCACTGATTGGTTGAGAAGCTAACCTGGTCAAAAGCATTTTGATTTGAAATTACTATACTCAACTTCTTTCCCTATCTTTCTCCCCAAAAAGCTCCTCCAGTTGATGATGATGATGATGATGAGTATTAACTCATACAAGCTAGCTAGCTAGCTTCTTTTACTTTTAGTAAAGGGTAGAATCTCTTTATGTGTATGTTCCTTTCCTGTTGGAAAAACAAAAACAAAGGTTGCAAAATACTACAATTAAGCATTGGTTTATCTGTTCGAATATTCCGCGAGGATAAAACCACTACAATAAAATTAGGTTATAGCGATATTTTTAAGTGCTTCTAAAATCTAAAAAAAGTGTCGCTGACAAAAATACCGACACTTATTATAAGTGTTGCTATATGTGCCGTCGCTAGGGTGTATAGCGACACATTTTTGTAATGTGTCCCAAAAATGTGTCCCTATAATCTAATTTTGGATATAGATGGAATATAGATAGGACACTTATACAAAAGTGTCACAAACATATGTTCCTATAACCTAATTTTATTGTAGTGAACTTGGATGAAAAGTTTTCCAACGGCATCATATTAGGAGTTCCTGATCTGCTGCCACGTGTTAATTTTATTTCAATCTAATGATTCGCTAATTTTTCTTTTAACACTAATTTTTTTTTAAAAAAAAAACATTCTTAAATAGAGATCATTAACATGACACGTAACAACAGATTGAGATTTCGTAAGAATGCATCGTTGGGGATTTCTTTTTTTGAGAGAAAGGTAGCACGCTATCCGCTTCATTCAACTGAAAACTGAATTTAGCAATATGGATGAAACAGCAAGGTATCTCAGAAATGGCAAAAAAAAATATAAGGCTAAATTACAGAAAACCCCCCTCTAATATCCCGCTTTTCCACTTTACCCCCCTGTCATTTAAAAGTCGACAATCTGCCCCCTCGTAATTACCGAATTGTGCAATAACCCCCCCGCCGTCAGTTGACCGTTAGTTGACCGTCAGTTTTTTTGAAAATATATTTTCATATACCCAAAATACCCTTGAAAAATATCCTTAAAAAAAAAAAAAAAAAAGAAAAAAAAACTTCGGAATAAAAAAAAAGAAAAAAAAAGAGGAGGGCATAATGGTCATTTACCCCATCTGTTAACGGTGTTGCCCCCTAAAGATATTTCTGAAATTACGAGGGGGCAGATTGTCGACTTTTAAATGACAGGGATGTAAAGTGGAAAAGCGGAATATTAGAGGGGGGTTTTCTGTAATTTAGCCAAAATATAATAATAAAAACCTGTGAACCCAACTAGCTCTTTCCAATGTGGCAACGTTCTCCTAACCGAGTTGACGGCAAATAGGGGATTAGCATTACGATGCTGGAATATAACTCTGTTTCTGCTATTCCAAATCACCCACAATTGGGAATTTCTACTCTAAAGTTTTTTCCATGCCATGAATGGATTATTCAAATTGGTTGCTAATGCCAGAAAATTGTTGCTTAATAAGCCTCACTAGCTAGATTTTGTTATATAATCAGTTTTTTATATAAGAAATAAAAAAATGAGCTTAAATATTTTAGCAGTGTCAAACTCTTGATTGACGCCGTTAAACAATTTACAGATTGCAAACTTCTTAGGAACCAAATTTTGTTGGTCTTTTTGCCATTATTTATCTAGTTATCAAGTGGTTTCAACTATACTTTGTGTATTCTGTTGAAAATTATTAATTTCGAGACCTCTTGAAATAAATAAATAATATATTTTTTAAAAATAAAATAAATAAATAATATTAAAAAATTATAAAATTTAATTATTTTTAAAATATTCACGTGACATAGATTTTGTTTAACGGCATCAATAGTTGAATCGAATGCTCTAAGTATAGGGATTGTGGTTTAGGGAAGGGAGGCAACTTTGCTCCTAAGTAAAGGCTCTCCCTTTCTTTTGGGGTTGGTAAGTTTCTTATTAGAGAACTCATAATATATATATATATATATATATATATATATATATGACTTAACTTGATTATCAAGGAAAAACACATGCATAACTTAATTTTGGATTATTCTTGTATCATTTGACTTCTTATGTAAAATATGCTCATTATTGGTCCATCTGTTTCAAGATTAAAGTAAAGTAGTTGAAAAGAAATAATGAAGTAGTACTACAGGTAAATTTTTCTGATTAATTCCATAATTAATTATTATCCCTTGACTCCTTAATTGCATGCATTAAATTCAGATTGTTTCCTAATGGATGGAAGAGTGCTTAATTATTGGTAGATAACTCAGAGAATATATATATGCTTATTTTATTTTTGCTAAATTACACTTCTCGCTCCCAAATAATGAGGCAGGTGATTCTTTGATCCTCAAAATCAACTGTCCCTAGTGCAAGTGGCAAAGGGTTTGGTGGTTGATACCCGTGACCCGAGTTCGAAGCCTAGTTGCTTCACATTTCAAGCTAAGTTTATTTAAAAAATAAACGAAGCGGGTAGCATGCTACCTTTCTCTCAAAAAAAAAAAAAAAAAAAAAAAAGAAAAAAGAAAGAAAAAGAAAAGGTTCTTTGATCCTCAAATTCTAATTTTTTGTTGGCGTAGCAGCGATACGATATTTTAATTATTATCACATCATCAATCGTAATACTGTCACACTAGTGGCACGTAGATATTTCATCAACTTATAACTATATTTATGGAATTTGATTACAACAAACTAAAAATATTAATTTGAACCAAAAAATTATAACAAATTAATTAAAATTTGAGAACCAATGTGTCACCCATCTTTAATCTTTTATTTTTAATTGTTTGTTGTACCTTTTAATTTGGACTAGTTGAGGCTTGTCCACAAAGGCAAATGGCCAAGTTAGTTAGATCAAAAAAAAAAAAAAAAAAAAAAAAAAAAAAAAAAAAAGAGTAGTAACTGGAGTGGTTGAAGGTGAGTTGGTTCGTTATAAAATATATATCATCATCTCTGGAATTTTTTTTAAAATAATCTTAAAAATTTTAGAAATTTGGAAATTAATTCTGGACAAAAAATATTTGCAAGAGTAACCCACCTTTTGCCAGCAGGGCGCCACGGAGGCGGGACGACCTGAAGAGTGTACTTTCTGAAGGTGCTGAATCATTCAGCGTCTTCACAAAAACCCTGTGAAGATGCTGAATAAATCAACGCCTTCAGCGTATGTGCTGTAGGCGCTGAATGAATCAGCACTTTCAGAGTATATTCATAGTATATGCTGAAGGCGCTGAATGAATCAGCGCCTTCAACATATACTCTGAAGGCGCTGAATCAATCAGCGCCTTTATTATATACGCTGAAGGCGCTGATTCATTCAGCGCCTTCAGCACATACTATGAAGGCGCTGATTCATTCGGCATCTTCACAGGGTTTTTGTGAAGACGCTGAATGATTCATCGCCTTCAGGAAGTACACTGAAGAGGTTTTCTCACCTCCGTGGCGCCCTGCTAGCAAAAGGAGGTTACTCTTGCAAATATTTTTTATAAAGGATTATTTTCCAAATTTCTAAAATTTTTAAGGTTATTTTAAAAAAATCCCTCATCTCTCCTACCAAAACTTATAGTATTGAATTATTTATGGGATAATTTATAAGAAGAACATCAAGTAGCTAGCCATCAAATATAATTAAACAAGTGATCAAGAAATTTAAAAAAAAAAAGAAAGAGAGGTACATTAATTCAATGGTTGCATCATCTTTCAAAGACTTAAAATAAATTCCTCAATGAGGTGGGTCAGCTCCATAACAAATTCAATATTGGCAGGGACAAGTACCTACTCTTGACTCAACCCATTATTCAATTCCCCCAACTACAACATTGTTGAGACTTGTAAATTTAAAACCCATGTAGTTGGTATTTTATTATGTTTTTCCACCTATTCCCCTCCTCAATGACTCTTATTACAAATTAAGTAATTTAACTTCTAGGCATTTTTCCCCCTTTTTGTCCATATGGGGGGGTACTGTTAATTAATACTATCCTTAAATAGAATAAATAGAATGTTTCTTATCAATCAAATCACTTTTTTAATTTGAGCACTGCATATGCATATAATATTAGCTATTTATTAATAAGAATATATATAGTACTCTCATCTTGTTAATCCAATTTTTAAAAATATTAAATATTATTGAATTATTATTTTATAGCAGATTGATTTTTTGAATAATGATTATCTGATAAATGAAATATGTGTGTAAAGTCAACAGATTAAATGTAGTTGGGTGCATTGAACTTAATTAATTGGGTTCAAATTAATTAATATATGGAGATTAATAATTGTTCATAGGGTGGGTGGCCCCCTTTAATACATGGATGTGTAGTTGTGTGACTTGTGTGTTGTATGATATATATTGGTTGTGCTTTAAATTGAGCCCACATCATCATCATGATTTCATGCCTATCTGTAGTTTTGACTTTTGGATTTTGTGATTGTTTTTTTTTTTTTTTTTTTTTTTTATATTATAAATTTATATTTAGAGTTTTTTTTAAAAAAATACAAAATATATAAATATTATTTTCTAACAATTAAAATTTTTAAAGCACACCGATTGTTTTGTATAATTTCATATAATATTAAAACAGAAGATTTTGAATTCGAATCTCACTGAGCACCCTAAACCAAGCTACTAGCGTTATTTAATTTACTCTCATTTAATTAAGATCACGTCTTGAATCTATTAAAAAATTTCGAATCCATAGAGATAATATTTTATATATCTTTTAATACTTTAGAAGTATCTTATTTATCTCTAGGTTTTTTTTGTTTCAAATATATTCTTCATATATTCTTCTGTCGTTCAAAAATATTTTTGCTGTTAAATCCGAATTAAATTTTTATTCAAGTTAAAAAAAATTTAAGTACCTACATTACCCTTAACTTGAGGGCAAATAAGAAAAGTTGGTAACAATAGAAAAATATATTTGAAAAGACAAAAAATTAAAATACTTCTATTGCCCCTAACTTAAGGGCAAATAAGAAAAGTTGGTTAGGGCATAAGGGTATATTTGAAATAGCAAAATAATAATTTTACAGAGATAACGACAGTTACTAACAGTTCACTAACAGAATTTAATTATAGGGATATATTTGAAAGAACTTGGAACGTTAAAGGAGTATTTTTAATATTAGCTTTCTAAGAGGGGTAAATAAGAAAGTCGAGAATTTTTAAGGAGTAAAAAAACAATTGCCCCTATAAAATATATAAATATCGTTCTCTACTAGCTTAATTTTTTAGATATCGTTTGGTTGTTCGAGTATAAGTAAGAACTGTTAATTCTTGATATATATACAATTCTTGGAATAAATAGGAATAAAATTAATTTTACATGTGTTTGGATGAAAATTAGATTGTTTTCGAAAATAAGAAAAATAGTGTTTAAATAGTTAGATTAGAATAATGAGAATAAAAATAATTATAATTTTAAAATAATAATATTTTATCTAATTAATTAACATAAAAATATTAATTAAATAATAATTTAATATATTTAATTAACTACTACTAGATAATCATAAATATTAATTAATAAAATAATTAATAGTGAGTATTGTTAATTAATAATTAGATTAAACACAAATAATTTAATAAATTAATAAAATAATTATTTAATTATTTAATAGTTAGATAATTAGTTAATCAAATAATTAGATTAGTTAAAATATTCGAGTACAATAGTTATTTTATATAATTTAATATGGTATCAAAGCAAAAGGTTCCGAGTTCGAGTTATGTCAGGCTCTTAGCGTTATTTAATTTTCTCTTATTTAATTAAACCCTCTTTTTGGGTCTATTAAATAGTTTTGAGCCCATATATGATGAAGAGTATTGAATATAAAATATATAAATACCGTTCTCTAATTGAAGTACAATGTGTTACACCTCGGGGCCAAGAAGGAACTCGGGTTCGCCAACATATCCGCCACCTGAGCGGAAAGTCCCGCACAGACGAAACGTTTAATTTGCAAAAAGATAGTATCTACCAATACTAAACAGATATCAGAGTTAGGAATAAACTGTTAAAATAATAAAGACCATTGTATAATCCAGCTGTACAAGACCACAACTCCCAAAACCTGATAAAATGGTACAACTATAGCTTTCCAAGTATACGGATGGGGATCTAATTTGCGACTCTCTTTCCTTAATCAAGAGAAGCAGCTGGTGCTGGAATAGAGGCAAAAGTCTCTACAAAAAGGACACCAACAGTAGGTGTGAGAGCTACTAAAAAAGAATAGTTCTCAGTGGGTACCGTCACCAATACCGACGATTTATCCATTAAATCCACTGGAGGTATAAGTAAAATCTACTGCTAAACAACAGGAAGGTTAAAGTTGAAAGTAAATTTACAGCTATTATATCTCTATCTACAATACTTAAGAAGTAGTGGGGATATGAAAATACATTTACTCTCACAGGATACTCAAGATCTATCCAATCTTACTGACTGCCACATTAGGTCTAGTCAAAATATGTGCACGCCTACTAGCATTACATCCACGGAGTATTGAAATTACGTAGGACGCCCCACACGGGCTGCATCGACGTCACGCAGAAGAAATGCTTAGCTTTGAAGAGGTACTCAAGTGGCGCGACCCCATCGAGAAAAGCTGCGCATCTCAGTTGAGCTCAATATAGCTTATGTAGGCTATAATAGAATCTCATGATCAACCAGATCGTCTACACACACTCTACTTGCCCTCGACACAATGCGGAGTAAAACTCAACGGTCCAGATCTCACCGTCTACCCTTACGGCTCCCAACTATAACACTCGGTCTGAAGCTGCTATACAATCCACTCAGCTCTTCGGCACAAGTGCAGCCCATCCTACACTAGCTCGAATGCCCAACCCCTGCAACCAGAGTATAGGATAAGTGAAAACATCTACTATCAATAAATATAAAAGAAGGCACTATAGGTTCATATAGTATAAGTCAAATCATACAGAGTTCATGTTTAGGTGTCCAAGGTTCCCTATCACGTGCTAGTAATTCAGTAGAGTGCAGTAACCTATCGGCTACCGTAGCTACAGTGACCACTCGACTGAGTTCCTCTGCTGACCATTCGAAGTTGCCCTGCTCTTGGCTATCCAAGCTACAGTAATGACTCGGCTCGGCTGAACACTCAAATCCAATCTATATCGACGGAACATCACGGATGAACATTTGGCTCATTATCACGGCAACCGAATTCAGGACCTGAAAGAAGCGTGCTCTCGACTGTCGAAGGTACGGTATCTCTCGAGTGTCCAACTCAAGCATCCGACTCTAGGGTCCAAAACCAAACCAGTCAGCCCTAGGCTGAGCTTCTTCACTGTACATCTCGACCGATCCCGCTTGGCTGATCATCTGAGCACCAAAACACTACCCAACAGTCGTTTCATATATATTATATATAATGATAGAGTATTCAAATCGACAATCAACACTGTCAGACTTGATCTAGGCCTTTTAAATCTCTTAGGGTCCCAATTTCATAAATTTTTGACGTAAATCATTTGCGTATTATTCAAATGGTTTCAAAATCGACTATTTTTAATGATTGATATATATAAGGTGAATTTGAGACGATTTATTAGACAATAATATTAAAAAATAATAAATTTTAAATTTTATAAAATTTAAATAATTTAAATTATATTTAATATTATCTATCGTCAATTCAAACGCCTCTTCACATGATAGTACTCATTTTAGTCAATGGTACAGAAGAAAACAATGATCAACAGAACTGGAAATCTGAAAAATATGAGATATTAATTAATTAAACAATTGTACTTTGCTTTTCATTTTTATTATGAGAGGTTAATTTTATTTAATGAATCAAACATAAAATTAATTTATTGAATTTAAATCTTCTGTCAAATCAATCAAAATCTAAATATATATACTTATGATAAATCTAATTCCTAGCTCAATCTCTGCATGTGAATTACAATAATATACAAAAAGCAAAAGAGGAAAGATCTAAAGAAGGGATCAAAAGGAAGATTAAAAGGAAGGAGACAATGATGAAGGCCAGGCAAGCATGAAACAGTGTATTATGATCAATTTGTCTGACCCCAGAGCAAAAGCTAAGTCCCACAGTACATCATATATATTCATCTTTGCATGTGCATGAACATATGCATAATGCATGAGAGCATGAGCATGTGGATTGGAGTACTCTCACGTGCTCCGATCCAAATCTTAAGGTCCGTTTGGTAACGGATTAAGACAGAACTAGCTAATCAAGGGATAAGTATAAAGTACGGAACTAGTATAAAAAAACGTTTGGGATGGTTTCAGGGATAAGAGATTTTGCGTTTGGTATGATAATGAGGAATAAGATGAATAAAGAGTATTAGTTGGGATAAATTATCTTTTTGCCCTCTACTTTATTATGTAATAATGAAGTGAAAGAAGGGTGCTTCGGTAGACGTGAGAGAGTATTTAAGGAAAAAGTAAGAGGGTGGTTGGGAAGAGTGAGAACAGTAATTCTAGCTTATTCTAGTTGTACTGGAACAAACTATATCGGTTGATTCCAGATGCGTTTGGAAGAACAAAAAGAATATCCCCCATATTCTCTATTCTAACCCATTTCCAAACAACCCCTAAAACTACACTCCCAATGTACGGGGCAGTTGAAAGAGTGAGAGAGAGAGAGAAGTGTTGAGATATATGTGATGTTGTCATGTGTGTGTTCATATTAGTCGGTTCTAATTTGATTCAATCTATATAAGATATGGACTAGAATTTATTCTTTTGTGATAAGAATAAGATTACAATTTATCCTTATAAATTAAGGATAAGAATGATAAGTTATATATAATTTTTTATTAATTAAGAAATATATCTTAACTTATATTTTATTTGATATTCTCGAAATAGAATATTCTAAGGATCCTAATAATCTATAAATAGTACCTTTCCTCTCTACGATATACATGATATACGATATTTTCGATACACAAAAAATAATGTAAGAAGAAAAACAACTTTTTCTTTTCTTATTTTCTCTGTTTCTGGAGTTTTGGAGTGTGGGCATAGAAGAAGATTTTGGTAGTCTGATCTACGCATCTGATTCTGATCTGCGCATCCGATTCACAATCCGTAGGAGATACGTGGAAGATCATTGGTAGTTCGATCTACGCATCCGATTCTGATCTGCGCATCCGATTCACAACCCGTATCCGTATGAGATACGTGGAAGATCAAGAATCATCAAGATTCTGCACATTCAATTCCGCACATCCGATTTTGCGCATCTGATTCACAATCCGTACCTGTAGGAGATTGTTGGCTATTTATTTATAGGTTAAAAATAGGTTCAACTCCTGCCCGTGACAATAGGTCCATAAGACTAATAAGTTGAGTTGGGTGAGCCCAATAAGTTAAGTATGGCTGCGGTGCACAATAGACCTAACGGCAAGAGGCTCAACAATAGATCCAACGTCCAGGTGGGTTGAGTCCGGTCGAGACCCGTGGGCGCTTTAAGTGAATTGGTTGCGTATTTCTAATAGCTCGAGCTTTTGGAATTAATGGTTAGCGCCAATGATCCTACAAAGATAAGTGGATCGATTCTGCGCATTCGATTCACAATCCGTACCTGTAGGAGATAAGTGGAAGATCAAGAATCATTAAGATAATAACGATCTAAGAAAGCTAGTAAAACAAGTTATCGGATTCGAAATTCAGCTAGCATGTGAGGAAGGAAGAATGTTGAATAATATAAATAATAAAAAGAATAATTATTTTTTTGATAATTTAAGTTTTTAGAGAATGATAATTATTTAAGAATATGCAGAGGGAGGGAGAGAGAGAGAGAGAGAGAGAGAGAGAGAGAGAGAGAGAGAGAGGGGGATACGGAGTTGAGATTAAAATAGTAATCAACCACTGCACCAAATGAGTTGGTGCTGTTTCTGAGAGTTGCTGCTGTTTCTGACTTAGCATGCATGGAACAGATAAAAGAAAGATTGGATTCTTATGGAGATTTGCCATCACTGTGCCACTGTGCCCCCACCATTAGATGCTAGTGAAAAGAAACCCTAAGATTTATTTAATAATGGCTCTTAACTAAGTATCTTACTTTATTATTTCTTTCTGAGCAAATAACTACAATGCTGGTCACTAAACAAATCACATAGCGCATAAATAAATGCAGTTCACTAAACTAATCACATAGCGCATAAATAAACACAACAAAAAAAAAAAAAATTAAATAAATAAATATTTAAAAAATTTAAGATCCGATCTAAAAAGTCACGCAAAATAGGATTCAAAAAAATCTAATCTTCACCTTTGTGCGGAAAGATCTACACCGTAATTTGATCATCGTAGAATTTAGTTCTCTTGAAACCGTGGCATTCTTTGTAAGGAAGCTATGTCGATCTGATCGAAATTCTCGAATATGGATATTTAGAAAAGAGAAAAATGAGGAAAGAAATGACAGCCCATTTGGCTCATTAAACTCAAGCTCGTTGCGATAGATTTACTGAACTTTAATATCTGCCTCAATTGGATTACTTTGCACTACAATAAAATTAGGGATACATATTTGTGATACTTTTTGTAAGTATCTAATTTATAGTCCATCTATATCCAAAATTAAGTTATATGGACACATTTTTGAGACACATTATAGTAATGTGTCGCTATACACCCTAGCGACGGCACATATAGCGACACTAATAATAAGTGTCGGTATTTTTTTTTTTTTTTTTTTTTTAGTTTTTAGCAATACGTAAAAGTATCGCTATAGCATAATTTTGTTATAGTATTATCAAATCCTGTTCGTATTTTCTAACCTAGAATTATCATATTCAATAATAACATAATAATTATAATATGATTGACAACTAATATTACCTGCCACACCACCTCGCAATAATAATAAGATTACCGCATCATCTCCCATAAATAACGTGGCTAGTGAATTTGTTACCACATTATCACCATATTATAATAACGTGGCAATTAAAGAGTCATTAAGTTATTTCTTTGTTACGAAAATCAAAATAGAGTTACGTGCGACTCATTTGAAATAAAAATAATTAGATTGAATCAAATCAAAATCGAAACTCACATATGATGTATCGTGCTTGTACACTTAGGCCACGTTTAGTTCAGGGATAAATTTAAGAGGTATAAATTTTTTTATACCTAGGATAGCTTGCTATTCTGGGATAATGAAGTATAAAAGTTAAATTGCGTTTGGTTGAAAAGTTGGTATTCTCTGGAATAGTTAAAATTGTGTTTGGTTAAAATTATGGAATAGTGAAAGATAGTGAAAAAAGAAGATAGAATTTTTTACAAAATACCTGTGATGATCCGGACTCCCGCAGGAACTGTGCAACATTAAACAGTGACTGCGGGGAGCTTGTACAGTGCATCGGAGCTTGTAGAATTGAAATTGGACATTTAAAAATAGACTTGGCGCGAAAATCGGGGCAAACGGGAATTTCCGGGAGCTTTCGGCAAAATTTCGGATGAGAATTTGGCGAAACGGACGGCGAAATTGGACTCAGCGCGCGAAAACGGTCAAAATGGTATATTCACTTTATTTTTCGGCACTAGGTTACTGTTCACGCCGGAACAGTAACTCCGGCCGCCGGAATTACTGTTCCGGCGACCGGCGAGCGGCGGCGGGCGGCGGCGCACGGCGGCGGGCAGCGGCGCAGCGGCGGCGCAGCGGCGGAGCACGGAGGAGCGCGGCGCGGGCAGGCACGGGCGGCGCGGGCAGGCGCGGGCAGGGGGCTCGGGTGCGCGGTCCATGGGCCAGGCGTGCACCGGGTGCACCGAATTTTTCCCTTGCCACGTGGCAGCCCCTGATTGGCTGGCCGGCTTCTGGGAATGTGACACGTGGCGTGATCCGATTGGCCGACATTTTCCGGAAAACCCGGAGCGGGACCGGGCACTGGACCACGTGGACACGTGGCAAATTCCCAGTGGCCCTTGCACCGGCTGTTTCCTGTTTGGGCAACACGTGGCGCAATCTGATTGGCCCAATTCGGTGTTTCCTGTTCGGATCCGATCCCGTGTGGGAATATTCCCTTGGCCCATTATAAATAGGGGTCCCCCACCCCTCCTTATTCCCACCTCGTTTTGCGCGCCGAAGAGAGAGAATCAGAGGAAGTGTTCTATACAAAAGTTTTTCCTCTCTCTCTCTCTACAATCTCAGGATTTTAGGAGTTACAGATAGCAAGATATCTGCGACGCGGCGCACTGCGACGGTTTTCTTTTTAGGCCCATTTCCCGTCGCAGTTCCGTCAAAAATTCACTACGGGCTAACCGGGTGGAATTTTTGGACAATTTTTGCGGCAGCACGACCGTAAGAGGTAGGGCTTCGATTTCCGTGTTAATCATTTTGCTCCGTTTCCTACTTTTGGCACAGTTTTCAAGTCCTCTTTGACCCCCCTTTTTACTGTGGTAATTTTTGGACAGCACCGACTTCTCCGATTTTTATCTTGACGTAGGAGCGTCAGATCGAGGCGTTTAAGAGTCGATTTTGATCTACTCTTCGCGAGGAACGCAACCGTAATTTTTCTGGGATTTTAGGAGCTCATTTTAGAGGTGAAAATTTCCTCTTTTCCCGTGCTGTTTGAAAAACAGCAAATATTGTGCTTTTTGAGATTTGTATTTACACCGGGAGCGTTGATTTGCAGGATTTGAGGACTGTGGACAACCAGGAGACTACCTGGGGTGTTGTTTGAGCTGCTCGAGGTGGGCGGTTGTTGCTTACCTCATTTTTGACAAGCTCACTGGGATTACTAGAAATCCCCTAAAATATTACAATTAATGAGAATCATTGGGACTACTAACAGGACTACTAACAGGACTACTAACAGGACAACTAACAGGACAATTAATGAGAACCATTGGGACAAATTAATATGACAAATGACAAGGACCGCTGGGACAAACTCCCCTAAAATTTAATATAACCCCACAAATGATATGATGACTTATATTGGGACACTGTGATTGAGACAAAGGCTATGATCTCGCATGCAAATGACTTTTATTCAGTAAATCAATTGTTTTTAAACCTTTGACACTATTTTACAACTTTTAAAAATAAAGACAGTTGCATGCATGCCCGGACATCAGGTAAGGCCACTATTCATTGCTACACTATCATATTGGGATTTGAACATGTTTCATTGTTGTCCTTTGCATTCATATGTTGTTGCTCAAGTGTGAGCAGGGGTTTGGGATAGTGTAGCCAAGGTTGTGCTAGATTGTGGACTTGTGGGGTATTGCGGTGACCGCGGACAGTAGGCGGTTGACCAGATGTTTATCCTTGCATCAGATTGGGGTTGAGTTTGGTTTATTTATTGCATCAGTTGGGGATTGGGTTCCTGTAGTGGATGGAGTTTCCCACTTTGATCATAGTCATGATCCAGTCCTGCTATTGAGAGACATGGCTACAGAGACGATTGATACAGAGATATTTTACTCGTGTGGGTCGCTCCCCTCGAGTGCCACTCCGGAGTAGGCTTAGAACCGAGCCGTGTGCCGGTCGATTGGATATTATGGGATCGTGCCGTGTGCCGATCAGATACTAGTTCTTGAGCAGGCAATACCGATCGTGTATCGGTTGCTAGATTGGGTTTATTTGATCAGATACTATTTCTGATGCATGCATACAGTTTTGACAGCATAATAGTGGTAGTTTTCCTGTTTCAGCATCTTTGTATCTTACCACTTCCCCTTTTCCCTTTTGCCTCTAGTAGTCCTAGTGGGTGCGTCAGAGTTGAGGTTTTTACCCACTAGGGGAGGCTGCTGGTTTATCTGGTAGTTCTCACCCCCATTGTTGTTTTCTGTTTCTTTCTTCTCCTTTATTTTGCAGAGTCATCTGCGGGAGCTGCTAGGCCATCGGCAGCTGATCGAGGTAAGGGGATCGCTGAATAGATAGATCTCCTGTGAGGCTGAGAGCTATTAGACAGATATTGTACCCTCCACTCAGACTGTGATATTCTCCTTTTATTTTGGGTCTGGCTTCCGCCAGCTGGTTGTACTATTTTGGTGAGCTGGGAGATTATTGTACATATTACAGCTTGTATTTTATTCCAGTCTGAGATACTATGTGGTTCTTCTATTTCAGCTCTGTATTATGCTCTTATTGTACATTTTATATCTGAGCAGGTTACCAGCGCTTCGTGTACGCGGGAAATCCCGTGTGCACGGCGGATCTGTAGACGGGCCCGGGTCCTGATTTGCACCCGGGGCGTGACAGATTAAGTTGGTATCAGAGCTTAGGGATAGGTCAGTTGGGACTTAGGAAACCCTAGGCTTTTTGCAGACCCTAGGATACTAGGGCGTGAGAGACGCGACATTTGGCGAAAATTCTGATTTATTGTTTGACTCTTCCAGTGAGAGAAGAGGGATCGACATAGCCTATTTCTGGTGGACAGTTATGTTGGCTGCAGACAACATAAAGTCACAGGAATAGGGGAATGTCTTTGACTTTCGCTAGATTGGGTCGTGTGGGGTTCCGATACTGAGTGTGGTTTCTTGTGGTAGGATGCCTCCGCGACGTAGGATGTTGACGCGTTCTCAGCCTGATTCCCCTGAACCCGATCAGGAGGAGTCCGGGCAGGGCCAGCAGAGTGAGGTGCAAGAGCTGCAGGCCCAGATGGCCCAGATGTCAGAGGCTGTTCGGCGTCAGGAGGAGGCTATGGGTCCGCTGACGCAAATGTTAGAGCAGAGGGCTCAGCCTGTTGTAGCACCCTCAGAGAATTCTCCCGTACCTTCTTCCCCTGCTGTGAATCCCCCAGCTGTACCGGTGACCCCGGCATCCCCTATTGCTCGGGGTACTGGTGGACAGCCGACTGGGCTGACAGGATCTCTGACCCCGGCAGAGCAGCGGGGAGTGGTGGACCTGTTGATGAGGTTCCGCCAGTTTGACCCACCCCATTTTTCGGGGCAAAGTACTGAGCCGTGGGAGGCAGAGTCGTGGATCACGGCGATGGAGCGACGTTTTGAGACTTTGTTTATCGAGGAGCGATATCAGGTGATTTTAGCAACGAACTTTTTGGAACACAACGCCGAAGCTTGGTGGCGGCGTGTTCGACCGGCTGGTCCGCCTGGGGCTCAGCTCCTGACCTGGGCGGAATTCCGCAATCTCCTTCTTGGGGCTTTCTTCCCGGAAAGCGTCCGGCAGAGGTTGGAGGAACAGTTGAGAAACCTCCGACAAGGAGATCGGCCCGTGCACGAGTACATTGCCAATTTCAATCAGTTGTTGGCATGTGTACCGAACGTGGCCAGGGATGAGGCGCACCGGATCTACATGTTCGAGCGAGGCTTGCGCCGGGACCTTTTTCAGTTGGTTCGCTCGCGTAGGTTGCAGACCTTGGAGGCCTCGATGGAGCAGGCACTCTACGTTGAGTGCGGGGAGGTAGTGATGGAGGAGGTAGCTCCAGCTCCCGTAGTGATCCCGGGGGCGAAGCGACCAGCACCGGAGGTTGGGGGACAATCTAGTTCGTGGAGGCCGCCACGACCGCCGCAGCCACAGTTCCCCGGCCAAGGACGGTCCGAGCGACGAGGACCTGGTGGATCCCAGAAGCCCCAGCAGCGGCAACAGCAGCAAAGATCACAGTCGTCGCAGCGTGGGTCGCAGCGGCAGTCTCAACAGCAACCCCGACAACCACGAGCCCCCGGTAATTGTATTTTCTGTGGAGGCCAGCATTTTCCCAGCACCTGCGACCAGCGGTGGGGTCGCTGTTATGGATGTGGACAGCCCGGGCACATTCGAGCTTCGTGCCCCTTTTCGGCCCCCGCCACCCCTTCTTCAGCATCTGCTCCATCTTCATCACAGCAGCGATCGACGGCTCAGCAGCCATATGCTCCAGCGAGCAGGCCATCTTCTTCCACGGATTATCGCCCTCCAGCTCAGAGTGGGCGAGTGTATGCTGCACAGGTAGAGGACTCTTCGGCAGCAGATCATGTGGTGGCAGGTATCACCTTACTTTCTGGCATTAGGACTCGTACTTTATTTGATACTGGAGCATCACATTCTTTTATTAGTAGATCATTTGCATCATTACATGGGTTAGAGGTAGGACTTTTGCCACGTGCACTAGAGGTTCAGATTCCCGATCACACCTTGCACGTGGAGGAGTGTTGTTGGTCCTGCCCGATGCAAATCGAGTCCTGGATTATGCCAGCAGACCTGTTGGTCTTGAGACAGCTGAAGGACTTCGATGTGGTCCTCGGGATGGACTGGCTGGCTCGGTATTTGCGACTATTGATTGTGCCGCAAGGACTGTCACTTTTAGAGAGCCAGGCCAGGAGATGTTGGTATACCGGGGATGTCAGAGTGCTTTCTTTGCCTCTATGATTTCGACTTCCCGAGCGAGGCAGATGATCCATCGAGGATGTGTAGCCTTTTTGGCTAGTGTTGTTGAGGGGCCTACGGCGGCGCCGGGACTCGGGGATATCCCTATTGCCCGCGAGTTTCCGGATGTTTTTCCACCTGAGCTGACTAGCATGCCGCCAGATAGGGAGATTGAGTTTGTGATTGACGTAGTTCCAGGAACTGCGCCAATCTCAAAGGCTCCTTACCGGATGGCACCGGCTGAGCTGCGAGAGCTTAAGGCGCAACTCCAAGATTTAATGGATAAGGGCTTTATTAGGCCGAGTGTGTCGCCTTGGGGAGCGCCGGTGCTATTCGTGAAGAAGAAAGATGGGTCACTTCGACTTTGTGTGGACTATAGGGAATTGAATAAAGTGACCATCAAGAACAAGTACCCTTTGCCGCGCATCGATGATCTTTTTGATCAGCTGCAAGGGTCTTGTGTCTTCTCTAAGATAGATCTGCAATCCGGTTACCACCAGTTGAAGGTGAAGGCCGAGGATATTCCGAAAACGGCATTCAGATCACGGTACGGGCATTATGAGTTTACAGTTATGCCTTTTGGGCTAACTAATGCCCCTGCCGCATTCATGGATTTAATGAACCGGATCTTCCGACCATACTTGGATCGATTCGTGGTAGTGTTCATTGATGATATCCTGGTCTACTCCCGAAGTGATGCTGAGCATGAGGAGCACTTAAGGATTGTGCTGCAACTTCTGCGAGAGAAGAAGTTGTATGCCAAGCTGGCAAAGTGCGAGTTTTGGCTTCGGGAGGTAGTCTTCTTGGGCCATGTGATTTCCGCCGCAGGTGTGGCGGTAGACCCGGCGAAGATTGAGGCAGTCCGGGATTGGCCCCGACCGACGACGGTTTCTGAGGTGCGTAGCTTTATGGGTTTAGCTGGGTATTATCGTCGGTTTGTGGAAGGCTTTGCGAAGCTTTCCACACCCCTCACTCGCTTGACGCGTAAAGGAGTGAAGTTTATCTGGAGTGAGGATTGTCAGAGGAGCTTTGAGGAGCTAAAGAATAGATTGATGACCGCTCCTATCCTTTCCCTCCCTGTTATGGGGAAAGGATATGTGATCTACAGCGACGCATCACACAGTGGACTTGGTTGTGTGTTGATGCAAGAAGGGAGGGTAATTGCTTATGCATCAAGGCAACTCAAGGATTACGAGAAGAATTACCCTACCCATGACTTGGAGCTTGCTGCTGTAGTGTTTGCACTGAAGCTTTGGCGTCATTACCTTTATGGAGAGCACTGTGAAATCTACACCGACCACAAGAGCCTAAAATACCTGTTCACGCAAAAGGAGCTGAATTTGAGGCAACGTAGGTGGTTAGAGCTATTAAAGGATTATGATGTAGATATTCTCTACCACCCAGGCAAAGCTAATGTGGTCGCTGACGCCTTGAGTAGGAGAGCGGTGCAAAGTTTGTCTATGTTGATCACAGACCAGGCACCGCTATTAGAGGAGATGAGACGGCTCGAGATAGAGGTTGTGTCCCCTGGGGTCTCTGCTAGACTGACATCTTTAGTCGTGCAGCCCACTCTGCTAGACAGGATCAAGGAGAAACAGAGTGAGGACCCCCACTTGACCAGGATTAGAGATCAGATTCCGAGTGATCAGTCAGGGGACTTTACGGTAGATGCCTCGGGAGTACTAAGGTACAGGAACCGAGCATGTGTGCCAGTGGATGCGGAGATCAGAGAGCAGATATTGCGAGAGGCCCATTATACACCTTATACCCTACATCCTGGTGGGACTAAGATGTATAAGGACCTCAAGGCACACTTCTGGTGGAATGGCATGAAAAGGGATATCGGGAGATTTGTGGCTCAGTGTTTAACTTGTCAGCAGGTGAAAGCTGAGCATCGAGTGCCAGCTGGCAAGTTACAGAGTCTCCCAATTCCCCAGTGGAAATGGGACCACATTACGATGGATTTCGTGGTCGGACTTCCGAGGGCACAGGGAGGAGCAGACGCTATCTGGGTAGTCGTGGATCGACTTACCAAGTCAGCGCACTTTCTGCCCATGCAGACTACGTGGCCACTTGAGCGACTAGCCCAGTTATATCTGGATGAGATAGTGAGATTACATGGAGTACCAGCCTCCATTGTATCAGATAGAGACCCGAGGTTTGTTTCGCATTTCTGGAAAAGTTTGCAAACAGCCTTGGGGACTGAACTCAGGTTCAGTACAGCTTTTCATCCGCAGACTGATGGGCAGTCAGAGCGGACGATACAAATCCTGGAGGACATGTTGAGGGCTTGCGTCTTGGATTTCGGCGGAGGGTGGATTCGACACTTATCCTTAGCTGAGTTCGCGTACAACAATAGCTTTCAAGCGAGCATTCAGATGGCTCCGTTTGAAGCATTGTATGGACGCAAGTGTCGATCACCGCTTTATTGGAGTGACGTGGGCGAGAGGCGGACCTTGGGACCAGATGTCTTGATAGAGGCAGAAGAGAAGGTCCGAGTGATCCGACAGCATCTTCAGACCGCCCAAAGCCGACAAAGGAGTTATGCCGATGTTCGGCGACGAGACTTAGAGTTTCAGGTTGGAGATCATGTATTCCTGAAAGTCTCGCCGTCCAAAGGAATCAGGAGATTCGGCATTCGTGGGAAACTTAGCCCCCGATACATTGGACCCTTTGAGGTATTGGAGCGTATCGGGCCAGTTGCCTACCGACTTGCACTTCCTCCGAGGCTTGCTGGTGTCCATAATGTATTTCATGTTTCTACTTTGAGGAAGTATGTCTTCGACCCATCGCACGTCATCGACTTCACACCGCTGGAGATCAGCGAGGATTTGAGGTATGAGGAGCGCCCACTGCGAATTCTGGATCGAGAGGTAAGAGAATTGCGCAGTCGGGCCATTCCCTATGTGAAAATCCAATGGAGCAATCATGACGAGCGCGAGGCTACATGGGAGCTCGAGTCGGAGATGAGGGATGCCCACCCCTACTTATTTGAGACATTGGACTGAGGATTGTTGTTGAGTCTCGTTTCGAGGACGAAACTCTTTTTAGTGGGGGAGGATGTGATGATCCGGACTCCCGCAGGAACTGTGCAACATTAAACAGTGACTGCGGGAGCTTGTACAGTGCATCGGAGCTTGTAGAATCGAAATTGGACATTTAAAATAGACTTGGCGCGAAAATCGGGGCAAACGGGAATTTTCGGGAGCTTTCGGCAAAATTTCGGATGAGAATTTGGCGAAACGGACGGCGAAATCGGACTCAGCACGCGAAAACGGTCAAAATGGTATATTCACTTTATTTTTGGGCACTAGGTTACTGTTCACGCCGGAACAGTAACTCCGGCCGCCGGAATTACTGTTCCGGCGAGCGGCGAGCGGCGGCGGGCGGCGGCGCACGGCGGCGGGCAGCGGCGCAGCGGCGGAGCACGGAGGAGCGCGGCGCGGGCAGGCGCGGGCGGCGCGGGCAGGCGCGGGCAGGGGGCTCGGGTGCGCGGTCCATGGGCCAGGCGTGCACCGGGTGCACCGAATTTTTCCCTTGCCACGTGGCAGCCCCTGATTGGCTGGCCGGCTTCTAGAAGCACGTGGGAATGTGACACGTGGCGTGATCCGATTGGCCGACATTTTCCGGAAAACCCGGAGCGGGACCGGGCACGTGGACCACGTGGACACGTGGCAAATTCCCATTGGCCCTTGCACCGGCTGTTTCCTGTTTGGGCAACACGTGGCGCTTCTGGTTGGCCCGTTTCGGTGTTTCCTGTTCGGATCCGATCCCGTGTGGGAATATTCCCTTGGCCCATTATAAATAGGGGTCCCCCACCCCTCTCTTTGCACCTCGTTTTGCGCGCCAAGAGAGAGAATCAGAAAAAGTGTTCTATACAAAAGTTTCTCTCTCTCTCTCTCTCTCTACAATCTCAGGATTTTAGGAGTTACAGATAGTGAGATATCTGCGACGCGGCGCACTGCGACGATTTTCTTTTTAGGCCCATTTCCCGTCGCAGTTCCGTCGAAAATTCACTGCGGGCTAACCGGGTGGAATTTTTGGACGATTTTTGCGGCAGCGCGACCGTAAGAGGTAGGGCTTCGATTTCCGTGTTGATCATTTTGCTCCGTTTCGTACTTTTGGCACAGTTTTCAAGTCCTCTTTGACCCCCCTTTTTACTGTGGTAATTTTTGGACAGCACCGACTTCTCCGATTTTTATCTTGACGTAGGAGCGTCAGATCGAGGCGTTTAAGAGTCGATTTTGATCTACTCTTCGCGAGGAACGCAACCGTGATTTTTCTGGGATTTTAGGAGCTCATTTTAGAGGTGAAAAATTCCTCTTTTCCCGTGCTGTTGAAAAACAGCAAATATTGTGCTTTTTGGGATTTGTATTTATACCGGGAGCGTTGATTTGCAGGATTTGAGGACTGTGGACAACCAGGAGACTACCTGGGGTGTTGTTTGAGCTGCTCGAGGTGGGCGGTTGTTGCTTACCTCATTTTTGACAAGCTCACTGGGATTACTAGAAATCCCCTAAAATATTACAATTAATGAGAATCGTTGGGACTACTAACAGGACTACTAACAGGACAACTAACAGGACAATTAATGAGAACCATTGGGACAAATTAATATGACAAATGACAAGGACCGCTGGGACAAACTCCCCTAAAATTTAATATAACCCCACAAATGATATGATGACTTATATTGGGACACTGTGATTGAGACAAAGGCTATGATCTCGCATGCAAATGACTTTTATTCAGTAAATCAATTGTTTTTAAACCTTTGACACTATTTTACAACTTTTAAAAATAAAGACAGTTGCATGCATGCCCGGACATCAGGTAAGGCCACTATTCATTGCTACACTATCATATTGGGATTTGAACATGTTTCATTGTTGTCCTTTGCATTCATATGTTGTTGCTCAAGTGTGAGCAGGGGTTTGGGATAGTGTAGCCAAGGTTGTGCTAGATTGTGGACTTGTGGGGTATTGCGGTGACCGCGGACAGTAGGCGGTTGACCAGATGTTTATCCTTGCATCAGATTGGGGTTGAGTTTGGTTTATTTATTGCATCAGTTGGGGATTGGGTTCCTGTAGTGGATGGAGTTTCCCACTTTGATCATAGTCATGATCCAGTCCTGCTATTTGAGACATGTGCTACAGAGACGATTGATACAGAGATGCTTTACTCGTGTGGGTCGCTCCCCTCGAGTGCCACTCCGGAGTAGGCTTAGGACCCAGCCGTGTGTGCCGGTCGATTGGATATTATGGGATCGTGCCGTGTGTGCCGATCAGATACTGGTTCTTGAGCAGGCAATACCGATCGTGTACGGTTGCTAGATTGGGTTTATTTGATCAGATACTATTTCTGATGCATGCATACAGTTTTGACAGCATAATAGTGGTAGTTTTCCTGTTTCAGCATCTTTGTATCTTACCACTTCCCCTTTTCCCTTTTGCCTCTAGTAGTCCTAGTGGGTGCGTCAGAGTTGAGGTTTTACCCACTAGGGGAGGCTGCTGGTTTATCTGGTAGTTCTCACCCCCATTGTTGTTTTCTGTTTCTTTCTTCTCCTTTATTTTGCAGAGTCATCTGCAGGAGCTGCTAGGCCTTCGGCAGCTGATCGAGGTAAAGGGATCGCTGAATAGATAGATCTCCTGTGAGGCTGAGAGCTATTAGACAGATATTGTACCCTCCACTCAGACTGTGATATTCTCCTTTTATTTTGGGTCTGGCTTCCGCCAGCTGGTTGTACTATTTTAGTGAGCTGGGAGATTATTGTACATATTACAGCTTGTATTTGTATTTCCAGTCTGAGATACTATGTGGTTCTTCTATTTCAGCTCTGTATTATGCTCTTATTGTACATTTTATATCTGAGCAGGTTACCAGCGCTTCGTGTACGCGGGAAATCCCATGTGCACGGCGGATCTGTAGACGGGCCCGGGTCCTGATTTGCACCCGGGGCGTGACAATACCAACTTTGCCTTTATCTTTTTTTATAGAAAAATTAATTTAATTATTATATTAAATTTGAAGCAATTTAATTATAAGTAATAAATTATATCTTATCTAAAAACATAATATTTTTTATTTTATAGTATATTTTAGTAAATAATAATATCAGTGTAAGTCACATAGCCTCAAGTTCAATGATAATCACATAGCCGCCAGATCAAAGATAATGCAGTTTCACATAGCCGCAAGTTCAATGATAATGCAGTTTCACATAGCCTCAAGTTCAAAGTAAATCACATTAACCTCAAGTTCAAATTAATCCCATTCACTGCCCCCCCTTATTCCCCTATTCCCACTCTCCCTTGGGATAATTCTTAACGGGTTATCCTAGGATAACCCGTTAAGAAGGGGATAAAAAAAAAATTTATCTCCTGTCTTTTTTGCTTGGTGTTTGACAAGAATAGAAGGATAAAGATGATTATTCTTTCTTTATCCCCAACCAAACGCTGCCTTAAAGATAAATTGATTGTCCATTTATATCAGCTCAAGCTTTTATAATAGCCAGTATGGTTAGTGCAAATGATCCCCAAAATGAATTTTTCTTTTTTATTTTTAATGTTTTTTTTTTTGTTGTGTTTTTTTTTTTGTTTTTTTCAAAACCACCTTGTTTATACCTATATAATTAATTAGGCTAAAAATAAAGAGGTTTAATAACATTAATAATTGTTAAATTCTGAAACGAAAATTCTATATTATATGGATTCATCAAATTTACCCATTCTATCATCCAACATTAAGTGTTTTTTTTTTTTTTAAGGTCATAGGTTAGCATTTTGACACATAATTTAGCCCAAAAGTTTTCTTAATTTCCATCTAAAAAATACTTACGTTATACTAAAGAATGTAAAACATCTGTTTATCTCTAATAACTTAAAACTATCAAAAAATAATATTTTTTTTAATATTTATGTTTAATATTTTTTCTCATGTTTGGACACGAAATTTTTTAATAGATTAAAAATATGAAATAAGAGCTTAGTAAGATTCAAATTCAATACTTAGATCTAACTTTAATATCATGTTAAAAAATATAAAATAATCATATATCTCTAATAATTTAAGTCAGAAAACAGTGCATGCTTTTAAAATTTGTGTTCAGCATATATAAAATGTACTTATTCATGCATATGTTTTAACAAACTTTTACCGGTCATCTTTGTCATCGATCATTTTGTTCGTAGACTAGGGGTGGTAATTCAGCTCACTGTTCGCGAACCAGCTTGTGTTCGGCTCGAAATGAGCTCGAGATCGAATCGCTCGTTTAGTAAACAAGCCGAACATGAGCCGAATTTTTCAGCTCATTTAATAAATGAGCCGAACACGAGCTGGGGTCAGCTCACTCGTGTTCGGCTCGATAACAGCTCGAATATATATATATATATATATATATATATATATATATATATATATATATATATATATAGTCCGGCTAGAATATTATCGATAGCACCAAACAATCGGTGCTATCAAGTTTTCAGCCGTCGGATGAAAAAATATGCGGTTGAGATTATAGTGGTCCCTTAAGATTTTTACTATTCAACCAATCACCTAGTAAACCCTAGGGGCCTACTATAATCTCAACCGCATATTTTTTCATTCAACGGCTAAAAACTTGATAGCACCAATGGCTTGGTGCTATCGATAGTATTCTAGCCTAATTATATATATATATATATATATATATATATATATATATATATATATATATATATATATATATATATATATATATATATATTACTATTTAGATTTTAGGCTATCAATTTTTTATGAATTTTAATTATTAGATTAAAATTTTAATTTTTTTAATTTTTTTTCTACTTTACACCTAATAGTAGGAAGCCAGCTCGTGTTTGGCTCGTTAATAAACGAGCCGAACACGAGCCGAATTTTTCAGCTCGATATTTAAACGAGTCAGCTCGTGTTCGACTCATTTATTAAATAAGCCGAACACGGGCCGTCCCCAACTTGCTCGTGTTCGGCTCGTTGACACCCTATCGTAGACTCCACCGTAGATAACAAAATGAGCTAATTTGATAATTTCAATAACAAATAGAGATCAAAGTAAAACTTTTATAAAAGAGGGGGGGAGGGGGGATGGGGTCTCTAGTAAGTGCAATTCACCCACCTCACCACCAAAAGGTGCATCAAAAAGTGCTTTAATAGAAATCAACAATTGTCTCAAGGGGTTTCATGCAAAAACCATCAAAACAATAAAAAAAATATTTTTTTGTATATTTCAAATGGAATGCAGGATATACATTCTATTTATTTCAAAATAAAATAACAGTAATTTTGAAATGACTGATAAATAAATTTTCATCCTAAAATGAATGAAATATATATCGTACATTCATTTCTGAATATACAAATAATATTACTCAAACAATAATAAAATAATATTTTTAGAGTATGGACTATACTTAATTTGTGTTTGGAGATGCCAACCTCCAACCACTTTTTCAAGGTACTCTTTATATGATATATATATATATATATATATATATATATATATATATATATATATATACATACATATTTATAAGGGTTTTTTTGTCCACATCCACATTGGGGAGATCGCATTGTATACTAATTCATTTAATTATTGGACAATTATATATATTTATATATTTATATATATAAATATATGTAGGAGAGGAAATTAACAAGAGGACAAAGGAGAAGCAGTGGAGTTTAATATTAGTCAAAGTGGGG
The DNA here is from genome assembly GCA_029168755.2 of Tillandsia fasciculata. Classification (NCBI taxonomy): domain Eukaryota; kingdom Viridiplantae; phylum Streptophyta; class Magnoliopsida; order Poales; family Bromeliaceae; genus Tillandsia; species Tillandsia fasciculata. The sequence continues at coordinate 443,250 of CM054951.1, read as the reverse complement.
GATGGGTGTGTGTTGGTGCTTCTTGTTGTGGAGCTGGTCTCTTTTTGGGTCCCACCTACTACCCATTCAATTCAATTAATGTTGAAATAAATTAACTAACACATTAAAAAAAAATATACCCACAGGAATTAAATTTAATAAAATAAAAACACTTAAATATAATTAGGAGTTAAAGTAGGATTTGAACTTCTCTTATGCCACGATGCACTAACCATTTTTTCATGATTTTATATATATATATATATATATATATATATATATATATATATATAGAAATATAGCATGCTATCCGTTTCGTTTATTTTTGAAATAAACTTAGCTATTTTTGATCTTAGCTATTTTTGATGTTTTTGAAATAAACTTAGTTAGAAATATGAAGCATATATATATATATATATATATATATATATATATATATATATATATATATATATATATATATATATATATATTGAGAGAGAAAGGTAGCATGCTATCCGCTTCGTTTATTTTTAAAATAAACTTTAGCTAACTCGGGTCTCGAGTATCAAAATATATATATATATATATATATATATATATATATATATATATATATATATATATATATATATATATTCAAATTTAGATCTTTTAAATGTTACAAATTATATCTGTTATGTTACTTTGGTTATTAAGATACCTATAATTGAATATAACAAGTAATATATGCACAAGCAATATGGTGCATTAGTTCAAAACCTGATTGCTTCAAAATTCCAACTAAATTTACTTCAAAATAAATAAAAAGGATAACATATTATTTTTTTCTAAAAAAAAAAAAAATCAATACTTTAAAACGTTGATCGATCTCACCGGTCAAATCGGTCAGACAATGATTTTTAATAATCTGCATTTTTTGAATATATTTTTAATTATATATAATATAATAATATTTAAATAATATAAAATAGATAATTACATACATTATTTTATAAACATATTAAATAGTAAATATATTTATATAAAGTTTAAATTTGTATATTTATTCCTTCAAAATTTCTAATGATTTCAAATATAATTTTTACCGTCAGTATTTATTAGAAAAATATATTTAACTATAGATATAATCTTTCTATTCTTTCTGATATTATAATTTCATTAAGATGCTTCCGTCCTAGTTGAAAACGAATCAACGTTCAAAATCGTAATTAGCGAATTATTAGAAATCTTAATTAATATGCGAATTTTTTTTCAAAAATTTAGAATAAAATGTGAATATTTAGAGTAATTTCAATAATTCAACAGACACGAATTATTCGATAAAAAATTGGAGCAAATTTTTGGGATAGTTACAATAATTCGCGAATAATTTGATAGACGCGAGTTATTCGATCAAAAATTGAACAAAAATTTTTGATAAAATTTTTGTGTCTCTAACTCTCTATTCGCTCCCCTTAAAAAAAAAAAAAAAAAAAAAAAATTCTTGCTAAAAAAATTATCACTCATCATCTACTTTATTTTGTAACTTTTTATTTTTATATTCTTAAAAATTAGAACTATTTGTACTAGTAGTATTAATCTAGAGAAAAAAAATAATAATTTAATAGCCAAATTTTTTATTCCGAATTTTTACTTGGTGAATATATAATTTTCTTATAAATCGTATATCTGAATAATTGGCGAACTATTTTTTAAGCCGTATTTTTCAACGAATTTAAAAATTAGGATATAAATTTTATTCATATTATGTCTGTACCGAATTTGTTGAATTTAACTAAAAAAAAAAAAAAAAAAAAGGCAAAGTATTAGAGAGGTTAAAAAAAAAAAAAAAAATGAGTGAGGATGATTTTTATAATAGTGGATTGAGTTTTTTTTTTTTTATAAAAGAAGAATATAATTTTTTGGAAGGATATTTTTGTACGATTCTAACCGTTTAGATTTTTGAAGGATTATTTTTGTGATGATAAAATTGATATTTTATTTATATTTTGTTAAAAAATAAATAATGAATTAATAATAACAAATCAAAGGAACAAATATGAATACTATTAGACTTTTGAAGAAATAAAAATAAAAATTTAAATTTTATAAAAATATATGATATATTTATAAAAATATGTACAAAATTATTCCTGTAAAATATTAGACTTAATTAGTATATATTAATAATAATTAAGTATTTATGATGTCATAATGATATTATTCAACAGATAAATAATTTTTTTTAAATTATAGGATGATAAAATAAAAATACACTAAACCAAAAGGGGTAATTTGAAAGCTATCCTATTTAATTCTTACTTATTTAAACGTACTTTAAATTAGATTAAATTAATAATAACTATTTTGTAATAATTTTTTTTTTTTTCCCCCAAGGGTTAGGGAGTAAAGTTATTATTAAATGGGTTAAATACTAACAGTAAAAAGTACAGTAATTAATTGCAATATTGGCATAGTACAGGGACCACTCATATGTTTTTGGCCCTTTATTAATTAAATATGGTGGTATCTACATCGGAGTGCATGTTTTTTTTATCTTATGCATGCATGCATATGGATGTTTATTTATTACATTCTAATATTAGTCAATTCATTAATTCCTTTCATATTCATGTATGGAAAAAGAAACTCCTCATTAATTTGAGAATTTTTTTTAATTTTTTTCTAAATCTACTTCTTTAAGTGATCAATTTTTGTGTAATTAAAGTGATCTCAAAATCAAAAATTGAATAATTAATTTTTTTTTTATATACATTTAATCAATATCAAAATCAACTTTATGCATCATCCTTGAAAAATATAGAAACTTAATGACCACAAAGTTATCATCATTTTTTTAAAAAAAAAATAAAAAATCAAGAGGTTGATTTTCTACATAAAATAAAAAATAAAATTGGAATGAAAATTGAAATAGATAAAAATGAAAAAGGAAATAATAAAACTGTTAGAATTTATATATATATATATATATAGTCTAATTTATTATATTTAAATTTTGATTTACTATAAATAAAAAATAATCTAAATTGATATAGAACTACTTCATATGATATTTCTTATTCATTTTTTTATCTATTTAATTTAAATATAATTTTAATCATATTTCGATAGAAAAGTCGATATGTATTCTATATGAAGGGGTACACTGACACCTTCTAACGTGCGAATTTCTATCCGTTCCACACCATACAGAGAAGTATATGAGATAGGAGGAAAAATCAGATAACGTTCGTATCACAATCTGATTATCGCAATGAAATTTTTCTACTACAACAAAATTATGCTATAGCGATACTTTTAAGTGTTTCTAAAATTTTAAAAAAGCGTCGCTGGCAAAAATACCGACACTTATTATTAGTGTTGCTATATGTGCCGTCGCTAGAGTGTATAGCGACACATTTTTGTAATGTGTTCCAAAAATGTGTCTCTATAACCTAATTTTGGATATAGATGGAATATAGATAGGACACTTATACAAAAATGTCACAAACATGTATTACAATAACCTAATTTTGTTGTAGTGCTCGTTTTCACTGTTTTATCAAAAACTTCTCAGCACTTCGTGAGTTATTTTGCGTTTTTATTTATGATTCTAGATGTTGATATATATTTCGCCTTATTAATCTTATCATACCTTATAGATCTATCAAAAATATTTCACTATGTTTGGTTCAGAATAACAATCGGAATCAAATATAGTTGATCCCTACATTCAATATTTAAAAAATTTTAATTATCAAAAAATAATTAAAATAAAATTAAAATTAAAATACAAAATATAAAAATAATTTTAAAATAGTTCAAAACTCAAAATATGAAATTAAATTTATAATTTTAATTCAAACTAATAGTTAAATATTAAAAATTTACATCGAAATGATAAGACAAAATTTTAAATGTAAATTTTTTTAAAAAAATTAAAATTTAAAATTCATTGGGCAATTCAAAATATAAAATTATTTTTTGATTTGACTTAAATTCAAACTTACAATTAAATTTAAATTTAAATTTATACTTTAATGTAATTTCTAAATCAAAATCTAGAATAAAATTTTCAATTTTTAAATTTTAATTCATATTTTAATTAAAAATTAAAGTAAAAAATTAAATAAAATATAAAATATAAAATATAGTTGAGATATTTTGGTAAAGTGCATTTCTAGACCAGATTAAAAAAAGGAGTGATTTCAATCACCCAAGAAATTGGAATCAGAAATAATCGTAAACGATTTCATCTATTCCAATTCTAATTCACGGGTGAAAAACAAGACGAACCAAACAAGCTCTAAAAACTTATAACCTAGATATTACACTTCTCGTAACTTTTGTAGTTAAATCTTCAAGGTACAATTAACCCTATTTAAGGTTAATTGCATACGGCTCACTGTAAACATATCGAATAACAGATATATTCCTACAAAGTTCAACTTTTCATATTTATTCCTTCAAAAGTCCAACGTTATTTATATATATCCCTACCGTCTATCTCTGTTAGAAAAATCTAGTTAACCATAAGTTAAATACTTAATCTTGATTAGTTAGTGAGGTAAATTTATTTATCTTTTCAGATCCTTTCATTTACATTTTTGAAAGGGCAAAACTGTCATTCCACATATAATCTGTTAAAAAATAAACAGTGAACTAACTATAATAAACCGGAGGAATATATATGAATAATCTTGGACTTTTGAAGGGATAAATATAAAAAGTTGAACTTTGTAGGAATATATCTGCTATTCGATATGTTTACAGGAAGCCGTATGCAATTAACCCTATTATTTAAGTGCATATTTAGACAGGAGGTGGAAGAGGTCTTCCACCTTTCGCCTTATTTTTTGCTCGATCAGCATGGATGCGGAAAGAGTTAATTTTTATTTTATTTTTACTTTTTATTTATCGCTTTATTTAGAATGGATTGAAATATGAACGAAATTTTAATAAAATTTTGTTACATCGAACCTGATAAAAAAAAAAAAGAAAATTTTCTTCACGAATTGATATAAATTATGAGTAAATAATAATTTTTTTATAATTTTACATTCACTTGACGTCACATTTGGGGCGAAAGTTGAAAGTTCCACCGATCTGAATCAATTTGCATCCCTGTTTGAAACTAACACACAAAAGTCCACCCCCGGGGCCATGACACCAGTACATCCATGTCATGGTCTTCATGATCATGATGATCAATGATGGTGACTATGATGGAGAAAGAGAGGGAATGAATTCAATGGAATGGTATGTGTGCACAGCAATTTCTCTTTGGGCTTCCTTGGTTTTGACTCTTTTGTGCACCCACCAAATCCAATCATTCACCCAAGAAACCCCAAAACTCAAAATAATAATAATAATAATAATAATAAGAAAAAATAATTAAAAACCCAATAAAGAAGAGGAGTAGAAGACCAACTCCTCTCTCCCAACTTTCAACCCCAATTTTCTTCCCACCCCCACTTTTTCTCTCTCTTTCTCTTTCTTTTGTTTTTGTTTTTTTTTTTTTTTTTTTTTTTTTTTTTTTTTTTCCACCCTCCATGATTTTAAAACCCCAAGAAAGAGACCCCTCCTCCCCAAAGTCCCTGTGATTGGAATGAACTCCTACTAGTGTATATTACTACTCTCTCTCTCTCTCTCTCTACATCCCCACACACACTCCTCCTCCTCCTCCCTACTACTACCAAGCACCCATCTCTCATTCCTTCCCAGATCAGAACAAAAACCCCATTTTTACCCTCTCTCCCTTTCCCCTGAGAATCCCACCCTGAGTTGTCCTTGTCTCCTTTGTCTCCCCCTCCTCCCCCTTGCTTGGTCCTCCATGGCCTTCAAGATCCAGGGGCTCACAGTAGCTTTGGATGGTCTGCAAGAGGTTTGGGGCTGAATCTGGATCTCCTGCTGTGCATTCCAAGTGTTTGTGGGAATGATTCACAGGGAAATTGTGTGTGAAGGTGGGGCTTTTGCATGTGGGTATGTGGAAATTTTGATCTTGTAGCTGCTTTGGATTGCTTCTTATGATGCAATCTCTTGAGAAAAGGAGGTGCCTTTGGGTTGAGGGAGTTCTCGGGTTCCTGCTGTCCCAGCTCCTCCCCAGAGCTGTGGGGACTCTCCACCCCGCAAATATTCGATTTTTATTGTTGCTGCTATTGTTGTTATTGCTGCTGCTGCTGCTGCTGCTATTGCTGTTTATGTCCTGTTAGAGGGAAGAAGGGGTGATGGGCAATAGCACCTCTCGAGTCGTCGGCTGCTTCACGCCGTTCAGTAATGGCAAATCTGGTGTGAATTTGGACTTTCTCGAGCCCTTGGATGAAGGGCTGGGCCATTCCTTCTGTTACGTGAGGCCGGTGATCGCCGAATCCCCGGCCATAACCCCGTCGAACTCCGAGAGGTACACGATGGATTCGAGCACCCTCGATTCCGAGACGCACAGCAGCTCCTTTAGACAGGAGATTGTCGAAGATTTCGCCGGATTGCAAAGGCCCAATGTCAAGAATTACGCAGAAACTACTTTTAAGACCATATCAGGAGCCTCGGTGAGTGCAAATGCGTCGACCGCTCGAACTGGCACTCCGAATGTATTGTACTCAGGCGAAGCACAAGAGCCTGCTGCTTCTTTCGAGAGCACTGCTTCTTTCGCGGCGGTCCCTCTACAGCCGGTGCCGCGCGGCTCGGGGCCGCTCAATGGGTTCATGTCGGGACCTCTCGAGAGGGGTTTTGCTTCGGGGCCTTTGGAAAAGGGGGCAGGGTTCATGTCTGGCCCGTTAGATAAGGGTGTTTTCATGTCGGGGCCGTTAGATAATAGTGATAGGAACAACTTCTCAGCTCCGCTTGCGTACGCCCGACCGAGGGCGGGGCTGGGCCGGCTTGTTAGGAGTATGAGTAGACCGATGAGAAGCGCGCTCTCAAGGACGTTTACAAGAAGATGGATGCACTCTAAAGAGGCAAAGTACCGATCTGAAGCTCCGAGAAATTGCATGGATGTTGGTGGATCCGAGCCGGTGTATGGGAGCTCGCGCAACTTGCAATGGGCTCATGGAAAGGCGGGAGAAGATAGGGTTCATATTGTGCTTTCGGAAGAGCAAGGATGGTTGTTTGTCGGCATCTACGATGGTTTCAGCGGACCTGATGCGCCGGACTTTCTGATGAGTAATCTTTATAAGGCTATAGATAAAGAATTGGAAGGGCTCTTGTGGGATTATGAAGACAAGCCCGGAATGACTGCTCCTGCATCTGATCTTCCTGATACGGATTCTACTGGGTCTGCTTCGGATATTTTAAAAGGAAATAGTGCTGCTACTGAGCTGCAGAGTGATATCTTGGAAAAGAAAAGCGAAAATTCTCAGTCACATGACGCATCTGTCGAAACCCAAAGTAAGATCGAGTCGAAGGAAGACGACGGTGATCAGGAGATTACTACGGGGATGAGTTTGGGTAATGAAAAAGTTGGAGGTGATGAAATAGTAGAGGAGAAAGCGGCACCCAAGGACGGAGACGAGCTGCACAGTGAAAATAGCCAAGGCTTGAGAAACACCAATACGGCCACAGAAGGACCGGTCGATGTGCCAGAAGGCAACACATCTATTACTGCAGATACCAAAGAATCGAAGCAACGCAGAAAATGCAAGCGCCTCTACGAACTTCTTCAGATGGAACTACTGGAAGAGATGGAGAGAAATGTTGGCAAAAACCAGAGCTCATGGGACCTTCAATCAAGCGCCAGCGAAGATTTGTCTACCAGACAAAGCATGTTGGCGGCGCAGCCTTCCTTGTGCTCTTCCAGTTCCAAAGCTGAAAGTTCAGTTGAAGAGGCTGGAGGTTTGAGACAAAGTGAGGGCGTCTCACGGGTGGATTCAAAAGAATGGAAGCGCTTTTCTGCTTCAGGGGGGCAGAAGCAGCTACTTAGAAGGGCGCTCTTAGGCTCCAGGTTGAGAAAAATGTATCGGAAGCAGAAGTCACTGCGGAAAAAGCTCTTTCCTTGGAGTTATGATTGGCACAGAGATGAACCGAACACTGATGAGAGGACAATCAGGCCATCTTCTGCAGTCATTAGGAGATGCAAGTCAGGCCCAGTTGATCATGATGAGGTTCTCAAAGCAATGACGCGCGCTCTCGAAGCGACGGAGGAGTCTTACATGGAAATGGTAGAAAAAGCTCTCGATAAGAATCCTGAGCTTGCATTAATGGGCTCGTGCGTTCTTGTGATGTTGATGAAGGATCAGGATGTTTACGTGATGAATTTAGGGGACAGTAGAATTATATTGGCACAGGATAGGCTGAACAATGATGATATGAGGCACAGGAACAGGTCAAGGGAGTCCCTTGTCCGCATGGAGCTGGATAGGATATCGGAGGAGTCTCCTATACATAATCCCAATAGCCTCATCTCCAACATTAACAAGAAGAAGGAGCTTTCTCTTTGCAGATTGAAAATGAGAGCCGCGCAGCTGTCGACTGATCATAGCACCAGCATTGAGGAGGTATTTGTTTCTCCTGGTTTATTAGTGAACCCAATAGCTGATAAGGTCTATATTAATATTACTTTACTATTGATACCTCTATCAACATGCTTGCTTGGCATCTATGTATAGTACTAGTGTCACATGCCGTTGTATTACAATGCAAAAAACTTTTACATATGTTCACGGTAACTTAATATCAAGCAGTTGTCTTAAATATCTTTCTTGGAAACTGTCTTTTCTTGGTTTTCTCAGCTTGATTACAGTAATATTTAGTTAGTTGGCATTTAGTGATATTATGGTCCTGCTACAATCATTTATCTGCTTCTAGGATGGTAGTTTTAGAATTATGGTTCGCCCATTTCGCAACATTCAAAGAATAGGAAAAATTGCCTATCTAGAAAATAAGCCTATCGGGTATTTTATTATGCATGCAGTATACTCCAAGGTTTGAAGTGCCGCCCCGTGCCAGTATCGATACCGGCACATCCTTTTATTTTTTTGTGGGCCTTTGTTGTTTTTTTCTTCTTTTCCAGATATCTCTCTTATTCTCTCTCTCTCTCTCTCTCTCTCTCTCTCTCTCTCTCTCTCTCTCTCTCTCTCTCCCTTTTTTCTTATATATCTTTCTCTATTTTTTTTCTTCCTATTTTTTACTCCCTTCTTTTTGTTCTTTCACTGCTTCGATCTTAAAAAAAGGACAGAAATATCAAATCGAAAATCTACTTATTAGGTAAGTAAAAAAAAAATTATAATTTAAATTTTTGTTCATATGTTTTGAATATTTCTAATTTGTAAATCTCCTTTCTTGAAAAAATATAAAATTAGGCCATTTTTTATCTATAGTTACAAAAAGTTGAAAATATATCTACTTGATTTAATTATTATATAGTCAAATATTTAAATATTTTGGATTTATCTAATATTTACATGAGATTTGCTATAAAAATATTTTTAACTTTGAAAATTCTAATTTTGGATTTAGAAGATTGAAAATGCTGATAAAATCAAAAACTAAGTTAAATCAATTGATACTTAAATTTGTTTAATTTATCTGTCATATGGTTTATTGCTAAATTTTTACGGATAGATCTAATATTTTTTCTTAAAAAATTTAATAAAAAAATAATTTTCTTTAAATGTTTAATAAATATTTTTTAAAAATTCAAAATGAAAAGGAGTTATCGAAGCAATTGCGATCATATTCTAGTTAATCTAATTATCATGCGATCTCTCAATTGAATTAGTATGGATCAATTTTGCAAATGCTCATTAAAATTTTGAGAAAAAATGATTCTCTAATTTTGTGTTTTATAATATTTTTTACATTCCAAGAAAAGAAAGATAAAATCAAAAATATTTTAAAAGTTAATCAATTCTCACAATTTTTCTCCAAATTTTGAAAAACAATTATTTTCTTAGGATTTTTAATAAATATTTTTTAAAATAATAAAAAATAAAATGAATTATCGGTGTAATTGCGGTCCTATTCTTGTTGCTCTAGTCATTATTTGATTCCTCGTCGAATCAATATATGGATCTCGCAAATTTTTATATAAATTTTGATAAAAATTATAGTTTTTTATAATTTTATTTAATAATTGGTGAATGTAATAAGCTATACATAATCAATATTCATAATTTTTATACTAAATATTTCAAAATAACATTATAAGAGTTTATTGAAACTAAAAAAACTAAAATAAGCTCATGCCAAACCGTGCCACTAGGAGGTCATGTGTATCGATCGGTAGGCAACTGTGCCACATGTCAATACGGAGGCGTGCCTGTGCCGTACCGTGCTAGGCAACGATCGACACGCCCCCGTGCCACGGCACTTTAATCCTTGTTATACTCTATAGAAACTCGACCTTAGGGCATTTTTGATCCTTGAAATTGTTGCTGTGATGAGTGCAGAAGATCTCTACAATCACATACTGCTAAATCATTCCTGTCAAAATATGAAGCATCACCTCGTAAGAGAAACTACTATCCTAATTAGTCTGGGTTCTTAAGATATCAAAGCAACTAAATATCAAGCTCATAATTTGTAATCACAAGACGAGTCCCCATTACACACAAATTATCACCGCTTAACTTGTTCTAACATCCTAACAGGCCCTTAGTGTCATGTAGATGTGGAATGAACTAAATGGGAAAGAGTTGAAAATAGTAAGATTAAACAGTAAATAGGAAAGAGCTCATAATAGTGAGACTGTAAGAATCCTGTATTATCGGCAGGACTGAATTTTCCGCACCACGCTGGTAGCTTGCTGTGGTCGATGGCTGGCCGCTGTACTGTCTACAGGAGAACCCAGGAGGTAGAGAGAGGGGTGGCACCTCACCATGGAGACTTCTTTTCCTTCCTCTACCTGAACCATCAATGGGACCTGACCACAACTATTTATAGGCTCTGTTTGATCTTTCTTTGAATCATGCAGTCATATCCTTGTCCTCCTTATGGAACTCTTCAATGAGAATTAAATCTCTCCATAATCTCATTAAATCCCTGCATATCTTCCCACTTTGACTACTCTTTTGATATCTGTCAAGGAAAAGGCATCTGGAGTACTTGTAATGGTACCACTTTGCTTCAAACTGAAAGATTTTTGGACCTTAATAAGGAATAGGAGGAATATGAGATATTCTTATTTTGAATAGTCTCTTTTTCAAGGGGAACGATTTTGGGATCTTAACATGGAATAGGAGATCATATCTTACTTGTGTTCCTTTAAATTCAATTTGAAATGTTTATGTTTTCGGGTATTAATAAGGAATAAGAGATCATTATTTGGGGATCTTATCATGAATATATTTAAGATACTCTCTTGTTTTCAATAGAAGGCCAATTGATACATTAGTTCTTTATTGGATACTTTCTTGGTTTTAATAGAAGTTCATTGCCACGTTAGTTCCTGATTGGCTTAGGGACTGAAATTAATCAATATTTATGTGAATTATGTCCTCGTCAATTGA
>CM054951.1:347678-431769 GCA_029168755.2 Tillandsia fasciculata | reverse complement strand
TCGGACGATACAAATCCTGGAGGACATGCTTAGGGCTTGCGTCTTGATTTCGGCGGAGGGTGGATTCGACACTTATCCTTAGCTGAGTTCGCGTACAACAATAGCTTTCAAGCGAGCATTCAGATGGCTCCGTTTGAAGCATTGTATGGACGCAAGTGTCGATCACCACTTATTGGAGTGACGTGGGCGAGAGGCGGACCTTGGGACCAGATGTCTGATAGAGGCAGAAGAGAAGGTCCGAGTGATTCGGAAGCATCTTCAGAACGCCCAAAGCCGACAAAGGAGTTATGCCGATGTTCGGCGACGAGACTTAGAGTTTCAGGTTGGTGATCATGTATTCCTGAAAGTCTCGCCGTCCAAAGGAATCAGGAGATTCGGCATTCGTGGGAAGCTTAGCCCCCGATATATTGGACCCTTTGAGATATTGGAGCGTATCGGGCCAGTTGCCTACCGACTTGCACTTCCTCCGAGGCTTGCTGGTGTCCATAATGTATTTCATGTCTCTTCTTTGAGGAAGTATGTCTTCGACCCATCGCACGTCATCGACTTCACACCGCTGGAGATCAGCGAGGATTTGAGGTATGAGGAGCGCCCACTGCGAATTCTGGATCGAGAGGTAAGAGAATTGCGCAGTCGGGCCATTCCCTATGTGAAAATCCAATGGAGCAATCATGACGAGCGCGAGGCTACATGGGAGCTCGAGTCGGAGATGAGGGATGCTCACCCCTACTTATTTGAGACATCGGACTGAGATTATTGTTTAGTCTCGTTTCGAGGACGAAACTCTTTTTAGTGGGGGAGGATGTGATGATCCGGACTCCCGCAGAACTGTGCAACATTAAACAGTGACTGTAGGGGAGCTTGTACAGTGCAACGGAGCTTGTAGAATCGAAATTGGATATTTAAAATAGACTCTGCGCGAAAATCGGAGCAAATGGGAATTTTCGGGAGCTTTCGGCAAAATTTCGGATGAGAATTTGGCGAAACGGACGGCGTAATCGGACTCAGCGCGCGAAAACGGTCGAAATGGTATACTTCTTTTTTTTGGGCACAGGTTACTGTTCACCCGGAACAGTAAACCGGCCGCCGGAATTACTGTTCCGGCGAGCGGCGGCGGCGGGCGGGCGGCGGCGCACGGCGGCGGGCAGCGGCGCAGCGGCGGAGCACGGCGGAGCGCGGAGCGCGGGCAGGCGCGGGCGCGGCGCGGGCAGGCGCGGGCAGGGGGCTCGGGTGCGCGGTCCATGGGCCAGGCGTGCACCGGGTGCACCGAATTTTTCCCTTGCCACGTGGCAGCCCCTGATTGGCTGGCCGGCTTCTAGAAGCACGTGGGAATGTGACACGTGGCGTGATCCGATTGGCCACATTTTCCGGAAAACCCGGAGCGGGACCGGGCATGTGGACCACGTGGACACGTGGCAAATTCCCAGTGGCCCTTGCACCGGCTGTTTCCTGTTTGGGCAACGCGTGGCGCTTCTGGTTGGCCCGTTTCGGTGTTTCCTGTTCGGATCCGATCCCGTGTGGGAATATTCCCTTTTGGCCCATTATAAATAGGGGTCCCCCACCCCCTCTCATTTGCACCTCGTTTTGCGCGCGCCTTAGAGAGAGAATCAGAAAAAGTGTTCTATACAAAAGTTTCTCTCTCTCTCTCTCTCTCTACAATCTCAGGATTTTAGGAGTTACAGATAGTGAGATATCTGCGACGCGGCGCACTGCGACGGTTTTTCTTTTTAGGCCCATTTCCCGTCGCAGTTCCGTCGAAAATTCACTGCGGGCTAACCGGGTGGAATTTTTGGACGATTTTTGCGGCAGCGCGACCGTAAGAGGTAGGGCTTCGATTTCCGTGTTAATCATTTTGCTCCGTTTCCTACTTTTGGCACAGTTTTCAAGTCCTCTTTGACCCCCCTTTTTACTGTGGTAATTTTTGGACAGCACCGACTTCTCCGATTTTTATCTTGACGTAGGAGCGTCAGATCGAGGCGTTCTAAGAGTCGATTTTGATCTACTCTTCGCGAGGAACGCAACCGTAATTTTTCTGGGATTTTAGGAGCTCATTTTAGAGGTGAAAATTTCCTCTTTTCCCGTGCTGTTTGAAAAACAGCAAATATTGTGCTTTTTGAGATTTGTATTTACACCGGGAGCGTTGATTTGCAGGATTTGAGGACTGTGGACAACCAGGAGACTACCTGGGGTGTTGTTTGAGCTGCTCGAGGTGGGCGGTTGTTGCTTACCTCATTTTTGACAAGCTCACTGGGATTACTAGAAATCCCCTAAAATATTACAATTAATGAGAATCGTTGGGACTACTAACAGGACTACTAACAGAACAACTAACAGGACAATTAATGAGAACCATTGGGACGAATTAATATGACAAATGACAAGGACCGCTGGGACAAACTCCCCTAAAATTTAATATAACCCCACAAATAATATGATGGCTTATATTGGGACACTGTGATTGAGACAAAGGTCATGATCTCGCATGCAAATGACTTTTATTCAGTAAATCAATTGTTTTTAAACCTTTGACACTATTTTACGACTTTTAAAAATAAAGACAGTTGCATGCATGCCCGGACATCAGGTAAGGCCACTATTCATTGCTACACTATCATTTTGGGATTTGAACATGTTTCATTGTTGTCCTTTGCATTCATATGTTGTTGCTCAAGTATGAGCAGGGGTTTGGGATAGTGTAGCCAAGGTTGTGCTAGATTGTGGACTTGTGGGGTATTGCGGTAACCGCGGACAGTAGGCGGTTGACCAGATGTTTATCCTTGCATCAGATTGGGGTTGAGTTTGGTTTATTTATTGCATCAGTTGGGGATTGGGTTCCTGTAGTGGACGGAGTCTCCCACTTTGATCATAGTCATGATCCAGTCCTGCTATTGAGACATTGGTTACAGAGACGCTTGATACAGTGATGCTTTACTCGTGTGGGTCGCTCCCCTCGAGTGCCACTCCGGAGTAGGCTTAGAACCGAGCCGATGTGTGCCGGTCGATTGGATATTATGGGATCGTGCCGTGTGCCGATCAGATACTGGTTCTTGAGCAGGCAATACCGATCGTGTATCGGTTGCTAGATTGGGTTTATTTGATCAGATACTATTGCTGATGCATGCATACAGTTTTGACAGCATAATAGTGGTAGTTTTCCTGTTTCAGCATCTTGTGTATCTTACCACTTCCCCTTTTCCCTTTTGCCTCTAGTAGTCCTAGTGGGTGCGTCAGAGTTGAGGTTTTACCCACTAGGGGAGGCTGCTGGTTTATCTGGTAGTTCTCACCCCCATTGTTGTTTTCTGTTTCTTTCTTCTCCTTTATTTTGCAGAGTCATCTGCGGGAGCTGCTAGGCCATCGGCAGCTGATCGAGGTAAGGGGATCGCTGAATAGATAGATCTCCTGTGAGGCTGAGAGCTATTAGACAGATATGTACCCTCCACTCAGACTGTGATATTCTCCTTTTATTTTGGGTCTGGCTTCCGCCAGCTGGTTGTACTATTTTAGTGAGCTGGGAGATTATTGTATTATTACAGTTGTATTTGTATTTCCAGTCTGAGATACTATGTGGTTCTTCTATTTCAGCTCTGTATTATGCTCTTGTTGTACATTTTATATCAGAGCAGGTTACCAGCGCTTCGTGTACGCGGGAAATCCCGTGTGCACGGCGGATCTGTAGACGGGCCCGGGTCCTGATTTGCACCCGGGGCGTGACAATACCAACTTTGCCTTTATCTTTTTTTATAGAAAATTAATTTAATTATTATATTAAATTTGAAGCAATTTAATTATAAGTACTAAATTATATCTATCTAAAAACATAATATTTTTTATTTTATAGTATATTTTAGTAAATAATAATATCAGTGTAAGTCACATAGCCTCAAGTTCAATGATAATCACATAGCCGCCAGATCAAAGATAATGCAGTTTCACATAGCCGCAAGTTCAATGATAATGCAGTTTCACATAGCCTCAAGTTCAAAGTAAATCACATTACCTCAAGTTCAAATTAATCCCATTCACTGCCCCCCCTTATTCCCCTATTCCCACTCTCCCTTGGATAATTCTTAACGGGTTATCCTAGGATAACCCGTTAAGAAGGGGATAAAAAAAAAATTTATCTCCTGTCTTTTTTGCTTGGTGTTTGACAAGAATAGAAGGATAAAGATGATTATTCTTTCTTTATCCCCAACAAACGCTGCCTTAAAGATAAATTGATTGTCCATTTATATCAGCTCAAGCTTTTATAATAGCCAGTATGGTTAGTGCAAATGATCCCCAAAATGAATTTTTCTTTTTTATTTTTAACTGTTTTTTTTTTTTGTTTGTTTTTTTTTTGTTTTTTTCAAAACCACCTTGTTTATACCTATATAATTAATTAGGCTAAAAATAAAGAGGTTTAATAACATTAATAATTGTTAAATTCTGAAACGAAAATTCTATATTATATGGATTCATCAAATTTACCCATTCTATCATCCAACATTAAGTGTTTTTTTTTTTTTTAAGGTCATAGGTTAGCATTTTGACACATAATTTAGCCCAAAAGTTTTCTTAATTTCCATCTAAAAAATACTTACGTTATACTAAAGAATGTAAAACATCTGTTTATCTCTAATAACTTAAAACTATCAAAAAATAATATTTTTTTTAATATTTATGTTTAATATTTTTTCTCATGTTTGGACACGAAATTTTTTTAATAGATTAAAAATATGAAATAAGAGCTTAGTAAGATTCAAATTCAATACTTAGATCTAACTTTAATATCATGTTAAAAAATATAAAATAATCATATATCTCTAATAATTTAAGTCAGAAAACAGTGCATGCTTTTAAAATTTGTGTTCAGCATATATAAAATGTACTTATTCATGCATATGTTTTAACAAACTTTTACCGGTCATCTTTGTCATCGATCATTTTGTTCGTAGACTAGGGGTGGTAATTCAGCTCACTGTTCGCGAACCAGCTTGTGTTCGGCTCGAAATGAGCTCGAGATCGAATCGCTCGTTTAGTAAACAAGCCGAACATGAGCCGAATTTTTCAGCTCATTTAATAAATGAGCCGAACACGAGCTGGGGTCAGCTCACTCGTGTTCGGCTCGATAACAGCTCGAATATATATATATATATATATATATATATATATATATATATATATATATATATATATATATATATAGTCCGGCTAGAATATTATCGATAGCACCAAACAATCGGTGCTATCAAGTTTTCAGCCGTCGGATGAAAAAATATGCGGTTGAGATTATAGTGGTCCCTTAAGATTTTTACTATTCAACCAATCACCTAGTAAACCCTAGGGGCCTACTATAATCTCAACCGCATATTTTTTCATTCAACGGCTAAAAACTTGATAGCACCAATGGCTTGGTGCTATCGATAGTATTCTAGCCTAATTATATATATATATATATATATATATATATATATATATATATATATATATATATATATATATATATATATATATATATTACTATTTAGATTTTAGGCTATCAATTTTTTATGAATTTTAATTATTAGATTAAAATTTTAATTTTTTTAATTTTTTTTCTACTTTACACCTAATAGTAGAAGCCAGCTCGTGTTTGGCTCGTTAATAAACGAGCCGAACACGAGCCGAATTTTTCAGCTCGATATTTAAACGAGTCAGCTCGTGTTCGACTCATTTATTAAATAAGCCGAACACGGCCGTCCCCAACTTGCTCGTGTTCGGCTCGTTGACACCCTATCGTAGACTCCACCGTAGATAACAAAATGAGCTAATTTGATATATTTACGGGGGTTCAGCGAAATTTAAATAACAAATAGAGATCAAAGTAAAACTTTTATAAAAGAGGGGGGAGGGGGGAGGGGGGATGGGGTCTCTAGTAAGTGCAATTCACCCACCTCACCACCAAAAGGTGCATCAAAAAGTGCTTTAATAGAAATCAACAATTGTCTCAAGGGGTTTCATGCAAAACCATCAAAACAACAAGAAAAATATTTTTTTGTATATTTCAAATGGAATGCACAATATACATTTCATTTATTTCAAAATGAAATGACGATAACTTTGAAATGACTGATAAATAAATTTTCATTCTGAAATAAATGAAATGTATATCGTACATTCATTTCTGAATATACAAATAGCATTACTCAAACAATAATAAAATATATTTTTAGAGTATGGACTATACTTAATTTGTGTTTGGAGATGCCAACCTCCAACCACTTTTTCAAGGTACTCTTTATATGATATATATATATATATATATATATATATATATATATATATATATATATATACATACATATTTATAAGGGTTTTTTTGTCCACATCCACATTGGGGAGATCGCATTGTATACTAATTCATTTAATTATTGGACAATTATATATATTTATATATTTATATATATAAATATATGTAGGAGAGGAAATTAACAAGAGGACAAAGGAGAAGCAGTGGAGTTTAATATTAGTCAAAGTGGGGGATGGGTGTGTGTTGGTGCTTCTTGTTGTGGAGCTGGTCTCTTTTTGGGTCCCACCTACTACCCATTCAATTCAATTAATGTTGAAATAAATTAACTAACACATTAAAAAAAAATATACCCACAGGAATTAAATTAATAAAATAAAAACACTTAAATATAATTAGGAGTTAAAGTAGGATTTGAACTTCTCTTATGCCACGATGCACTAACCATTTTTTCATGATTTTATATATATATATATATATATATATATATATATATATATATAGAAATATAGCATGCTATCCGTTTCGTTTATTTTTGAAATAAACTTAGCTATTTTTGATCTTAGCTATTTTTGATGTTTTGAAATAAACTTAGTTAGAAATATGAAGCATATATATATATATATATATATATATATATATATATATATATATATATATATATATATATATATATATATTGAGAGAGAAAGGTAGCATGCTATCCGCTTCGTTTATTTTTAAAATAAACTTTAGCTAACTCGGGTCTCGAGTATCAAAATATATATATATATATATATATATATATATATATATATATATATATATATATATATATATATATATATATTCAAATTTAGATCTTTTAAATGTTACAAATTATATCTGTTATGTTACTTTGGTTATTAAGATACCTATAATTGAATATAACAAGTAATATATGCACAAGCAATATGGTGCATTAGTTCAAAACCTGATTGCTTCAAAATTCCAACTAAATTTACTTCAAAATAAAAAAAGGATAACATATTATTTTTTCTAAAAAAAAAAAAAATCAATACTTTAAAACGTTGATCGATCTCACCGGTCAAATCGGTCAGACAATGATTTTAATAATCTGCATTTTTTGAATATATTTTTAATTATATATAATATAATAATATTTAAATAATATAAAATAGATAATTACATACATTATTTTATAAACATATTAAATAGTAAATATATTTATATAAAGTTTAAATTTGTATATTTATTCCTTCAAAATTTCTAATGATTTCAAATATAATTTTTACCGTCAGTATTTATTAGAAAAATATATTTAACTATAGATATAATCTTTCTATTCTTTCTGATATTATAATTTCATTAAGATGCTTCCGTCCTAGTTGAAAACGAATCAACGTTCAAAATCGTAATTAGCGAATTATTAGAAATCTTAATTAATATGCGAATTTTTTTTCAAAAATTTAGAATAAAATGTGAATATTTAGAGTAATTTCAATAATTCAACAGACACGAATTATTCGATATTCGACCAAAAATTAGAGCAAATTTTTGGGATAGTTACAATAATTCGCGAATAATTTGATAGACGCGAGTTATTCGATCAAAAATTGAACAAAAATTTTTGATAAAATTTTTGTGTCTCTAACTCTCTATTCGCTCCCCTTAAAAAAAAAAAAAAAAAAAAAAAAAATTCTTGCTAAAAAAATTATCACTCATCATCTACTTTATTTTGTAACTTTTTATTTTTATATTCTTAAAAATTAGAACTATTTGTACTAGTAGTATTAATCTAGAGAAAAAAAATAATAATTTAATAGCCAAATTTTTTATTCCGAATTTTTACTTGGTGAATATATAATTTTCTTATAAATCGTATATCTGAATAATTGGCGAACCATTTTTTTAAGCCGTATTTTTCAACGAATTTAAAAATTAGGATATAAATTTTATTCATATTATGTCTGTACCGAATTTTTATAAAAAAAAAAAAAAAAAAAAAGGCAAAGTATTAGAGAGGTTAAAAAAAAAAAAAAAAATGAGTGAGGATGATTTTTATAATAGTGGATTGAGTTTTTTTTTTTTTTATAAAAGAAGAATATAATTTTTTGGAAGGATATTTTTGTACGATTCTAACCGTTTAGATTTTTGAAGGATCATTTTTGTGATGATAAAATAGATATTTTATTTATATTTTGTTAAAAAATAAATAATTAACTAATAATAGCAAATCAAAGGGACAAATATGAATGCTATTAAACTTTTGAAGAAATAAAAATAAAAATTTAAACTTTATAAGAATATATCTGTTATTCGATATATTTATAAAATTATGTACAAAATTATTCCTATAAAATATTAGACTTAATTAGTATATATTAATAATAATTAAGTATTTATGATGTCATAATGATATTATTCAACAGATAAATAATTTTTTTAAAATTATAGGATGATAAAATAAAAATACACTAAACCAAAAGGGGTAATTTGAAAGCTATCCTATTTAATTCTTACTTATTTAAACGTACTTTAAATTAGATTAAATTAATAATAACTATTTTGTAATAATTTTTTTTTTTTTCCCCCAAGGGTTAGGGAGTAAAGTTATTATTAAATGGGTTAAATACTAACAGTAAAAAGTACAGTAATTAATTGCAATATTGGCATAGTACAGGGACCACTCATATGTTTTTGGCCCTTTATTAATTAAATATGGTGGTATCTACATCGGAGTGCATGTTTTTTTTATCTTATGCATGCATGCATATGGATGTTTATTTATTACATTCTAATATTAGTCAATTCATTAATTCCTTTCATATTCATGTATGGAAAAAGAAACTCCTCATTAATTTGAGAATTTTTTTTAATTTTTTTCTAAATCTACTTCTTTAAGTGATCAATTTTTGTGTAATTAAAGTGATCTCAAAATCAAAATTTGAATAATTAATTTTTTTTTTTATATGCATTTAGTCAATATCAAAATCAACTTTATGCATGAAAAATATAGAAACTTAATAACCACAAAGTAATCATCATTTTTTTTTAAAAAAAAAATAAAAAATCAAGAGGTTGATTTTCTACATAAAATAAAAAATAAAACCGGAATGAAAATTGAAATAGATAAAAATGAAAAATAAAATGATAAAACTGTTAGAATTTATATATATATATATATATATATATATATATATATATATATATATATAGAGTCCGGCTAGAATACTATCGATAGCACCAAACAATTGGTGCTATCAAGTTTTCTGCCGTTGGATGAAAAGATATTGGGATTATTTGTCCCTAAGATATTTACTATATCAACTAAACTTTAGTAACCCTACTATAATCCCAACCGCATATTTTTTCATCAACGGTTAAAAACTTGATAGCACCAAAGGTTGGTGCTATCGATAGTATTCTAGCCTAATTATATATATATATATATATATATATATATATATATATAATATATATATATATATATATATATATATATATATAGTCTAATTTATTATATTTAAATTTTGATTTACTATAAATAAAAAATAATTTAAATTGATATAGAACTACTTCATATGATATTTCTTATTTATTTTTTATCTATTTAATTTAAATATAATTTTAATCATATAGAAAAGTTGATATGTATTCTATATGAAGGGGTACACTGACACCTTCTAACGTGCGAATTTCTATCTGTTCCACACCATACAGAGAAGTATATGAGATAGGAGGAAAAATCAGATAACGTTCATATCACAATCTGATTATCGCAATGAAATTTTTCTACTACAACAAAATTATGCTATAGCGATACTTTTAAGTGTTTCTAAAATTTTAAAAAAGCGTCGCTGGCAAAAATACCGACACTTATTATTAGTGTTGCTATATGTGCCGTCGCTAGAGTATATAGTGACACATTTTTATAATGTGTCCCAAAAATGTGTCTCTATAACCTAATTTTGGATATAAATGGAATATAGATAGGACACTTATATAAAAGTGTCACAAATATGTATTACAATAACCTAATTTTGTTGTAGTGCTCGTTTTCACTATTTTATCAAAAACTTCTCATCTATGGCGCTTTGTGAGTTATTTTGTGTTTTTATTTATGATTCTAGATTTTGATATATATTTCGCCTTATTAATCTTATCATACCTTATAGATCTATCAAAAATTTTTCACTATGTTTGGTTCAGAATAACAATCGGAATCAAATATAGTTGATCCCTACATTCAATATTTAAAAAATTTTAATTATCAAAAAATAATTAAAATAAAATTAAAATTAAAATACAAAATATAAAAATAATTTTAAAATAGTTCAAAACTCAAAATATGAAATTAAATTTATAATTTTAATTCAAACTAATAGTTAAATATTAAAAATTTACATCATAATATTGAAATGATAAGACAAAATTTTTAATGCAAAATTTAAAAAAAATTAAAATTTAAAATTCAGTGGTCAATTCAAAATATAAAATTATTTTTTGATTTGACTTAAATTCAAACTTACAATTAAATTTAAATTTAAATTTATAAATCAAATTTATACTTTAATGTAATTTCTAAATCAAAATCTAGAATAAAATTTTCAATTTTTAAATTTTAATTCATATTTTAATTAAAAATTAAAGTAAAAAATTAAATAAAATATAAAATATAAAATATAAAATATAGTTGAGATATTTTGGTACAGTACATTTCTAGACGAGATTAAAAAAAAGGAGTGATTTCAATCACCCAAGAAATTGGAATCAGAAATAATCGTAAACGATTTCATCTATTCCAATTCTAATTCACGGGTGAAAAAAAAGACGAACCAAACAAGCTCTAAAAACTTATAACCTAGATATTACACTTCTCGTAACTTTTGTAGTTAAATCTTCAAGGTACAATTAACCCTATTTAAGGTTAATTGCATACGGCTCACTGTAAACATATCGAATAACAGATATATTCCTACAAAGTTCAACTTTTCATATTTATTCCTTCAAAAGTCTAACGTTATTTATATATATCCCTACCGTCTATCTCTGTTAGAAAAATCTAGTTAACCATAAGTTAAATACTTAATCTTGATTAGTTAGTGAGGTAAATTTATCTTTTTATCCTTTCAGACATTTACATTTTTGAAAGGGCAAAACTGTCATTCCACATATAATCTGTTAAAAAATAAACAGTGAACTAACTATAATAAACCGGAGGAATATATATGAATAATCTTGGACTTTTGAAGGGATAAATATAAAAAGTTGAACTTTGTAGGAATATATCTGCTATTCGATATGTTTACAGGAAGCCGTATGCAATTAACCCTATTATTTAAGTGCATATTTAGACAGGAGGTGGAAGAGGTCTTCCACCTTTCGCCTTATTTTTTGCTCGATCAGCATGGATGCGGAAAGAGTTAATTTTTATTTTATTTTTACTTTTTATTTATCGCTTTATTTAGAATGGATTGAAATATGAACGAAATTTTAATAAAATTTTGTTACATCGAACCTGATAAAAAAAAAAAAGAAAATTTTCTTCACGAATTGATATAAATTATGAGTAAATAATAATTTTTTTATAATTTTACATTCACTTGACGTCACATTTGGGGCGAAAGTTGAAAGTTCTGCGGATCTGAATCCATTTGCATCCCTGTTTGAAACTAACACACAAAAGTCCACCCCCAGGGGCATGACACCAGTACATCCATGTCATGGTCTTCATGATCATGATGATCAATGATGGTGACTATGATGGAGAAAGAGAGGGAATGAATTCAATGGAATGGTATGTGTGCACAGCAATTTCTCTTTGGGCTTCCTTGGTTTTGACTCTTTTGTGCACCCACCAAATCCAATCATTCACCCAAGAAATCCCAAAACTCAAAATAATAATAATAATAATAATAAGAAAAAAATAATTAAAAAACCAATAAAGAAGAGGAGTAGAAGACCAACTCCCCTCTCCCAACTTTCAACCCCAATTTTCTTCCCACCCCCACTTTTTCTTTCTCTTTCTCTTCTTTTGTTTTTTTTTTTTTTTTTTTTTTTTTTTTTTTTTTTTTTTTTTCCACCCTCCATGATTTTAAAACCCCAAGAAAGAGACCCCTCCTCCCCCAAAGTCCCTGTGATTGGAATGAACTCCTACTAGTGTATATTATTACTCTCTCTCTCTCTCTCTCTACATCCCCACACACACTCCTCCTCCTCCCTACTACTACTACCAAGCACCCATCTCTCATTCCTTTCCAGATCAGAACAAAAACCCCATTTTTACCCTCTCTCCCTTTCCCCTGAGAATCCCATCCTGAGTTGTCCTTGTCTCCTTTGTCTCCCCCTCCTCCCCCTTGCTTGGTCCTCCATGGCCTTCAAGATCCAGGGGCTCACAGTAGCTTTGGATGGTCTGCAAGAGGTTTGGGGCTGAATCTGGATCTCCTGCTGTGCATTCCAAGTGTTTGTGGGAATGATTCACAGGGAAATTGTGTGTGAAGGTGGGGATTTTGCATGTGGGTATGTGGGAATTTTGATCTTGTAGCTGCTTTGGATTGCTTCTTATGATGCAATCTCTTGAGAAAAGGAGGTGCCTTTGGGTTGAGGGAGTTCTCGGGTTCCTGCTGTCCCAGCTCCTCCCCAGAGCTGTGGGGACTCTCCACCCCGCAAATATTCGATTTTTATTGTTGCTGCTATTGTTGTTATTGCTGCTGCTGCTGCTGCTATTGCTGTTATTGCTGTTTATGTCCTGTTAGAGGGAAGGGGTGATGGGCAATAGCACCTCTCGAGTCGTCGGCTGCTTCACGCCGTTCAGTAATGGCAAATCTGGTGTGAATTTGGACTTTCTCGAGCCCTTGGATGAAGGGCTGGGCCATTCCTTCTGTTACGTGAGGCCGGTGATCGCCGAATCCCCGGCCATAACCCCGTCGAACTCCGAGAGGTACACGATGGATTCGAGCACCCTCGATTCCGAGACGCACTGCAGCTCCTTTAGACAGGAGATTGTCGAAGATTTCGCCGGATTGCAAAGGCCCAATGTCAAGAATTACGCAGAAACTACTTTTAAGACCATATCAGGAGCCTCGGTGAGTGCAAATGCGTCGACCGCTCGAACTGGCACTCCGAATGTATTGTACTCAGGCGAAGCACAAGAGCCTGCTGCTTCTTTCGAGAGCACTGCTTCTTTCGCGGCGGTCCCTCTACAGCCGGTGCCGCGCGGCTCGGGGCCGCTCAATGGGTTCATGTCGGGACCTCTCGAGAGGGGTTTTGCTTCGGGGCCTTTGGAAAAGGGGGCAGGGTTCATGTCTGGCCCGTTAGATAAGGGTGTTTTCATGTCGGGGCCGTTAGATAATAGTGATAGGAACAACTTCTCAGCTCCGCTTGCGTACGCACGACCGAGGGCGGGGCTGGGCCGGCTTGTTAGGAGTATGAGTAGACCGATGAGAAGCGCGCTCTCAAGGACGTTTACAAGAAGATGGATGCACTCTAAAGAGGCAAAGTACCGATCTGAAGCTCCGAGAAATTGCATGGATGTTGGTGGATCCGAGCCGGTGTATGGGAGCTCGCGCAACTTGCAATGGGCTCATGGAAAGGCGGGAGAAGATAGGGTTCATATTGTGCTTTCGGAAGAGCAAGGATGGTTGTTTGTCGGCATCTACGATGGTTTCAGTGGACCTGATGCGCCGGACTTTCTGATGAGTAATCTTTATAAGGCTATAGATAAAGAATTGGAAGGGCTCTTGTGGGATTATGAAGACAAGCCCGGAATGACTGCTCCTGCATCTGATCTTCCTGATACGGATTCTACTGGGTCTGCTTCGGATATTTTAAAAGGAAATAGTGCTGCTACTGAGCTGCAGAGTGATATCTTGGAAAAGAAAAGCGAAAATTCTCAGTCACATGATGCATCTGTCGAAACCCAAAGTAAGATCGAGTCGAAGGAAGACGACGGTGATCGGGAGATTACTACGGGGATGAGTTTGGGTAATGAAAAAGTTGGAGGTGATGAAATAGTAGAGGAGAAAGCGGCACCCAAGGACGGAGATGAGCTGCACAGTGAAAATAGCCAAGGCTTGAGAAACACCAATACGGCCACAGAAGGACCGGTCGATGTGCCAGAAGGCAACACATCTATTACTGCAGATACCAAAGAATCGAAGCAACGCAGAAAATGCAAGCGCCTCTACGAACTTCTTCAGATGGAACTACTGGAAGAGATGGAGAGAAATGTTGGCAAAAACCAGAGCTCATGGGACCTTCAATCAAGCGCCAGCGAAGATTTGTCTACCAGACAAAGCATGTTGGCGGCGCAGCCTTCCTTGTGCTCTTCCAGTTCCAAAGCTGAAAGTTCAGTTGAAGAGGCTGGAGGTTTGAGACAAAGTGAGGGCGTCTCACGGGTGGATTCAAAAGAATGGAAGCGCTTTTCTGCTTCAGGGGGGCAGAAGCAGCTACTTAGAAGGGCGCTCTTAGGCTCCAGGTTGAGAAAAATGTATCGGAAGCAGAAGTCACTGCGGAAAAAGCTCTTTCCTTGGAGTTATGATTGGCACAGAGATGAACCGAACACTGATGAGAGGACAATCAGGCCATCTTCTGCAGTCATTAGGAGATGCAAGTCAGGCCCAGTTGATCATGATGAGGTTCTCAAAGCAATGACGCGCGCTCTCGAAGCGACGGAGGAGTCTTACATGGAAATGGTAGAAAAAGCTCTCGATAAGAATCCTGAGCTTGCATTAATGGGCTCGTGCGTTCTTGTGATGTTGATGAAGGATCAGGATGTTTACGTGATGAATTTAGGGGACAGTAGAATTATATTGGCACAGGATAGGCTGAACAATGATGATATGAGGCACAGGAACAGGTCAAGGGAGTCCCTTGTCCGCATGGAGCTGGATAGGATATCGGAGGAGTCTCCTATACATAATCCCAATAGCCTCATCTCCAACATTAACAAGAAGAAGGAGCTTTCTCTTTGCAGATTGAAAATGAGAGCCGCGCAGCTGTCGACTGATCATAGCACCAGCATTGAGGAGGTATTTGTTTCTCCTGGTTTATTAGTGAACCCAATAGCTGATAAGGTCTATATTAATATTACTTTACTATTGATACCTCTATCAACATGCTTGCTTGGCATCTATGTATAGTACTAGTGTCACATGCCGTTGTATTACAATGCAAAAAACTTTTACATATGTTCACGGTAACTTAATATCAAGCAGTTGTCTTAAATATCTTTCTTGGAAACTGTCTTTTCTTGGTTTTCTCAGCTTGATTACAGTAATATTTAGTTAGTTGGCATTTAGTGATATTATGGTCCTGCTACAATCATTTATCTGCTTCTAGGATGGTAGTTTTAGAATTATGGTTCGTCCATTTCGCAACATTCAAAGAATAGGAAAAATTGCCTATCTAGAAAATAAGCCTATCGGGTATTTTATTATGCATGCAGTATACTCCAAGGTTTGAAGTGCCGCCCCGTGCCAGTATCGATACCGGCACATCCTTTTATTTTTTTGTGGGCCTTTGTTGTTTTTTTCTTCTTTTCCAGATATCTCTCTTATTCTCTCTCTCATTCTCTTCTCTCTCTCTCTCTCTCTCTCTCTCTCTCTCTCTCTCTCCCTTTTTTCTTATATATCTTTGTCTATTTTTTTTCTTCCTATTTTTTACTCCCTTCTTTTTGTTCTTTCACTGCTTCGATCTTAAAAAAAGGACAAAAATATCAAATCGAAAATCTACTTATTAGGTAAGTAAAAAAAAAATTATAATTTAAATTTTTGTTCATATGTTTTGAATATTTCTAATTTGTAAATCTCCTTTCTTGAAAAAATATAAAATTAGGCCATTTTTTATCTATAGTTACAAAAAGTTGAAAATATATCTACTTGATTTAATTATTATATAGTCAAATATTTAAATATTTTGGATTTATCTAATATTTTACATGAGATTTGCTATAAAAATATTTTTGAATTTGAAAATTCTAATTTTGGATTTAGAAGATTGAAAATGCTGATAAAATCAAAAACTAAGTTAAATCAATTGATACTTAAATTTGTTTAATTTATCTGTCATATGGTTTATTGCTAAATTTTTACGGATAGATCTAATATTTTTTCTTAAAAAATTTAATAAAAAAATAATTTTCTTTAAATGTTTAATAAATATTTTTTAAAAATTTAAAATGAAAAGGAGTTATCGAAGCAATTGCGATCATATTCTAGTTAATCTAATTATCATGCGATCTCTCAATTGAATTAGTATGGATCAATTTTGCAAATGCTCATTAAAATTTTGAGAAAAAATGATTCTCTAATTTTGTGTTTTATAATATTTTTTACATTCCAAGAAAAGAAAGATAAAATAAAAAATATTTTAAAAGTTAATCAATTCTCACAATTTTTCTCCAAATTTTGAAAAACAATTATTTTCTTAGGATTTTTAATAAATATTTTTTAAAATAATAAAAAATAAAATGAATTATCGGTGTAATTGCGGTCCTATTCTTGTTGCTCTAGTCATTATTTGATTCCTCGTCGAATCAATATATAGATCTCGCAAATTTTTATATAAATTTTGATAAAAATTATAGTTTTTTATAATTTTATTTAATAATTGGTGAATGTAATAAGCTATACATAATCAATATTCATAATTTTTATACTAAATATTTCAAAATAACATTATAAGAGTTTATTGAAACTAAAAAAACTAAAATAAGCTCATGCCAAACCGTGCAACTAGGAGGTCATGTGTATCGATCGACAGGCAACTGTGCCACATGTCAATACGGAGGCGTGCCTGTGCCGTACCGTGCTAGGCAACGATCAACACGCCCCCGTGCCACGGCACTTTAATCCTTGTTATACTCTATAGAAACTCGACCTTAGGGCATTTTTGATCCTTGAAATTGTTGCTGTGATGAGTGCAGAAGATCTCTACAATCACATACTGCTAAATCATTCCTGTCAAAATATGAAGCATCACCTCGTAAGAGAAACTACTATCCTAATGAGTCTGGGTTCTTAGGATATCAAAGCAACTAAATATCAAGCTCATAATTTGTAATCACAAGACGAGTCCCCATTACACACAAATTATCACCGCTTAACTTGTTCTAACATCCTAACAGGCCCTTAGTGTCATGTAGATGTGGAATGAACTAAATGGGAAAGAGTTGAAAATAGTAAGATTAAACAGTAAATAGGAAAGAGCTCATAATAGTGAGACTGTAAGAATCCTGTATTATCGGCAGGACCGAATTTTCCGCACCACGCTGGTAGCTTGCTGTGGTCGACTAGATGGCTGGCCGCTGTACTGTCTACAGGAGAACCCAGGAGGTAGAGAGAGGGGTGGCACCTCACCATGGAGACTTCTTTTCCTTCCTCTACCTGAACCATCAATGGGACCTGACCACAACTCTTTATAGGCTCTGTTTGATCTTTCTTTGAATCATGCAGTCATATCCTTGTCCTCCTTATGGAACTCTTCAATGAGAATTAAATCTCTCCATAATCTCATTAAATCCCTGCATATCTTCCCACTTTGACTACTCTTTTGATATCTGTCAAGGAAAAGGCATCTGGAGTACTTGTAATGGTACCACTTTGCTTCAAACTGAAAGATTTTTGGACCTTAATAAGGAATAGGAGGAATATGAGATATTCTTATTTTGAATAGTCTCTTTTTCAAGGGGAACGATTTTGGGATCTTAACATGGAATAGGAGATCATATCTTAATTGTGTTCCTTTAAATTCAATTTGAAATGTTTATGTTTTCGGGTATTAATAAGGAATAAGAGATCATTATTTGGGGATCTTATCATGAATATATTTAAGATACTCTCTTGTTTTCAATAGAAGGCCAATTGATACATTAGATTATTGGATACTTTCTTGGTTTTAATAGAAGTTCATTGCCACGTTAGTTCCTGATTGGCTTAGGGACTGAAATTAATCAATATTTATGTGAATTATGTCCTCGTCAATTGACAATGATATTAAAAAAAAAGAAAACAAAGAAAAGGCCTTGTAGACCATTTTCTTAACTAATTATCTATTTGTTATCAGGCATGCAGATGTTTTTGTTTTTTTTTTTTTAGTTTTATTTTATTGCAGGCACTCTAAAAAAATCAAGGATTTAAGTACCTATTGGCACGGGCCGTATCTACCGTGCCATATCGTACCAACAAGATATCGGTACGATATAGCCCTCGTGCCGATAGCTCAACTCAAAATTTTCTTTTCTTTTAATTAATAAATAATTTTCTCAATGAAGTTCAAAATATTTGATAAAAATACATAATAAACAATTAAAATATTTTGTTGCTAAAGAAAGTAAATATTTCATATCATTATGTATCGGTACACATGTATTTTTTTGTGATAAATATGCAACAGCATTACCCGGCGCACACTGTGCCGTACTGTGCCAGCAAGTTTTCGACACGATCTCGTGCCACGGCACTTAAATCCTTGAAAAGAACTATAGAAGCGAATTAGGTGATGCATTTACCGGAGCCTAATTAGTAAAACATTTCTTCAACTATTTGATAGTGGAATACTGAAGCTAGATGCAGACAAATGAAGCTGTGTTGTTAAAAAAGTCAAGGAAATAAACTTTAATTTAAAGTCTCTGTTGCTTCCAACAGTTACCTTAATCTAGTGTCATATCCTTGGGTTCTTATTAGTTTGCATTGAAAGGTGTTCACTAATCTTGGCACTAATATACCTCCAGTAGTTTGGTGGAGGAAATTGAGTCTTCGTCCTTTCGCGGGAATTGATACTTAAGTCACGTAGAACCATTCATTTTGCCATCAATATCTTTGTAAGTCTTCGATGGATATAGCCATTCCAAAGATGGTTCAGGCCATGTAATTTTACTGTTGCCCAGAGGCCAGATCCTCTATGTAAGAAGAAAGAGTACAAGGAAATGCTAACCAGTTAGATAAGCAATCCTTATAGAACGGGTCAATTTGTTGACATACATATATTCTGGGGCAGTGCTGGATCTCTCCCTCTATTATCAAGTAATGTTCTTTTTTGGTAAATTGTTGTTTATTTCTTGCCAATTTCTTCATTGCTCTTTTGGTCTTATATGCTACTCATTGTGGTGATTGAGTCTTTGGGTTAGCTTTAAACTAGTACTTCTATTATCATTATGCAGGAAGTATCAAGGATTAAGGCGGAACATGCAGATGATCCTCAAGCTATCTTGAATGATAGAGTAAAAGGACAGTTGAAGGTCACAAGAGCATTTGGTGCGGGGTTTCTGAAGAAGGTTAGCTCTATTTAAATATACATCCTTACTGCCTATGCATTTTACGCTTTTGGGGTATGGGTGAAGGATTCTGCATCTTAAATTCTGATGATAATTACAAGCATCTGCTTATAAACCGGATTTAGTCTTTAGTGCTGTGAGCGCATGCTGAAGAGGGCATGAGCAATGATGCTACTAAACATACCCTACCGAGTTGTATTTAGCTTTATGTAAGCTGTCTTCCACTTTTCAAATTGCGATCAGGAGAGATGAAGATGGAAATATTAGAAACTTGGTTTATGCAACGGTGGATCTCAGAGTGCTGCTTCATTATATGTTGAGACAGATCATACAAGGCTGTTTGAGTAGATTTTGTTTGAACAAGCACTGCAAGCTTTCTTTCTAAAATTGTCTTAACAGCTTTGTGTGGCCGGAAAAGTCGAAGCTTCAAATTAGAGTTTCTGCTTTTAACGATTAGAAGCTTATTCGTCTTCCTGCCGGAGCAGAAGATCTAGACTTTTTCTTTGCCAAATCTGCACTTGCTGCTTCTCAGAGTAGAAAAGCTGATCTAGACAACACTTCATGATTCTAGGTCATGATATGTTAGTCATCTGCTAGTTTCCATTAGATGGCAATTTGGTGATTTCCTTTTTACTCTATAGCAAGACCTTCAATGCATGACAAAATAAGACAACTTCAGATAATTGTACTGAGAATTTCTTCAGGGTTTAAGTCTGGAATATGCAGTGAGATATAAGCTAACCTATCTAGCAAGAGCACCCTTAGACCTGTCTTGAATATGAAAAATAGTAATGAAAGTGATATTATTATATGAACATACTAAATCCTATATTTTCCATAATTTTTGGTGAATGGTGAGGTCACTAAGAAACAAGGATCAGCAGTTTAAATTGATCTTGCAAGCGCATTGTTTTTCTATTTTAGATAGATTATTTATGGTGGATTTATGGTGGAAGAAAAGAGTACCATCGATTAATTTGATTTGTTACTTCTCATTTTATATATACTACCCGTTTTAACTTGTTACATTGCTTCACTGGTTATTTTATGATTATAAACTGCCATCTTATAAGATTGTACTGATCAAAGAATAAGAATGAGAATAAAGATAATCGTTGTGCCATCTCTCTCTCTCTCTCTCTCTCGAACATTTCTGGATCCTTTGACTAGTATTTAGGTGATCAGCATTGCTGTCTGAATACATAATGAGATGTTGCATTTTAATTGGTATGACAACTTCCACAATGGCTGTCCAAATAACATAAAGTTCAAAATGACTTTTTTTTGGGTGGAATAATTATTTATGGTTTGTCCCTGATGAGACATAAAGAATTGGCTGTTGGTTTAATCCTTTGATGCACTTTCTTATTGGAAGTGTTAGTTTCCCTGATTCAACAAAAATGAGAAGGAAGAACTCGGACTAATGTCAGGATATCTTCCTTCCCCCCCTCTCATAGGCACTCTGGAACAGGATTTGATTCTAATAATATCATTTGAATCAGATGCCATTTATTTATGTAAAACATTGTTTAATGCTGATAAATCTGGCCATTAGCACATACAGGAGGGATTTGTCAATTACGAACCTTTATTTCAGTGGTCAATGAAAATCTTTTGTTGCCTAAGTTCCAGCTTCAAGGTTCTTTGAATGCTAAAACGCCGTCTTTCATGCACCATTCTAAGGGCTCTTCAGTAAGAGAGTAATTTTTTAAAATACAAAATAGATTCTAGTTATCTGGACACTTCAATTTCCATCATTATGCCATAAAAGATTGAAACAATGAATTCCTGTTGCTTTGTCTTTTGAATTAATTCTAGTCATTATGAGTTGCTAGTTATCTCTTAGTTATTGACTTATTATATTGGCAGTGCTAGGTATCAATCATCTAAATTTATCTTGTATGACTCGAATCTGACATCTGTTTGGTAGCTATCACACTGGGCTTTGCATGCACCTTTATTGGTCCTTCCTAATATGTACTGATGATGTCATTTATATTTTCTCATAAGCGTCGCGTTGTCATAATTTCACCTGCTGAGTGTTGACACATCACTCGGTTTCTCATGCACCATACTGTAATTTTTATGTTTATATAAGACTGCATCACATAGAAAAAAGATTAGTGCCCTGTTTTTCATCGTAATAAGTTTAATACAACTCCGGTTGCAATCATTAGTGATTTTAATTACCAATCGGCAAGATGAGTGCTTTATTCTTGTGTTCTTCTATGAAAACGTTGAGAGCTATCGTGGGCCACAATCAGGATTCTGTTGTTTAAATTCCATATTTGCGATATGAGTGCTTACTAAACATTCCAATTAAATTTATTTCAGAAACTAATATTGGTGTAGTTGTTTCCTTCTAATACAGCCGAAGTTCAATGAAGCTCTGCTTGAGATGTTTCGGATTGATTATATTGGGATGTTACCGTATGTTAGCTGCATTCCCTCAGTTGTTCATCATCGTCTGTGCTCGAGCGATCATTTCCTGGTCCTGTCTTCTGACGGACTCTACCAGTACTTTTGCAACGAAGAGGTCGTTTCGCATGTTGCCTGGTTTATGGAGAATGTTCCGGAAGGGGACCCCGCTCAGTACCTCATTGCTGAGCTCCTCTGTCGTGCAGCCAAAAGAAATGGTTGGTGCATTTATGTTTTTCAGTTTGTTTTTATCTGTTTTAACTTATTATCAAGAATTTTTGTTGTGCCCCTATTTTCAATTATTGTTTTGGAACGAAGTTTTCACATTTCGTAACTACACACATATCGTGTTGAATCGTTGTATGTTCTCTGTCTGTTAAGATAACCAAAAATTTAAAAGCTTCATTGTCCGTCGCACCACAAAAATTTAAGAGCTCATAAAAAGTTTTCCTACAAAATTGTCAAAATTTTCTTGGTTTTCCCCTCTTTAAGACCGTCATGTGAATCAAATGCTTAGAATGATCTAAATTTCATAAGTGGAGCTCGTCTTTTGCTCTTGCGAGGTCTACTTAGATCATTTTCCACCCTCAACTAATCACGTATATTTTAAATGCATCCAACATCGCGCCCTTCCTTGGATTTCAAACATTTTGCAGAGTGCTTTTTATTATTTTATAAATTAAGATTAAACTGTTTTCTTTTGCAATGTTCAAACAGGGATGGATTTTCATGAGTTGCTAGATATTCCTCATGGCGATCGGAGAAAATATCACGATGATGTTTCTGTCATGGTGGTTTCTCTTGAAGGAAGGATTTGGCGCTCCTCTGGTTGATTGTTTCAATACTTATACGGGCCGCTGCCCTAAAAGCCCCTTGATGTAATGAACTCCTTATCAAGAAAGGTGCTCTGTTATTTTTTTTTCTTTTTCATTTTTGTTTTTTTGTTTTTTTTGTTTTTTTTGGGTTCATTAGCTGCTATCTGCCTTTTGCTTTACACCTTCCTGAGATATAAACTTTTCTCCTCTCTTCTCCGTTGCATTTTTGGCCATCCAATTGATTGGCTGCTCGGGCTTTTACCCCGGTCGCAAATTATATAGGTTCAACTTTTATTTCTTTTGAGTTATTGGTAATCTATTTTGCTCACATTTTTGCATCGATGAATTCAATTGGTTTGATCCTAATTGTTTTGCGATCATTCCTTCACATGCACATCAGAGTAAACGATCTGAGAGGAACTGAAATGCTGCTCTTTTTTTGTTTTTCAAATATCTGCATCGAAATTGGACAAAAACAAGTAGTTTCACCCTTTACTCGCAGGTCATATTACATCATCTTTCGAAGCTGTAGCATATCCATCATTGTTCTAATAGCATATTGTTACTTGTGAGGAGTGCTTTGATAACATATAAAGTTATATTACAGCCGTTATTAGTTAACCTTCGATCTTCGTTCTATCTTTTGGTGCTTCATCAGATTGTTTACTGATATGAGCATTTCTGCGTCTTTTCCGACTAATACTCACTGAAAAACTACTCTACATCAGAAACCCTCAGTTTTTTTTTTTTTTTACTCTAATCATTGGGCTTTCCATTTCAGGTAAGTATGGAGATTCATATGGGAACTTTCACTGGTGTAATCTGTAACTTTTTGATGATTTATAAATTTTGTTTAAGACCAAATTTTGATCCTTGTGAACAGAAATTTTGAAATCCGCAGATATCCCCATTGGAGTCCTGAGTAGCTGCAGGCATGTAAATGTTTTCGGTAGTTTTTGTTCAGGCCAAAGGTTGATTTTCCCCTCATCAAATTCAGAAATTTAAACACACTCATCTGAAATTTGTTTGTGTTAACAACTTCATCCTTTTATGTTATTATGATTTGTTTGACAAAGTTGATTATGTGGTGAGCAATTTATGCATAGCATGTCTTAAGGGAATGATTTGACTTGTTCATGAATGATTCTCTTCCAACATGCTTTTCTATTGATGCTGTTGCAGTACTGAAAGCTGCAGTACTGCAGCTGCAGATATTGTAGTACACTACTTTATTTCTGCAGGATGTGTTACTGTAGCAGTGCAGTAGGGGAAGGGAAAAAAAAAAGAGAGCATAAAAGCATACAAAACTCACATTCCATTTTTTAATCTGCTATATTAATTTTTTAAAATTTTAATTTCAGTATCCAATCTCTTAATTTGTTTGATTTGAGTCATGCAACGCCACTTTGACTTTATAATTTATAACTAAACATGTAAATATAAGCAACATATTTAATTTTTTAAGTTAAATTAAACAAATTTTAAAAGATTAGATAGCAAAATTAAAATTTTTAGAGATTGAGTGATAAAATCAAAATAGTTCATAGTTCAGATATAAGTTGGGTAAGGATTTGATCAAAAGTAAACAGGGATAAAATTAATTCATCAAATAAAACTACTTAGGAAAATTTAATTCATGACATATTTATAGAAACCTTAACCATTGCAATAAAAATGATTATTTTGACTCATATTCAGATCGAAACTAAATCAATTCAGATTTGAACTGCATCACTGTAACGACCTGACCCACTAGCAATAATAACTCGTTGGGCCTAAACCACAGCCCAAAATACTTAAGCCCAGTTATTATTACTAGTGTTCATATCTCATATAAATCCAATCACAATTCCATCCACATCTGATGTGGGACTATTGAGGGCGTCACATACTCCCTCGTTTAGGCCTGACGTCCTCGTCAGTCCAAATACACACACAGCAGCCCAAGATCATCAGGCGATGTGAGACTCGTCTCGCTAGTCCTGTCATCTAGATCGAGACTCAGCCGAGACTCGACGCACACTTCTGGCTGGTTATTAGCTCTGATACCAAATATAACGACCCGACCCACTAGCAATAATAACTCGTTGGGTCCAAACCACATCCCAAAATGCTTAATCCCAGTTATTATTACCAGTATTCATGTCTCATATAAACCCAATCACAATTCCATCCAGATCCGATGTCTGACTATTGGGGGCGTCACAATCACCTATTGTTTAAAGTTCCCTCATTAAACCCATTTAGTTAGTAACAAAATCTTGAGTATTACTTTTGGATGATTACATGAGTAAAACAAAACATTAATTAATTAACACATTTCAAGCTTAGAGAATCTTGGCCCACAATGTCAATGCTAAATATTTTGACAAAGTCAAAAGGAATTATTGCTATATCTCCTCCTAATAATTAAGGGGAAAATGTACAAAGACCACCCTAACCTTTAGCACTTTTGCGAACAGAGCCTTGAACCTTTAATTTTGGCACATTGGCCCTCTAAATTTTATCAAATGGTCAAATAGGCCTCCACTTACAACTTACAAGCGAATTTACTAATTACGTAGCTATTTTGGTTTCATATTTTACATAAAATTTTGTAAAAAGGAAAAAAAAAAAAAGAGGGTATGTTTACCTTGTAATTCTTCATTTTTAATACTTAATTACTAAAATTAAAAATGAGAAATAATTAACTTTCTTTGTATTTTGAAATTTTACAAACTTAGACGTTACGTTGAATTATTTGATAAAGTTTGAAAGATTAAATTGTTAAAATTAAGATTCTGTTTAAATATTGGAGTAAGTTATCTAACCATAACTTTATCGGTGTCAGAATTTTTTTATCTAATTGAAAACTTTTTGAAAATTTTTAATATTTCTAATTTGATAGTATAAAATATTTTACTTATAAGATAATTTAATTTATTTAAATAAAATAATTTAAAGTTCACATTTGATCACACAACTCATCTCCTAAACATTACAATATAATAAAGTAAAGAGATTTGTCGAGCAATATACTCAGAACATACAAATAAAGCCTACGAGTTAATTGTCTAATTTAGTTTCTAATTAATTAATTGACCACTACTTAGTCCATGTTAATAAATTAAAATAATCATATATATATATATATATATATATATATATATAGGGTAAATATAAGTGTACACCCCTGTCGGGGTGTACATCTTACACCCCACCCATCCTAGGGTGGGGTGAATTCCACTGGTCACATCGAAGTGACCAGTGGAGGAAGCCCCACCCTTGGATGGGTGGGGTGTGCATCATACACCCCCTTTTGGGGTGTATGGGTAGCAAAGCCCATATATATATATAGAGAGAGTTGGGCTGGAATGCTATTGATAGCACCAGCCCAATTTTGCCATCCATTTTATAGCCTTTGGATCACATTGAGATTCGTGAAAGCTATTTAATAAAAAATGAAAAAAAGAAAAAGTAAAAAGAAAAAGTAAAAAGTAAAAAGCTTTTCTTTTTAATTAAAGAGTTTGCACGAATCTCAACGCGATCCAAATGCTATAAAATAGGTGGCAAAATTGAGCTGGTGCTATCAATAGCATTCCAGCCCAACTATATATATATATATATATATATATATATATATATATATATATATATATATATATATATATATATATATATAGATTTGACAACTGTGTCAAGGTTGGTGTGATGTGCCTGTTTATATTTTTATTGAGAAATTTGAGACAGTACATAGTTGCTCTAGTTTACTTTGTGATATAAATTAGTCACTAAAACAGTAGTTGAAAATATCTTAATAACTTAATTAATAGCTAGTTAGTAGATGCACATTCAAATGCTCTAAATTAATTCTTTTGTCTCTTTTTTCAACTATCCAACCACTTATGGATGCATCAAAGAATGTTATGAATGCTTAGAATCACCAACTATATATCTTGTGAAATTTCTATGTATATTAGCTAATTTTTTAATATTATAAAAGATATATATATATATATATATATATATATATATATATATATATATATATATATATATATATATAGCTTCTTAATTCGTAAAACTTGTTGACTTTCTCAGTTTTTCTGAGTTTGTTTAATTTGTTGGTTAATTTATTGTGTGCGTCCTTTAATTTCTGTACATCAATACTATTTAGTCTGACTTAATTATATAGAGTTTCTTCTTCGCTTTTGCTTATGCTACGATAAGTAATTAATGGTAGGAACGGATTAAAAAATAATAATAATAATAATTTGATAGTAATGTTGATACTTGTGATAGTTACATGCACGTAGGCATAATGCAGTACATTTGCAGAAGCAGCCGCTCGAATAAACAACAAAAATGATCATATGTCTAAAAAATCAAATTCGAAATATATATATTTTGGATCGAACAAAAATTAATCTAAGGAGAGGAATAAGCTTACCGCACTGTCACGGACTTAAGCAAAATTGCTTAAAAAGTTCGCGCGGCGCTCGTCTTCCTTTGCGAAGTTAGCAAATCTACACCGTCTTTTGTGAACATGGACTTTCAGAAATATAATTTTTCTTCTTCAAACTCTCTTTTTTGCACTTCAACTTTGGGCAAGTAGGTCCAAGTTCACAAAAGACGGTGTAAGTTTGCTCACTTCGCAAAGGAAGGCGAACGCCGCACGAATTTTTTAAGCAATTTTGCTTAAGTCCGTAACAGCGCGCTTCAGAGAATGGCGCATCCGTAGGGTTGTTCTTCTTCTTCGTAGAGCACGAAGCTGGTACCGTAGTTGATGGGCCTGCTGCTGCAAGCGGTACAACAACAACAAGGAGGCAACTCCTTGCATTTGCCGTCTTCCTCCTCCTTCTTCTTGTCTTCCTTCTTCTTCTTCTCTTCTTTCTTCTTCTCCTCCTTTTCGGGACCCACGCTGACGATCTCCACCTCTTTCCCTGCCTTCCTTAGCGCCTTGGCGATCAGAACCACGTCCACTTCCCCTACCACCGTCAGCGTCCCCTTCTCCGCATCCAAATCTAGCGATTTTATTCCTAAACCCACCCGCCAAAAATGTTAAAGAACATACACAAATCACTTTTAAGTATATATAATTCTATATATATGTTTGAGATGAGAGAGAGATAGAGAGACATATAGAGAGAAGGAGAGAGTTTTGATACATATCAAATTTACCAACCACAAAACTTGGCGACTGTCTTCATGATGCAACTCCTACATTTGTCGCACACAACGGTCACTTTCAACACGATTTTCTGTACACAAAATCTATCCATCCGTCGATTTAACGCCCAAAGAAGAAGAAGAAGAAGAAGATGAAGAAGAAGAAGAAGAAGATGAAGATGATGATGAAGATGACGTACCTTGGCCATTGTTGAGGAGAATTAATGTACCAAACCCAAATTGTTGATGCTTACAAAGACGTACTAATAATCCTACCTTGCTAGTGATATAATTGAATAGTGAACAGCGAATGATACCCACGTTTCGTTGCTTAATTTGTTGGCATAAATCAAACACTCACATCAATATATATATATATAATTAATTAATTGATCTTTTATATTTTTAAAAAAATCTAAGTCATTGATATTTGTAAATTTTTAGTTCTTGGATAAAAAGATATGTGATTAGAATAATAGTGAGTTTCTTGAATTAAGTAAGTGATTTATGGAATAGAATATTATTCAATGGAAGAAAACTTATAAATACTAAACAAGTATAATTAGCCAGACTCATATATATATATATATATATATATATATATATATATATATATATATATATATATATATATATATATATATATGGAATAATTGTTTGTGTAACCCTGAAATCTGAAGAAATATCTGATTTACCCCTCTTATTTTTTTCTTTCCAATATACCCTTCATACGTTCCACCGTTATTAAAAATACCCCTACCGTTTCCCTTTGTTAAGTTAACTATGATTAAACTAGAGTTAAATAATAATCGGAGTTGAAAACTATCAGATATACCTATTTTGCCCGGATTTAGGGTTTAGGGTTTAGGGTTTAGAATTTTTTAGGATTTTAGGATTTAGGGTTTAGGGTTTAGGGTTTTAGGGTTTAGGGTTTTTTAGGGTTCTAGGGTTTAGGGTTTAGGGTTTTAGGGTTTAGGGTTTAGGGTTTTTTAGGGTTTTAGGGTTTAGGGTTTAGGGTTTTAGGGTTTAGGGTTTAGGGTTTAGGGTTTTAAGGTTTAGGGGTTTAGGGTTTTAGGGTTTAGGTGTCACGCCCCGAGTTCAAAACAGCGGTAGAAATTTTTTTTTTTTTTTTTAAATCAGAGTTCAAACTTTAACTCAGGACGTGAACAGACCGCCACATGCATAGAAAATCCTCTGTCCACACGGACAGAGTCTCCCCTATACATGCTCGGCTAGGCAAGTACAATAGTACAATCAGAGAGCAATTTAAACAACAACTAAATCCAAAAACATAAACTATACAACTATAACATCCACAACTACTCATAATATAATCCACAATACTTCAACTAATAAAACTATACAAAAACTAGGATCATAAATCTGAAGCAAAAATACTAGCACTGGGCCACTGTGGCCAAAAGCAGGGGACAAGTCTACCGCGACAGTTCACTGGATCGTCCCAATCTCCCAGCACCCGACTGACCTGAAAAACAGGCACCCAGGGGGTGTGAGATACACTCTACATGTATCCCAGTGGGCACGACGGGCCGAGAAATAGCAAGTCGTACCTACCGGATACAATGATAAGCAGATAGTAAAAGCAGGATATAACTGAAAGCTGAATAACAAGATGCAGATATAAAATATAAGCATGCTGAAGTGAAAAACAGGGGTACTCATATGAAAGGCTAATCATGCAATAAACACAGCTGGTAAGCAGAAACTGATCATGCTGATAAATCTGACGAGAAGATAATAATCATGCAATAAACAAAACTGGTAACTAACAATGCTGCAAACTGGAAGTGCCGAATAACAACAAACATAAATACCCAATCAATGCCACTATTGGTCACTAAGACCTCAGGCTAAATACCACCTGTACACCAATCTGCTGTCATAACCCTCTGGGCTCACGGGTCGCCACTGCTGACCACTTTACCGGTAAAGTACACCACTGCGGGGGATCAGCCCGCTGGTGTACGTGAAAGAACAGCTGGCTCTGTGGCGATCATAATGCTGATGCTCAAGCTCGTGGTCTGAAGACCACACAACGGCAGAATGCCGAGAAATCCCTATCGGGAGGCTGAAGCTGTAACAATCATGCTATAAACCAATCTGAATAATAGAACTGTAACTGAACTGAATAACAGAAAAGTACCCCTATTCTATCATGCAACAAAGTACAGGAATGCTAGCATAACAAAGCTGATGACAAACCAGCATGATAAACAACTCACGATGTAACTGTATACATGTTAAATGCTGAGAATGAAAGCCTATAACGAACTCAATTGTAAGATCAAGGCAAAATAGCTGTAATAACTGAATGCTGGAATGAAATAAATAGAAAGGCTCAAACATAGGTTCGGGCTACACCAAAAACAGGGGTCCAACCTACCACGGCACCCCATAGGGCCAACCTGATAAAGCCCGGACCGAAGATAAACCCACCTCAATGATCACGGTGGCTGCTGGATGGCTCGCAAGATGGCGGCTGACTGCTGGGACCTAAATCATAAGCACAGGTCAGAAAATAGACTCTCACACATACCCAACCCACTGACACACTGTGTGCAGACAAGCTAAATGAGAAACTTCGCTGAAGTCCCGGAATCTTCCGAAATTTTCGGAAATCCGCCGATAGATCCAC
This sequence comes from Tillandsia fasciculata, assembly GCA_029168755.2. Classification (NCBI taxonomy): domain Eukaryota; kingdom Viridiplantae; phylum Streptophyta; class Magnoliopsida; order Poales; family Bromeliaceae; genus Tillandsia; species Tillandsia fasciculata. Next base: position 401,212 of record CM054951.1, on the reverse strand, counting down.
TATGACCCAATCTGTGCTGAACAATAACCAAAACTCGTGAAACTTCACGTGCTGCCCAAGAATGTCTAACTTAAGACATTTAGGCCCTAACACCAGACTCTGGGTAATCCCGTGCACCGACAGTATCATAACCACTGAAACACTTTCGGGAAGCCCATTTTGGCTCCGGAAGTTGCAAACGAGAAACTAAAATCACCGGGCTCTTTAGAACAGCCCCGGGAACAGCCACGTATACCTGGCATCGTCAATTAATCACTGCAATTTCCAGAATTGCAAAGTTAATGCCGAATCGCCGTTAGACCGGCGATTTTGCCGATTTACGGTTCGGGATCCAATTCCCGTTCAACGAAAAGCATCGGACCTTCAATAAAAGGTTTAGAGATCACGTGTACACTGTACGAAGCAACTAGTACAGTCACAACTGCATTTAGGCCCCCAGGATTTTCTAAATTTGCATATTATACGTACAAAATCACTAATTATGACCCAACTTTTAATCCGGGAATCCAAATACCAAAATAATTGATTTGTAACTAGATTTTAATGTGCTGGACACCGTGCTCACAGTCCAAGATCAAAATGAGCCCTAAGGTTTCACCAAATTGCATAGAAGTATGCAATTTTACGCCTTTTCACTTGCATTAAATTTTCGGAAAGATTTTTAACTGAACCGACACCACCAGCAGGTGGCCCACGACATGCTGGGTACCGTGCTCACCTTTTAGAAGTAACGCGAAACTCGAATAAAATTTTGGTCCAACAATTCCTTGACATAAAGGGTCAAAATGCCACTTTTAATACTTAGACTCGACCAAACCTAATTTTGACGCAAGCATCATGCTCAGTGGGTCGAAAGAACTCAGAGGCTCACCAACTAGGTGCTGTGGGGTAACCGGAAACATCGCCGGAGCAACATTGCTCCAAAAACATAAACTTAAAGAGCTCTATTTGCAAGCTCTCTCCACCAATTCAATCATCTGCTGAAGGAAAATGAGCATCATGCTCAGGGGGTTTGCAGGAGTCGAATGCCCACTTGCTGGCTGACCAGAACCAAACTTTGCTCTCTCTGGCATTCTATCAAACGCATGGCGGACACACATGCTAAAAACACCAACTCGAAGACTCTAATGGTGGAACCCTACACAGGGTCTCTGGGTCTCAAGCACAAGCACCAGCAGGTGCTACTAGCCTCCACGAAGCTTGCTGGGCACATGGCCGGCGGCAGGGAGCATCAGCAACGGCGGCGGCGCAAGCTCGGCCGGGTCAAAACGCCATTAATGGCGGAAGTACAACAGCCCAGCATGGGTTGCATGCAAAGGCCCCAATGGGTCTATATCGACCAGGTGAAGCAAACTGGGCAGGTGCTCGGCGTCCGGCTGCGGCGGCAGCGGCGGCGGCGCAACCCCAGCCAAAAACACAAAAGCCCGAAACTAGGGCATCAAACTGCCATGCACACACTATACCAAATGCCTTGAAACTTCATGGAAGGGTCTCCTAGACCCTACAGAAGTTTCCCATCGTTTTGGTTCAAAGCTTGACGCACCGGGTGCGGCAAACAGCCGCGGCGGAGCTGTCTCGGTTTCCGACGGGTGCAGTTTCCCCGCCGGCAACCGAGGGCACAAGGAGAGTCGGGGCTTTGCATGGGGCATCCCCAGGGCCTCATTAACCTACTGCAAGGACTAGGTGGCAAAAGAAAACGAAAACAAAAGAGCCTCACCTTAGCCGGATCCGAGGAAGAAGGTGGCTCTTCCCCGCGGCAGCGCACGGCGGATCTGGGCACCGGGGTTCCTTGGTTGGGTCCCAACTTCACAGAAGACTTCACAGGTGTTGCCTGGGGCAACCTAAACTTCCTCGGATAGCTTCCCCACCAACAACACCAAAACCGAGATTAATACTTGGTTTATCTTGGATTTTTTCGGCGACGGGGAGGCGGCCGGCGGTGCAGAAGCTTGGGAAACCTCGCAGAGGAGTAATAGGGTTCGTGGAAAACGTGGGGTGGCTGCGGTTACAACAATGAAAAGGCTAGGGTTCTCACAATGCAACCCTAACACACTAATACACCTTTGCATAAAATGCAACTAAGTCCCTCAACCTAAAATATTATCACTTGGGCCTTTTTCTGTAGCACAATTTCACAGAGAACACCCTTATGTACAAGTTTGGGGCCAATCAACACATAAAATATAGGGCTTTTCTCAAAAATACCCACTTTTCCGGTGTTTTTCACGCATTTCGAGACAGCCGGGTTGTCAAACTGAAAAACGGACACTGCCACGACGTCCGGCTCGACGAAACCTATCAGGTAGCGATTTTGGTTCGCTAAAATTCAACTCCATAAATTTTAATTTCCATCTTATACTGTAAATTATACAGTTCGGCACGCTTTACGAGGCTTTAGGCTCGCCAAATGCAAATTTCGTCAGCGCCACTGCGCTCAGAACGTCAAAAATAGCTAAGATTGACTACTCATGTTGCTAGGTTCGGATCGCAGACAGTAGATTGGTCGACGATCGATCGCGAGGGAAACGAAAATCAAGGGTTACTATTCACAGTACTATTCACTTAAGTTGTGGGACCCACCCGCTTCTCTGCTGTTTTCTGGAAGATCCGACCGTCGGATCGAAGACATATGAATATGGATCTTTCATGTTTCGACGAGACGATCGCAACAGTGATCTCGGATTTTCGAGATCAGGCCCCGATCAAACGTCGATATTTTAGGGCCACCATTGCACCACTAACAGTTCATTTTTGCTGTTTAATAACCCAGGCAATTACTTAAAACTTAAATTTTAGATTTTAAAATCACGATTACTACATCACTCCCCCCTTAATAGAAGTTTCGTCCCCGAAACTTAACTACAGTAGGACATCAAACAGTCCACTAACACAGGGTGCCACAGCGACAATCAGTCAAACATCTGCACTGTCCAAACCAACACTAGTGACAATCAGTCACACAACACCACTGAAAACTGTAAAGGTACACTAACAACCGAAAAGCTCATCAAAACATCAGTACTGTCTGACACAACTCAGGGCTACTAGTTTCGACAGGTCGCTTGTAAAGGCCAACGCCCATTAGTCACAGTGACAACTAGTCAACCACGCACATGTACGATAGAGCTCTGTCTAAAATCCAATCATAGGCTACGATATCACCTCTAGGGTAATCACGCCGTGCTCAAAAGGCAACTGCAAGGCTAACCTATAGGAAGGTAAACATACAGACCCAATCATAATACTCTTTTTTTTTTTTTTTGCGGGGTAAAGTATTTCATCCATTCTTTCGACAGTACGTTGTCTGCAGCCAACGTGCTTATCAAAAGAATAGAAAAATACCCACAATCTATCGCCAACAACTAGTTGGAGACATAACTCACAGCGAACCAATAGAAGGTACCAACGTACCTTACAACTCCAATCTCTAAACCGATACTGAAAATCAAAATCACACACCACTAATATATCGTGGTCACGAGTGCCACTTTGGCAACCCACTGGAAATCGAGAATGACATCTCAGTGCTCGCTAACACTTTGAATTCCACACCAGTTGCTAACACCGCTCTAGCGACACTAGTCGCAACTTAAAACATCATCAGGGATGATCGCAACCCCTCTAACAGATCGCAAGCAATGAGTAAATTAAATACAAGTCGAGTCCATTAAAGACTAACCTCAGATCCTCAGGCTATCAACCAACTGAGTAAATCAGGCTCTCAAGTCCTAGTACACCACCATTACAACCTCACTAAGGCATAGTCACAACGGCTATTATTGCTGTAACAGAATCTGTAATGATCCACGAAATCCAATGCAAGAGGTGGGACCTGGATACAACACCAACCCAATCAGGGTTACCATCGGGCCCATAAGCCACTAATATCGATCAGTAGTACAACCATGCCAGCGCCAGTGCGCTCACTGTCACACCACCTCTGCCGGAATACTCGTGAATGCCAAGCTATATCACACTGGTCAGGGATAGGACACGACTCGACCGACCATACTGTACTCGAGCTCCTAACCCCGCACTCTCGCGTCAGACTCAAGTCATCCTAGGGTTTAATCCTAACCCAAACCTAGGTATCTTATACCTATGCTCTGATACCATCTAATCTGTCACGCCCCGAGTTCAAAACAGCGGTAGAAATTTTTTTTTTTTTTTTTAAATCAGAGTTCAAACTTTAACTCAGGACGTGAACAGACCGCCACATGCATAGAAAATCCTCTGTCCACACGGACAGAGTCTCCCCTATACATGCTCGGCTAGGCAAGTACAATAGTACAATCAGAGAGCAATTTAAACAACAACTAAATCCAAAAACATAAACTATACAACTATAACATCCACAACTACTCATAATATAATCCACAATACTTCAACTAATAAAACTATACAAAAACTAGGATCATAAATCTGAAGCAAAAATACTAGCACTGGGCCACTGTGGCCAAAAGCAGGGGACAAGTCTACCGCGACAGTTCACTGGATCGTCCCAATCTCCCAGCACCCGACTGACCTGAAAAAACAGGCACCCAGGGGGTGTGAGATACACTCTACATGTATCCCAGTGGGCACGACGGGCCGAGAAATAGCAAGTCGTACCTACCGGATACAATGATAAGCAGATAGTAAAAGCAGGATATAACTGAAAGCTGAATAACAAGATGCAGATATAAAATATAAGCATGCTGAAGTGAAAAACAGGGGTACTCATATGAAAGGCTAATCATGCAATAAACACAGCTGGTAAGCAGAAACTGATCATGCTGATAAATCTGACGAGAAGATAATAATCATGCAATAAACAAAACTGGTAACTAACAATGCTGCAAACTGGAAGTGCCGAATAACAACAAACATAAATACCCAATCAATGCCACTATTGGTCACTAAGACCTCAGGCTAAATACCACCTGTACACCAATCTGCTATCATAACCCTCTGGGCTCACGGGTCGCCACTGCTGACCACTTTACTGGTAAAGTACACCACTGCTGTCACGCCCCGGGGTCAGAACTGTACCCCGGGCTCGCCAACAGATCCGCCGCCCCTACAGGAAACCCCGTAGAGACGTAGCGTCAAACCTGCAAAATTAGATTAACTATACCAACAAATATCAGAGCAGTAAGGAAAAACTAACTACGAACAGGAAATAGTACAGTCTCTCACAAAATATATACAACATATCCTCACCAGAGTACAAAAGTCTCTCAAAGAAAACAGTAAAGTACAACTCGATACCTCACTACATAACTCTCAAACCTGACACAACCAAAATATAGGGGTACCTCTAGGCCACACTGAAGCTGAGGGGGGGGGAAGGGATCTATCTCGCGACTCCCTTACCTCGATCTGAAGGAGCAGGATCAGCAACAGGCACCGCAGGAACTGGAGCTGGAGTCCCTGGGGAAAAGACACCACGACGGGTGTGAGAACTACCTCCCACAGTAGTTCTCAGTGGGTGCCGCCAACAAGCCCGACGGTCTGCCCACTAAGTCTACTAGAGATAAAAGTAACAAAAGAACTGCAGTATGAAAAGCTGGAAAGTAAATATCTACTGCTACTATGCCCCTATCTACAATGCTCAAAGGGAGGAACAGGATGACGATATGCCACAACTGACACTCAACTCAGGATACCCAATCCAAACTGACTGCCACAACGGGCTCAGTCAAACCTGCGCCTACCTACTATGTAGGTATATCCGGTACTCCAACCCGGTATATAGCTCAATCTCAAGCCGGTACTACAACCCGGTCTCGCCTACTCCGGAGTGGCACTCGAGGGGAGCGACCCGCTCGAGTCAAACAACTGCGCAACACTGTCCAGCACAAAGGTGGCACATGCAGGCTATGATCTAATCACTGTCTCACTCACTGGCTAAAATCCACACTGTCACTATGACCATGTCCCAAAGATCCCAGATCCACTGTCACTATCACTATCACTATCACTATATCAATGATGAACAATCTACAGACTGCTACCAATACTACTCGGTCCCCAGACACGAGTACAATGCAACATAGCTACTAAACCTCCCCACCCGCGACCCGGGGAAAAATCACAATGTCAGAACGACAAGGGTACAACCACTGGGGAAAAATCTAAGGTGATGAGCAAATCTGAACACATGTTCACCTTTTCTGTAGTCTAATTGTGCATGAATAAATAATTAACTAATAATAAAGCTAAGTTGAGTTTTCATGATGTAAGAGTTCAACTACTGCAAGTGGTTCAATGAGGTCATCAGATTTAACATCCATCAATTGTGGGTACCAACATACAGTTTGCACAGATTAAAAGCTCATATACTATCATGCATGCACTTATAATCATAGAATTAGAGTGCAGTCCATAGGTATTGAGAGCAGGATCACCCACCTGATCGCGCTAACTGTCCGGGACGGTACAGAAAAACAGTCCAAAGATCGACAATCTCCCAAATCCACAGTGTAGAGAGCACAGAAAGTGCCCTTACAGTCCTGGGTACAATAACACATCTCAATTATACACAATTCATACACACAATACTATTCCAAAAATCTGCAAACAAGGTTACTGTTCACACACGAATTTCACCTGAAAATAAATTCCACGAAATTCCAATAAAAATATCACGACGATCCTCGCGAAGAGTAGATGTCGATAGGCCCTTGAATCGTCGAATTCCGATGTCCGGATGAGGAGATAAAAATCCGCGAAGTGAGTGCTGTCCAGAAATCTCACAACAAAACAGCGTCTCATAAATGCCTCGAAATCCGTGCCAAAAATCCAAATCTAGGCAAAACACTCAACACGAAAGTCGAAGATTTACCTCTCGTGAATCCAACGCCGCAAAAATCGCTGAAATCGGATGTCGGGGTAGCTCTGTGGAAATTTTTGACCGAAATGCGACGATAACGGGCCTCCAACAGAAACCGTCGCTCCGCACTTCGAGGTAGAAAACACAGTCGTCACGGCTTCCAGATTTTCTGAAACTTCACCAAGAGATGCACAAGTGGGAGAGGAAGAAAGTTGGTATTTGGCTCTTGAGCAGAAGCTCACGGGAAAGTGGCCAAAAATCCAGCCCAAGGTGCCTTTAAATAGCCTCTCCCCAAAAAGCAGCCCAAAAAGCCACTTTCGGATTTGGGCCCCCAGGATTTCGGGCGCCCGAAAACTTTCGGGCGGCTACAGTAACGGGCCGGCCCGTTACTGTGCGCGCCCGAAACATCCAGAGGCCGACACGTGTCCCACCGTACCGCCTACTGCACCCGGCGCACGACCCCGACGAATCACGGGGTGCCACGTGTCCCGGCCAGGCGTCGTGCACCCCTGCGCCGGACCAACCACGGGGCGCCACGTGGCGCCCCCACGCCGACCCTGGTCAACGCGCACGTCGCGCGACGTGCGCGGCCGCGCCGGCGCCGGACCCGGGTCGGGCACGCGCCCCGAGGCACCGCCTCAGCCGCCGCCGCCGTGTGGACCGGGTGCACCAGAACCAGCCAACCACACCACGCCACGTGTCCCTCGGTTCACCGTGCACCAAAGCCAAAATTCCGTGGACCGCGCCTGCTGAACTGACCAACAGTAAGGCGCCACGTGTCCCATCCGTACGGTGCACGACCCCGCGGTGGACCGCGCGCCTGCCCGCGCGCCCGCGCGCCTGCCCGCGCCGCTCGCCGCCTGCCCGCGCCGCTCCGCCGCCTGCCCGAGGCTGCTCCGCCGCGCTCCGCCGCCCGCCGGCGGCCGCCGGCGCCTCTCCGGCCGCCGGAACAGTACCCCTTGCCTCGATTTCCGTGTTTTCGCGTCCGGGCTCCGAAAAATTCAAGTAAATAGTCCATTTTGCTCGTTTTCGCGCGCTGAATCCAAATCCGAGGTCCGTTCGGCCAAATTCCGCTTCTAAAATTTCCCAAAATTTCCCGGAAAAGTAAACTTGATCCAATTTCTGTTCCGGGTCCCATTCTTGGCTCCAATAAGCGCGCAAACACCTCATACACCCAAAATGGACTCCCAGAGAAGAAACAAGCCCCAATTTCACCAGAAACTCAAATCTGGAGCCCGACACGCACACCCACACATCCAAAGCCTCCAAATCAACAGTAAACCCTGTCGTGGGGATCCGGGTCCTCACATCCTCCCCCACTAAAAGAAAGTTTCGTCCTCGAAACAAACACAGCTCAAAAAAGAGTCTCCAAGCCCAAAGGTAAGCCTCCAACACACAAACTCCAACTCCCCAGTCGCTACAAACTCTCCACAAAGCGCGTCCAACCGCGAAAAACTCAAAATTCCCAAACACCGAGGACAACGAAGAACAGCCAACTCTACGCCTCCAAACTATTCGAATTATGCTACAAAACTTAACAGGAAAGGAAAGAGCCCCACCAGTAGGAAGGTTATCCATCCCCAACTCTCAGATTTAGAAAACAACTGAAATTAGCGAACAGTTCGAAAGTTCCGAGAGACCAGTGCCCTTGCCCTAAACCAACAAGGACAGGTTCGGGCACTGTCCCTACTTCTGGAGTAATCTTTGTATCTTTTATCCTGTTCGCGAATTTTAGCATAAGAGTGGAAAAAAATAAGGGAGAGAAGGGTTGATGCCGTTCCTGCTGCGACAACAAAACGGAAGCTACGGTCTACCCGTGCCCCTAAAAGAAACACCATTCTAACCAAGACCCCTAGAGACAAACCCTCTAGTCCTAGGCGTCACCTACGCTCGACAAGTCGCGCCTAACCCAAAGCCGCTGAAGCCACTGCTGCAGGGAAGATGCCTTAATACCAGTAGAAATGATCTTCTGTCATCCAGCTTGCGGAAAGGCCACTATTCTCCGTTCGCAATCAAATGTTGCACGATGCCGCACCAACTGGTCCATCCAAGTGCTCAACCTAAGTCGGGGAGCTGCAACTGAACCAACACAACAATCGGCGTGCCTCGCAAAGTTTCAGCCGCTCTGATCACACTCCAAAATTCGCCTCTGCTGGAAGACACTAGGATGAACCCAAACGCTCATGCAAGTCACAAAATTCCTATCCCGTAATTACGCCAAGATGCACATGTCCCAATGCTATGCAGATGGATGCAAAAACTCTACTGAAGAATGAATGAAATGCACCAGTATCAAAAGGAGCCCGAGCACAGAGTGCTAAGATCAGAATAATACCTGCAACGACCTGCTCGGCTGCTGAAGTGACCTCAACCGGAGCGGCATAAATACGACCGCTCGGTGCCGGGGGACGTCGCTCTGGCTGTCGGGAAGAAGATGAGGCAACCTCTGGCCTGCTATAGGCCGCTGAAGGATCAGCTGTCTGGAAAGGGACATACGGTGCAGATGCAGATGAAGGAGCTGGGTGGCCGGCTCTAGGGCACACGCTCGCAAAGTGACCGGCCTGCCCGCAGCGAAAACAATGGCCCTGTCTCTGCGGGCACTGAGTCGGTAAATGCGGGCCTCCACAGATAACACATCGATCTGGGCGCTGCTGCTGAAAAGTCTGCTGTGAGAACTGCTGCTGTCGTGGGGGTCGACGCTGCTGCTGCTGTATCTGGCGAGACGCCCCCGATCTCTGATGTCCCTGGTATCCCTGGCCCTGCGAGTGGGAACGTGGAGGTCTCGGGGGTCCCTGCCTGCTAGACTGCCCCTCCTCCGGAGATGCCGGGCGCTTCGCCCCAGAAGTCGCTACAGGGGCCGGAGATACCTCGTCCATCACGGCCTCTCCACTCTCCACATACAAAGCCTGCTCCATCGAGGCCTCCAAGGTCTGTAGTCGGCGGGAGCGGACAAACTGGTAAATGTCTCGGCGAAGTCCTCTCTCAAACATATAAACACGATGGCTCTCATCCCTGGCCACATGAGGTACACATGCCAATAGTTGGTTGAATTCCGCTATGTACATGTGCACAGGCCTATCTCCCTGGCGGAGATTCTTCAACTGCTCCTCTAGTCGCTGTCGGACGCTCTCAGGAAAGAATGCTCCCAGCAACATGCTCCGAAACTCGGTCCAAGGAAGAGGCTGCGTCCCAGGTGGACCAGCTGGTCGCACACGCCGCCACCACGCCTCGGCGTTGCTTTCCAGAAAATGAGTAGCCAGGATAACCCTATACCTCTCGTCCACAAACAGACTCTCAAAATGACGCTCCATGGTGGTAATCCAAGTCTCAGCTGCCCAAGGCTCAGCGCTCATGCCCGAAAAGCGGGGCGGATCGAACCGCCGGAATCTCATCAGCAAATCCACAACCTCCCGCTGCTCAGTCTCAGTCAACGCTCCCGTCGCCCCGGCCGGTGGCCTACTCGAAACCGGCTCCGCAGGAATAGGGGGTGCCATTGCCGGCTGTGCCCTCTGCTCCAGTAAGAGCGTCAGCCGCGCCACTGCCTCCTCCTGGCGTCTAGCCGCCTCAGCTAACTGTGCCATCTGGGCACGGAGCTCCAGAATCTCAGCCTGAGGTCCTCGCCCCGAGTCCTCCTGCTCGGGCTCAGAGGACGAAGGCTGCGAGCGCGTCACCATAGAACGTCGAGGAGGCATCCCCACCTGAGGGACAAAACACACAATCAAAACCACAAGCAACACTCGACCCAATCTAGCGAAAGTCAAAGGCATGTCCCCCTTCCGAAGCACTATGTTGTCTGCAGCCAACATAGTCGCTACAAAGGAAGACATGTCTATCACTCGTCCCTATCCTCTCGGGAGAGTTAAATACCCAATCAGACTTTCGCTAAAAGTCTCGGCTCTCACGCGGGTCATCCTAGGGTTTAACCATAAGCCTAGGGTTCCTAAGTCCTCAAGACCTACACCCTAAGCTCTGATACCACTCTAATCTGTCACGCCCCGGGGTCAGAACTGTACCCCGGGCTCGCCAACAGATCCGCCGCCCTACAGGAAGCCCCGTAGAGACGTAGCGTCAACCTGCAAAATTAGATTAACTATACCACAAATATCAGAGCAGTAAGGAAAAACTAACTACGAACAGGAATATACAGTCTCTCACAAATATATACAACATATCCTCACCAGAGTACAAAAGTCTCTCAAAGAAAACAGAAAGTACAACTCGATACCTCACTACATAACTCTCAAACCTGACACAACCAAAATATAGGGTACCTCTAGGCACACTGAAGCTGAGGGGGGGGGAAGGGATCTATCTCGCGACTCCCTTACCTCGATCTGAAGGAGCAGGATCAGCAACAGGCACCGCAGGAACTGGAGCTGGAGTCCCTGGGGAAAAGACACCACGACGGGTGTGAGAACTACCTCCCACAGTAGTTCTCAGTGGGTGCCGCCAACAAGCCCGACGGTCTGCCCACTAAGTCTACTAGAGATAAAAAGTAACAAAAGAACTGCAGTATGAAAGCTGGAAAGTAAATATCTACTGCTACTATGCCCTATCTACAATGCTCAAAGGGAGGAACAGGATGCGATATGCCACAACTGACACTCAACTCAGGATACCCAATCCAAACTGACTGCCACAACGGGCTCAGTCAAACCTGCGCCTACCTACTACTGTAGGTATATCCTGTCACGCCCCGGGGTCGAAACTGCGACCCGGCTCGCTAACAGATCCGCCATCTGTACGAAACTGCCGTACAGACGAAGCGCCAAACCTGCAAAAGAAACATCTACAGCTAACAGATATCAGAGCTAAAAGTAAAACTACTGCAAAGACTGAAAACTAACACTGTACAACTGAAAATAAAACAATATCCATCTCCCAAATACGATCATATAAAAGTCCTCTGATACAAAACCCAAAAGGGAGATATCTCCAATAAATACATCAGTGTACAAACTCTCGATACAATAATTATCCTCACTACAACAGTCTCTCAAACAATGAACAAAGGTAGCAACCCAACTACTGAAGCTCTCAACCTGAAAATGGGTACCTCTACACTCGACAACGGGTAAGGAACTACTCGCGACTCCCTCGCCTCGGTCAGAAGGAACAGCAACTGAAGCACGCAACCAGGAGTAGAAGCCCCTGGGAAAAGACACCACGACGGGTGTGAGAACTACTTCCCACAGTAGCCTCAGTGGGTGCCGTCTACAAGCCCAACGGTCCTGCCACTAAGTCCACTAAGGCACAAGGTAACAAGGTACATGGAAGAAAGGATCTGGAAAAGATATCTCTACAGCTACTATGCCTCTATCTAGATGCTCAAGCAGTGGAACAGAAGATGATGTGATGCCTCTACTCACTACTGACAGTATGATGCATCTACTCACTACTGACAATATGATGCATCTACTCACTACTGACAATATGATGCATCTACTATGCTCAAGGAAAGCTCCACTATGACACATACTATACCACACTCTCTCAATGTCACCCAATCTCTATGACTGCCAATAGGGTCCAGTCAATGCCTGCGCCTGTCGACTAGGATCGCACCTACCCACCACCACACATCCCATGAGGACGGGATTTACGTGGGGCGTCCTGTCGACTATCTCAAGCGAACTCTATGTATCAACTAGTCGCACCATCGCAGCACTCGTCAGGCTCGGTATCATCATCGCACCCGGGCGTAGCTCGAGGGGAGCGACCCCAACGAACTCAAGTAACACAAGTATCTCATACCGGCAAAAAGCCGGGCTCAGCAGGCTATAATCCGCGATCAAATCGATCGTAACTCAAGCTCGAACCACGACTCAGTCGGAAGGACCTCGACTCAAACATGAAAACAGCCCACCACTCTCAACGGCTAGTCGGAGAACCCTCACGACGCAACTCAAACACTACTCGCTAAAGAAGGAACTACACAGCTGGGACCACCGTCACTCCCAACGGCTCATCGACACCCGCTATAGACGAGAAGAACCGACTGACGCGGCCATAGTTCCGGAATCCTTTAGACCGTGCCTAGAACCCTATCAAATAAGAAACACTCTAGGCTCAGCCTATCGAAGTTCTCGATCCTATACCGTTCAGGGATTCTGTGATGATCCGGACTCCCGCAGAAGCCAAACAGTGACTAAAGGGAGTTTGTACAGTGCAATAAAGCCCGTAGAATCGAAATTGGATATTTTTAAAAGACTCTGCGCGAAAATCGGAGCAAACGGGATTTTCCGGGAGCCTTTTTCAAAATTTCGGATGAGAATTTGGCAAAACGGACGGCGAATCGGACTCAGCGCGCGAAAACGGTCAAAATGGTATATTCACTTTATTTTTCGGCCAAAAATTACTGTTCACCGGAATTACTGTTCCGGCCGGCCGGAATTACTGTTCCGGCCGGCGGCGGCCGCCGGCGAGCGGCGGCGGGCGGCGGCGCACGGCGGCGGGCAGCGGCGCAGCGGCGGGGCAGCGGCGGAGCGCGGAGGAGCGCGGCGCGGGCAGGCGCGGGCAGCGCGGGCAGGCGCGGGCAGGCTCGGGCAGGGGCGGCTGGTGCGCGGTCCATGGGCGGGCGTGCACCGGGTGCACCGAAGGTTCCAGCTGCCACGTGGCAGCTTCTCATTGGCTGGCCGGTTTCTAGAAGCCTCTAGAAGGTTGACACGTGGCACGCTCCTATAGGCCGACATTTTTCCGGAGAACCCGGAGCGCGGACCGATCACGTGGACCACGTGGCCACGTGGCGCATTTTCATTGGCCCATGCACGGATGTTTCCTGTTCGGTTGACACGTGGCGCAATACGGATGGCCCGTTTCGGTGTTTCCTGTTCGGCATCCGATCCCGTGTGGGAATATTCCCATTTGGCCCATTATATAAGAGGTTCCACCCCCTCTCATTCCCCACCTTGGAATCCGAGCCTTAGAGAGAGAATTAGAGAAAACTCCCAATACGAAAGTTTTTCCTCTCTCTCTCATCTTTCTCTCTCTAGAATCTCAGGAATTTAGGGGTTACAGATAGTGAGATATCTGCGACGCGGCGCACTGCGACGATTTTTCTTTTAGGCCCATTTTCCGTCGCAGTTCCGTCGAAAATTCACTGCGGGCTAACCAGGTGGAATTTTTGGACGATTTTTGCGACAGCGCGACCGTAAGAGGTAGGGCTTCGATTTCCGTATTGATCATTTTGCTCCGTTTCGTACTTTTGGCATAGTTTTAAGGTCCTCTTTTGACCCCCTTTTTACTGTGATGATTTTTGGACAGCACCGACTTCTCCGATTTTTATCTTGACGTAGGAGCGTCAGATCGAGACGTTTAAAGAGTCGATTTTGATCAACTTTTCGCGAGGAACGCAACCGTATTTTTCTGGGATTTTAGAGCTCATTTTAGAGGTGAAAAATTCCTCTTTTCCCGTGCTGTCTGAAAAACAGCAAATATTGTGGTTTTTGGGTTTTGTATTTATACCGGGAGCATTGATTTGCAGGATTTGAGGACTGTGGACAACCAGGAGACTACCTGGGGTGTTGTTTGAGCTGTTCAAGGTGGGCGGTTGTTGCTTACCTCATTTTTGACAAGCTCACTGGGATTACTGGAAATCCCCTAAAATATGACAATTAATGAAAATCATTGGGACTACTAACAGGACTACTAACAGGATTGCTAACAGGACTACTAACAGGACTATTAACAGGACAACTAACAGGATAATTAGTCATTGGGACAAATTAATATGACAAATGACAAGGACCGCTGGGACGAACTCCCCTAAAATTTATATAACCCCACAAATGACATGATGACTTATATTGGGACACTGTGATTGAGACAAAGGCTATAATCTCGCATGCAAATGAATTTTATCAATTGTTTTCAACGTTTCACCCTATTTTTATAACTTTTATAAATAAAGACAGTTGCATGCATGCCCGGACATCAGGTAAGGCCACTATTTACTGCTACACTTCATATTGGGATTTTAACATATTTTATTATTGTCCTTTGCATTATTTGTTGTTGCTCAAGTGTGAGCAGGGGTTTGGGATAGTGTAGCCAAAGTTGTACTAAATTGTGGACTTGTGGGGTATTGCGGTGACCGCGGACAGTAGGCGGTTGACCAGATGTTTATCCTTGCATCAGATTGGGGTTGAGTTTAGTTTATTTATTGCATCAGTTGGGGATTGGGTTTCTGTAGTAGATGGAGTTTCCCACTTTGATCATGGTTATGATCCAGTCCTGCTATATTGAGACATGTGCTACAGAGATACTTGTGACACTGGTGACAGAGATGTTTTACTCGTGTGGGTCGCTCCCCTCGAGTGCCACTCCGGAGTGTGCTATTATCCCCTATCGGCAACCCCGATTTGGCCAACATTATCCCCTATCGGCATATCCGATTTGGCAAATACTATCCCCTATCGGCGTTATACCCGATTTGGCAAGGCACAGCAGGAAGTACCAATTTTGCTGGTGACACCAGATTGAGTTCATTCAAACAGGCATTTATACACTGATTCATACATTTAGTTATTTTATTGCTTGGCATTTAGAGGCATGGTGGTGGTAGTTTTCTTTTTATCAGCAGTCTTTATAGCTTACAACTGTTCTTTCCTGTTGCCTCTAGTAGTCCTAGTGGGTGCGTCAGAGTTGAGGTTTTTACCCACTAGGGGAGGCTGCTGGTTTATCTGGTAGTTCTCACCCCCATTGTTATTTTTCTGTTCCCTTCTCCTCCCTTCTTTTGCAGAGTCATCTGCGGGAGCTGCTAGGCCATCAGCAGCTGATAAAGGTAAGGGGATCGCTGAGTAGATGGATCTCCTGGGAGACTGAGAGCTGTAGATAGACATCAGACCCCACTCAGACTGTGATATTCTCTTTTTTTTATTTGGGTCTGGCTTCCGCCAGCTGGATGTACTATTTTGGTGAGCTGGGGGAATATTGTACATATTACAGTTTTATTTTCTTTCCAAGTCTGAGATACTATGTGGTTCTTCCCTTTCAGCTCTGTATTATGCTCTTTTATCATACATTATATTTGAGCAGGTTACCAGCGCTTCGTGTACACGGGAAGTTCCGTGTGCACGGCGGATCTGTAGACGGACCCGGGTCTGGTTTACACCCGGGGCGTGACAGATTAAAGTTGGTATCAGAGCTTAGGGATAGGTCAGTTGGGACTTAGGAAACCCTAGGCTTTTGGCAGACCCTAGGATAATAGGGTATGAGAGACGTGATAATTTTGCGGAAGTCGTTAGGGTTATTTATTTAACTCTTCTAGTAAAGAAAGAAGGATCGACTTAGCCTACTTCTGGTAGACAGTTATGTTGGCTGCAGACAACATAAAGTCACAGAAATAGGAGGATGTCTTTGACTTTCGTTAAGAGTGGGTCATGTAGGGTGATGATACTGAGTATGGTTTCTTGTGGTAGGATGCCTCCGCGACGGAGAATGTTGACGCGTTCTCAACCTGATTCCCCTGAACCCGATCAGGAGGAGTCTGATCAGGGCCAGCAGAGTGAGGTGCAAGAGCTGCAAGCTCAGATGGCCCAGATGTCTGAAGCTGTTCGGCGTCAGGAGGAGGCCATGAGCCGGCTGACGCAGATGTTAGAACAGAGGGCGCAGCCTGTTGTAGCACCCTCGGAGAATTCTCCCGTACCTTCTTCCCCTGCCATGAATCCCCCAGTTGTACCAGTGACCCTGGCATCCCCTGTGGCTCAGGGAGCAATCCGGCCATTGACTCCTGCAGAGGAGCAGGAGTTTGCGGACAAACTTACTCAGTTCTGTAAGCGGGGACCGCCCAGGTTTTCAGGGCGGGATACTCAGCCTTGGGAGATCGGGACTTGGCTTTCCTCAATGGAGAAGTTATTTCGAGACTTCTTCATTGACCCGAAGTACAGGGTACATATGGCTGTACACTGCTTAGACGGGGATGCTGATGCATGGTGGCGCCGGGTGGAACCCCTGGAATTTCAGACCACTCGGCAGCTACCCTGGTCAGAATTCAAGAAGATGATTTTAGATACGTATTTCTCCACAAGTATGAAGAAAAAGCTGGAAGACGATTTGAAGAATCTGCAGCAAGACAACCGGACAGCATTGAACTATTTTCAGGAGTTCAAGCGGATACTCAACTGCATACCTTATGTCGCCAGGGACGGACCCCACCAGGTAGAGCTCTTTGAGTCGGGCTTGCGCCCAGAGATCTATACTCTGGTGCATGCTCAGAGACTACAGACCTTGGAGGAGGCGGCAGAGCATGCCCAGTGGGTTGAGAGGGGAGACCACGTCGTCGCCAGACGTGGGGGCCTGGTCGCTCAAGGCGCTGACAGAAAGCGACCAGCGCCGGACGACGGGGGACAGGCCAGTTCTTGGAGGCCGCCACGACCGCCACGGCCTCAGTTTTCCGGCCGCGGACGTTCTGAACGGCGAGGGCCTGGTGGATCCCAGAGGCCACCGCAACATCAGCAGCAACAGCATTCGCCTCAACAGAGATCGCAGTCGCGGCAGCAAGGGCCTCCGCGACAGAGGCAGCAGGCGAGGCAGCCACAGGCTACGGTTAGGTGCATTTTCTGCCAAGGACAACATACCTCTGATACTTGTGATCTGAGGTTTGGCCGCTGTTATCGATGTGGACAGTCTGGCCACCTCCGAGCTGCCTGCCCATATGCACCATCGACGGCTCCTTCTTCAGCATCTGCTCCTTCTTCATCCCAGCAGTGGTCGACAGCTCAGCGACCATATGCTCCAGCAAGCAGGCCATCTTCTTCCTATCCCACGGAGTATCGCCCTCCAGCTCAGAGTGGGCGAGTGTATGCTGCGCAAGTAGAGGACTCTTCGGCGGCAGAACACGTGGTGGCAGGTATCACCTTACTTTCTGGCATTAGGACTCGTACATTATTTGATACTGGAGCATCGCATTCTTTTATCAGTAAATCATTTGCATCATTACATGGGATAGAGGTAGGACTGTTACCACGTGCACGAGAGGTTCAGATTCCCGATCACACCTTGCACGTGGAAGAGTGTTGTTGGTCCTGCCCGATGCAAATCGAGTCCTGGATTATGCCAGCTGACCTGTTGGTCTTGAGACAGCTGAAGGACTTCGATGTGGTCCTCGGAATGGACTGGCTGGCTCGGTATTTCGCAACTATTGACTGTGCCGCAAGGACTGTCACTTTTAAAGAGCCAGGCCAGGAAATGTTGGTATTCCGGGGATGTCAGAGTGCTTTCTTTGCCTCTATAATTTCGACTTCCCGAGCGAGGCAAATGATCCAACGAGGATGTGTAGCCTTTTTGGCTAGTGTTGTTGAGGGGCCTACGGCGGCGCCGAACTCGGGAATATCCCTATTGTTCGCGAGTTTCCGGATGTTTTTCCACCTGAACTAACTAGTATGCCGCCAGATAGGGAGATTGAGTTCGTGATTGACGTGGTTCCAGGAACTGCGCCAATCTCTAAGGCTCCTTACCGAATGGCACCGGCTGAGTTGCGAGAGCTTAAGGCGCAACTCCAGGATTTAATGGATAAGGGCTTTATCAGGCCGAGTGTGTCGCCTTGGGGAGCACCGGTGCTATTCGTGAAGAAGAAAGATGGGTCACTTAGACTATGTGTGGACTATAGGGAATTAAATAAAGTGACCATCAAGAACAAGTACCCTTTGCCGCGCATTGATGATCTCTTTGATCAGCTGCAAGGGTCTTGTGTCTTCTCTAAGATAGATCTGCAATCCGGTTACCACCAGTTGAAGGTGAAGGCCGAGGATATTCCGAAAACGGCCTTTAGATCACGGTACGGGCATTATGAATTTACAGTTATGCCTTTTGGACTAACTAATGCCCCTGCCGCATTCATGGATTTAATGAACCGAATCTTCAAACCATACTTAGACCGATTCGTGGTAGTTTTCATTGATGATATCCTGGTCTACTCCCGAAGTAATACGGAGCATGAGGAGCACTTAAGGATCGTGCTGCAACTTCTGCGAGAGAAGAAGTTGTTTGCCAAACTGGCAAAATGCGAGTTTTGGCTTCGGGAGGTAGTCTTCTTGGGCCATGTGATTTCTGCCGCAGGAGTGGCAGTGGACCCGGCAAAGATTGAGGCAGTCCGTGATTGGCCCCGACCGACGACGGTTTCTGAGGTACGTAGCTTTATGGGATTAGCTGGGTATTACCGTCGGTTTGTGGAAGGCTTTGCGAAGCTTTCCACACCCCTCACTCGCTTGACACGCAAAGAAGTGAAATTTATCTGGAGTGAGGACTGTCAAAAGAGCTTTGAGGAGCTAAAGAATAGACTGATGACCGCACCTATCCTTTCCCTCCCCGTTATGGGAAAAGGATATGTGATCTACAGCGATGCATCACACAGCGGACTTGGTTGTGTGTTGATGCAAGAAGGAAGGGTAATTGCTTATGCATCAAGGCAACTCAAAGATTACGAAAAGAATTACCCTACCCATGACTTGGAGCTCGCTGCTGTAGTGTTTGCACTAAAACTTTGGCGTCATTATCTATATGGGGAACACTGTGAAATCTACACCGACCACAAGAGCCTAAAATACCTGTTCACACAAAAGGAGCTAAATTTAAGGCAGCGTAGGTGGTTAGAGCTATTAAAAGATTATGATGTAGATATTCTCTACCACCCAGGCAAAGCTAATGTGGTTGCTGACGCCTTGAGTAGGAGAGCGGTGCAAAGTTTGTCTATGATGATCACAGACCAGGCACCACTATTAGAGGAAATGAGACGGCTTGAGATAGAGGTTGTGTCCCCTGGGGTCTCTGCTAGACTGACATCTTTAGTCGTGCAGCCCACTCTGCTGGACAGGATCCGGGAGAAACAGAGTGAGGACCCCCACTTGACCAGGATTAGAGACCAGATTCCGAGTAATCAGTCAGGGGACTTTGCGGTAGATGTCTCGGGAGTACTAAGGTACAGGAACCGAGCATGTGTGCCAGCGGATGCGGAGATCCGAGAGCAGATATTGCGAGAGGCCCATTATACACCTTATACCCTACATCCTGGTGGGACTAAGATGTATAAGGACCTCAAGGCACACTTTGGTGGAATGGCATGAAAAGGGATGTCGGGAGATTTGTGGCTCAGTGTTTAACTTGTCAGCAGGTGAAAGCTGAGCATCGAGTGCCAGCTGGCAAGTTACAGAGTCTCCCAATTCCCCAGTGGAAATGGGACCACATTACGATGGATTTTGTGGTCGGATTGCCAAGGGCACAGGTGGAGCAGACGCTATCTGGGTAGTCGTGGATCGACTTACCAAGTCGGCACACTTTCTGCCATGCAGACTACGTGGCCACTTGACCGACTAGCCCAGTTATATCTGGATGAGATAGTGAGATTACATGGAGTACCCGCCTCCATTGTGTCAGATAGAGACCCGAGGTTTGTTTCGCATTTCTGGAAAAGTTTGCAAACAACCTTGGGGACTGAACTCAGGTTCAGTACGGCCTTTCATCCGCAGACAGATGGGCAGTCAGAACGGACTATACAAATCCTGGAGGACATGTTGAGGGCTTGCGTCCTGGATTTCGGCGGAGGATGGATTCGACACTTATCTTTAGCCGAGTTCGCGTACAACAATAGCTTTCAAGCGAGCATTCAGATGGCTCCGTTTGAAGCATTGTATGGACGCAAGTGTCGATCACCACTTTATTGGAGCGAAGTGGGCGAGAGGCGGACCTTAGGACCAGATGTGTTGTTAGAGGCAGAAGAGAAGGTCCGAGTGATTCAGAAGCATCTTCAGACCGCCCAAAGCCGACAAAGGAGCTATGCCGATGTTCGGCGACGAGACTTAGAGTTTCAGGTTGGTGATCATGTGTTCCTGAAAGTCTCGCCGTCCAAAGGAATCAGGAGATTCGGCATTCGTGGAAAACTCAGCCCCCGATATATTGGACCCTTTGAGGTATTGGAGCGTATCGGACCTGTTGCCTACCGACTTGCACTTCCTCCGAGGCTTGCTGGTGTCCATAATATATTTCATGTCTCTACTTTGAGGAAGTATGTCTTCGATCCATCGCACGTCATCGACTTCACACCGCTTGAGATCAGCGAGGACTTGAGGTATGAGGAGCGCCCACTGCGAATTTTGGATCGAGAGGTAAAAGAATTGCGCAGTAAGGCCATTCCCTATGTAAAGATCCAATGGAGCAATCATGACGAACGCGAGGCTACATGGGAGCTCGAGTCGGAGATGAGGAAGGCCCACCCCTATTTATTCGAGACATCGGACTAAGAATTATTGTTTAGACTCGTTTCGAGGACGAAACTCTTTTAGTGGGGGAGGATGTGATGATCCGGACTCCCGCAGAAGCCAAACAGTGACTAAAGGGAGTTTGTACAGTGCAATAAAGCCCGTAGAATCGAAATTGGATATTTTTAAAAGACTCTGCGCGAAAATCGGAGCAAACGGGATTTTCCGGGAGCCTTTTTCAAAATTTCGGATGAGAATTTGGCAAAACGGACGGCGAAATCGGACTCAGCGCGCGAAAACGGTCAAAATGGTATATTCACTTTATTTTTCGGCCAAAAATTACTGTTCACCGGAATTACTGTTCCGGCCGGCCGGAATTACTGTTCCGGCCGGCGGCGGCCGCCGCGAGCGGCGGCGGCGGCGGCGCACGGCGGCGGGCAGCGGCGCAGCGGCGGGGCAGCGGCGGAGCGCGGAGGAGCGCGGCGCGGGCAGGCGCGGGCAGCGCGGGCAGGCGCGGGCAGGCGCGGGCAGGGGCGCTGGTGCGCGGTCCATGGGGCGGGCGTGCACCGGGTGCACCGAAGGTTCCAGCTGCCACGTGGCAGCTTCTCATTGGCTGGCCGGCTTCTAGAAGCCTCTGGAAGGTTGACACGTGGCACGCTCCTATAGGCCGACAAATTTTTCCGGAGAACCCGGAGCGCGGACCGATCACGTGGACCACGTGGCCACGTGGCGCATTTTCATTGGCCATGCACGGCTGTTTCCTGTTCGGTTGACACGTGGCGCGTACGGATGGCCCGTTTCGGTGTTTCCTGTTCGGATCCGATCCCGTGTGGGAATATTCCCATTTGGGCCCATTATATAAGAGGTTCCACCCCCTCTCATTTGCACCTTGGAATCCGAGCCTTAGAGAGAGAATTAGAGAAAACTCCCAATACGAAAGTTTTTCCTCTCTCTCTCTTCTTTCTCTCTCTAGAATCTCAGGAATTTAGGAGTTACAGATAGTGAGATATCTGCGACGCGGCGCACTGCGACGATTTTTCTTTTAGGCCCATTTTCCCGTCGCAGTTCCGTCGAAAATTCACTGCGGGCTAACCAGGTGGAATTTTTGGACGATTTTTGCGACAGCGCGACCGTAAGAGGTAGGGCTTCGATTTCCGTATTGATCATTTTGCTCCGTTTCGTACTTTTGGCATAGTTTTAAGGTCCTCTTTGACCCCCCTTTTTACTGTGATATTTTTGGACAGCACCGACTTCTCCGATTTTTATCTTGACGTAGGAGCGTCAGATCGAGGCGTTTAAAGAGTCGATTTTGATCTACTCTTCGCGAGGAACGCAACCGTGATTTTTCTGGGATTTTAGGAGCTCATTTTAGAGGTGAAAAATTCCTCTTTTCCCGTGCTGTCTGAAAAACAGCAAATATTGTGCTTTTTGGGTTTTGTATTTATACCGGGAGCATTGATTTGCAGGATTTGAGGACTGTGGACAACCAGGAGACTACCTGGGGTGTTGTTTGAGCTGTTCAAGGTGGGCGGTTGTTGCTTACCTCATTTTTGACAAGCTCACTGGGATTACTAGAAATCCCCTAAAATATGACAATTAATGAGAACCATTGGGACTACTAACAGGACTACTAACAGGATTGCTAACAGGACTACTAACAGGACTACTAACAGGACAACTAACAGATAATTAGTCATTGGGACAAATTAATATGACAAATGACAAGGACCGCTGGGATAAACTCCCCTAAAAATTTATATAACCCCACAAATGATATGATGACTTATATTGGGACACTGTGATTGAGACAAAGGCTATGATCTCGCATGCAAATGACTTTTATTCATTGTTTTAAACCTTTGACCCTATTTTACAACTTTTATAAATAAAGACAGTTGCATGCATGCCCGGACATCAGGTAAGGCCACTATTTATTGCTACACTATCATATTGGGATTTGAACATGTTTTATTGTTGTCCTTTGCATTCATATGTTGTTGCTCAAGTGTGAGCAGGGGTTTGGGATAGTGTAGCCAAGGTTGTGCTAGATTGTGGACTTGTGGGGTATTGCGGTGACCGCGGACAGTAGGCGGTTGACCAGATGTTTATCCTTGCATCAGATTGGGGTTGAGTTTAGTTTATTTATTGCATCAGTTGGGGATTGGGTTTCTGTAGTGGATGGAGTTTCCCACTTTGATCATGGTTATGATCCAGTCCTGCTATATTGAGACATGTGCTACAGAGATACTTGTGATACTGATGACAGAGATGTTTTACTCGTGTGGGTCGCTCCCCTCGAGTGCCACTCCGGAGTGTGCTATTATCCCCTATCGGCAACCCCGATTTGGCCAACATTATCCCCTATCGGCATATCCGATTTGGCAAATACTATCCCCTATCGGCGTTATACCCGATTTGGCAAGGCACAGCAGGAAGTACCAGTTTTGCTGGTGACACCAGATTGAGTTCATTCAAACAGGCATTTATACACTGATTCATACATTTAGTTATTTTATTGCTTGGCATTTAGAGGCATGGTGGTGGTAGTTTTCTTTTTATCAGCAGTCTTTATAGCTTACAACTGTTCTTTCCTGTTGCCTCTAGTAGTCCTAGTGGGTGCGTCAGAGTTGAGGTTTTTACCCACTAGGGGAGGCTGCTGGTTTATCTGGTAGTTCTCACCCCCATTGTTATTTTTCTGTTCCCTTCTCCTCCCTTCTTTTGCAGAGTCATCTGCGGGAGCTGCTAGGCCATCGGCAGCTGATAAAGGTAAGGGGATCGCTGAATAGATAGATCTCCTGGGAGACTGAGAGCTGTAGATAGACATCAGTACCCCACTCAGACTGTGATTTTCTCCTTTTATTTTGGGTCTGGCTTCCGCCAGCTGGATGTACTATTTTTATGAGCTGGGAGATTATTGTACATATTACAGTTTTATTTTCTTTCCCAGTCTGAGATACTATGTGGTTCTTCTATTTCAGCTCTGTATTATGCTCTTTTATCATACATTATATTTGAGCAGGTTACCAGCGCTTCGTGTACACGGGAAGTTCCGTGTGCACGGCGGATCTGTAGACGGACCCGGGGTCTGGTTTACACCCGGGGCGTGACAGATTCGGCCCCTCTCGGTTAAAGTGGGAAACTAACATCAATACACTGAACTCACGGGCTGGGAGATGCTCCACAGCCAGAATCGCAAGGAGTTCGAAAACCCCGGGAACTAATACCTACGTCCCCAATCAAACAAGAACAGGCTATAGGCGTAGCCTCCCGTTGTTTTCGACCCGAGAATGAAATCAGCCCTTAGAACCCAGATCACTCACCCCGGTCGGGTAAGGAAGTTTAGAAAAGAGATGACATTTATTATAAAACATCGTTTCCACTCAACCCCCTTGGGATGAGGATAAAATACTCTTTTTCTTGAAAACCGACTTGAAATGAGAAAACCAATTTTTATAGATTTTAATTCTTGAAAACATCAGTTAAAAACGAGTTTACTTTTCCGAACTCCCGAGGGTAGATGCCGTCGCCCAATCAAACAAGAACAGGCTTCGACGCCCCTAGAATTTCGGAAGAAAAATACTGGTTTTACTAAAATCATGAGTGTCCAAAATCATTCTGGGTTCAAGGTCCTGACAACCCACGTGCACCACGATCACAACACGGTGGTGACGAGCAAAACTGAGAATAACCAGAAACCCGGGACCCCGTTTACTCAAAACGGTTCCCCAAAATACCAACACTGGCCTAACACGGCTACCAGACTCCACTCGGCCCCCAGGCCCGAGTGCAACTCATCCCACAATACCCTGACCTCTCGGCCCGCTACCCGGGCGAGGAACTCTATGTCTGAAGGAAATGCAAAGTGTGGGATGTCTAAGCAAAAAGAACCTAGCCCAGATTTAGGTTTTCTAAGGTCTGGTCAAACACATGCAACATATGACGGGGGTGCTAGGTCAAGTTCCAAGATTATTTCATTTTATCAGATAATAGGGAGCAAGGAGGTCACATGAACCTCAGATAATAACAGGAAAAGAATTCCTACAATCTAGCATGCCATACAAGAAAATAAACTAGCATGCAAAGTCCTACAACAGTAGAAATACTGAACAGTCCATAAAAGCTTGGAGATAGGGCCACCCACCTCGATTCGCCACCAATTGCTCGTAGACACTTGCAATTGGCCTCCACGCGAAACGGTGCCCGCTGCCGAAGTCCGCACGCAAAACGGAACAAGCTGCCGATACCCGCACGCAAAACGGTGCGGTAAAACACAGTCACTAATCCCCGAACAGCTCCTCCTGGTACATCATACAATCCAAGGTTACACTTATTCCAACACACGCCTAAACGCACTCAGTCTGAAATTCAACCCCAAAGATGTAATTATTTCACCTGCTGGAGGAGTTCCGAAAAATCCAAGAATAATACCACAGCGTTCCTCACGTCGATAGCTTCGAAACGAGTACCTGCACGCACAAAACGGAGTCCCGTAGGCCAAGTTACAAATTCCACAATATCGGCGCGCAGAAATCCAAAACCAAATAACTGTAAACTCCTGTACAGATAAAAGGGAAGTGTACACCTTCGGGGAAGCCTCCAAAAATCCAAGAAAAAATATGGGGACGATCCTTGCGTCGAGTAGATGAAAAAAGTCTATAAGAGCGTCTCAATCCGATGCCCGGTTGCGGAGATAAAAATCCGGCAAGGTGACACTGTCCAAAACTCCATCAGAAAAAGGGGTCCCAGTAAGTATGGAGAAACTCCTCGAAACGAGCAAAACTGGGGAAGTAGAAAATACCAATATCGTAGCTCTGCCTGTTACGAGTCCAACGGTACAAGAATCGCCTGAATCGGAGGTCGGAGTAAGCCGGGGGAGCTCGTGCACCGAAACGCGACGAAGAAGAAAACAAACGGACGAGTGTCGCGCCACGCATCCGCTCCAACGGAACACCTTGCACGCAAAACGAGGTTCGCGACGCGCTACCGCACCACCAAAAACCTCTCCCTCACACTCCCTCTCGCTCTCGGTGAAGAAGAAGGAAAGAAAAGCGGAGAAGAAAAGGCCTGCGGGGAAGAAGAAGAAGAAAAGGGGAGCTGGCGGTCCACGGTTCCGGTCCACGGAACCGGTCCACGGCGCGGCCCAATAGGAGGGCTCCACCGGCCGGTCCACAAGGCCGGGGCGCGTGCACCGGGTCCACGCACGCGCCCCGGGTGCCACGCGGCGCGCGACAACGCGCCCGTTACACGGGCGCGTTACACGCGCCGCGTTGCTCAGGCGCGGGACACGCGCGCGCCACACGGGCGCGCGCGCCCCGCCCGCGCAGCCGCCAACGGGGGCCCGCCACGTGGCGGGCCCCGCGCAATCCGCGCCGAGGTGCGCCCTGACGCGCGCCTCGGTACGCGTGCCGCTGTCACCTCGCTCCCCGAGCCGCGCCAAAGCCTCGAAAAGCGTGCCGCGTCGCCTCGAAAAACGCGCAATTTCCCCGGGCTCCAAAACCAACAAATAAATAGTCCATTCTTAGCGATTTCGCGCGCTGAATCCAAAAACGATGTCCGTTTCTCCAAATTCTCGCCCGAAAATTTGCCGAATGCCCACTCGATCCGATTTTCATGCCGGGTCCACATCTGAAGTCCGATTTGCCCCATTTCAACTCTAAAAAATTTCCGAAGGCAACCGGAGAGGTAAACTTTTATCCAAACTTCGCCCGGAGTCCAATTTTGACATCGGAATCGCGCGAAATCACTTCCAAACACCCGACGGGTCCTCCAAATTCCCACGAGATCTCCTTTTAAGCCCGCGGTCCAACACTTGTGTCCAAATTGCGCACGAACACCACCGACGCTCCACGCAGACCTCCAGTGATGCAAACTAAGTCCCAAATTGCACCACAAACCAATTGTGGGCCCCAACACGCACACAAACACCCCCAACGGCCACCGAAAGCTGCCGAACAACCAGTAAACCCTACGCGGGGGATTCCGGGACCTCACACTCTCCCCCACTAAAAAAAGTTTCGTCCTCGAAACTAACACAGCTCACAAGGGGAGTTTTCCAAGCCACAGGTAAGTATCCATCAACACTGCCCCCAACTCCCCAGTCGACACGCACACTCCGCGAAGCGAGTCCACACGGCGAGGAGTCCAAAAGCTGGAAAAACCTTACAATTCCAAGGGACAGGGAGAAACGACCAACTCTATTTCCAAACTACGCGAAAAACGCCAACACAACCATCAAGAAAGGTAAAGGCCCCATCAGCAGGAGGGACGTCAACCACAACTCTCAGTTTAGAAAACGGCTGAAATTAACGAAAGGTCCGAAAATCCCGAATGGACCAGTGCCCTTGCCCCAATCAAACAAGAACAGGTTCGGGCACCGTCTCCATTTCTGGAGCAGTCTTTCGAAGTTTTCGTCCCGTTCGAAAATCTCAGCACCCAGACAAGAAAAAGGGAGAGAAGGGTTGAAGTCGTTCCTGCCGTGGCCACAAAGCGGAAGCTACGATCTAACCGTAACCCCTAAGGACACAACCTCTAGTCCTAATCGTCACCAACGATCCAAAGGTAGCACCAAGCCGCAAACCGCTGAAGCCACAGCTGCAGGAAAGATACCCCGGTGATCTGAGAAAAAGAACTCCTCTAGTCCAACCCGCGGAAGGGTAACCGATCTCATTTCCCCAAACAGCAGTTGCACTATACCGCACCAACTGGTCCATCCTGTATGCTCATTCTGAATCGTGGAGCTGCCACTGAACCATAACACCTGCCAATATAATTCCGAGTCTCAACTGTACTGGACACAATCCACAAGGCTCCCCCACTTGCACAATACCAACAGAATCTGTACCTCTAGTGCACGTGGTAACAATTCTACCTCCAGTCCAGGCAGGGAAGCCGAAAACACTCAACTCAACTGCTGTAAAGAAATCATGCCCGCGACAACCTGGTCCACTGCCGTAGCGCCCTCCCACCGGGCGGTACAGACTCATCCGCTCGAGGTAAATGGTCGTCACTCAGTCCACCCCGACGTCGTGTCCCTATCTGCTTGGTGGTAATCGGAGGAACTCTTTCATCCCGAAGAGGTAGCGGGGGTGCCGTCGCAAGCGGTATCGTCGTAGTCACTGCTCAAGGCATGCTGCCTGAAAAAAATGTCCCGACTATCCACCCGAAAACATCACCTCTGCCTATGGTAACACTGCGGCGCAGAAAACGGCCCACCACCCATGGCGCAATCATCCTGCTGCTGCTGCTGATACAACGGCTGTGGAGAACCTCTTGGTCTCTGTCTCCTCTGAGGCTCACGACCCTCAAACTGGGATCGTGGCGGCCCCGGGGTGTCGATCTACTCAACTGTCCCAACTCAGGCGCCTCAGGTTGCCTCTCCCCGGAGCTGATCCCCGGGCGCTCCGTCTCTCTCTGACATGATCACTGATCCTCGGTCAACCCATTGAGCCTGCTCAATCGCTGCATTTAACGTCGGCACTCGCCGAAAATGCTCTAAGTGATAGATATTCCAATTCAGTCCTCTCTCAACTAACTCAACCTTCTGGGCCTTATCCAGGCGATAAAGGGTACACCGCTCAACAATCACCAAACTCACGTACATACTCCTGAGGAGGTCGACTCCCCTGCTGCAGGCGTCTCAAATCCCTTTCCAGTTTCTGCTTACACTGTCAGGAAAGGAGGCCCTGAACAGCAAAGCACGAAACTCGCTCCAAATCAACAACTGCGCTCCAGGTGGTCCAACCGGACGAACTCGACGCCACCAACTCTCGGCGTCTTCTTCCAAAAGTGCGTAGCCAAAAGCACCTGATGCTTCTCCATTGCTGCTGTCCAGATTTCAGCCTCCCACGGCTCCAAGCTCAATCCCGTCAATCGGGATGGATCAAACTGCCGGAACTGGCTCAATCAATCGATGATGTCCCAAGGTTCATCGACTATCCGCCATCCACCCTACCTCGGTGCCTCGGCACGACTCGTCGGCACGGAGGGGGCTGCTCGCTCCACCGGTGCCACTGGTACAACTGAATATGCCACCGCATAGGAAGAAAGTACTGGGAAACTCTCTAGCAGTACCGCAACCCGCTGTGCTCTCTGCTCCAACAGGCGCATCAAACATTCCATGGCTTCCTCCTGGCATCGGACAGCCTCCGACATCGGTGACATCGGGTTCCATAACTCTTGGGTCTCGCTCTGCTTTGACAGCTCTGCTTCCCGCTGCTCGGGTACTCTTCAGATGCGGGGTGTGCCCTCTTCACAACACGACGTCACCGGGGTATCGTAATCCGCTGCAAAATAACAAACATCAGGACACATCAACCAAACGACCCAATCCAGCGAAAGTCTAAGGCATGCCACCCATTCCATGGCATTATGTTGTCTGCAGCCAACATAATCGCTTAGGAGAATAAACATGCCAATCACTCATCCTGTCTCTTGGGAGAGGTATAAAACTCAATCAGGACTCTCGCTAAAAGTCGCGACTCTCACGTAGTCATCCTAATGTCCAACCACAAGCCTAGGGTTTCTAAGTCTACCTCGACCTAAAACCTAGGCTCTGATACCACTCTAGTCTGTCACGCCCCGGGGTCGAAACTGCGACCCGGGCTCGCTAACAGATCCGCCATCTGTACGGAAACTGCCGTACAGACGAAGCGCCAAACCTGCAAAAAGAAACATCTACAGCTAAACAGATATCAGAGCTAAAAGTAAACTACTGCAAAGACTGAAAACTAACACTGTACAACTGAAAATAAAACAATATCCATCTCCCAAATACGATCATATAAAAAGTCCTCTGATACAAAACCCAAAAGGGAGATATCTCCAATAAATACATCAGTGTACAAACTCTCGATACAATAATTATCCTCACTACAACAGTCTCTCAAACAAATGAACAAAAGGTAGCAACCCAACTACTGAAGCTCTCACCTGAAAATGGGTACCTCTACACTCTGACAACGGGTAAGGAACTAGCTCGCGACTCCCTCGCCTCGGTCAGAAGGAACAGCAACTGAAGCACGCAACCAGGAGTAGAAGCCCCTGGGGAAAAGACACCACGACGGGTGTGAGAACTACTTCCCACAGTAGTCCTCAGTGGGTGCCGTCTACAAGCCCAACGGTCTGCCCACTAAGTCCACTAGAGGCACAAGGTAACAAGGTACATGGAAAGAAAGGATCTGGGAAAAAGATATCTCTACAGCTACTATGCCTCTATCTAGATGCTCAAGCAGTGGAACAGAAGATGATGTGATGCCTCTACTCACTACTGACAGTATGATGCATCTACTCACTACTGACAATATGATGCATCTACTCACTACTGACAATATGATGCATCTACTATGCTCAAGGAAAGCTCCACTATGACACATACTATACCAACACTCTCTCAATGTCACCCAATCTCTATGACTGCCACATAGGGTCCAGTCAAGCCTGCGCCTGTCGACTAGGATCGCACCTACCCACCACCACACATCCACATGAGGACGGGATTTACGTGGGGCGTCCTGTCGACTATCTCAAGCGAACTCTAGTGTATCAACTAGTCGCACCATCGCAGCCTCGTCAGGCTCGGTATCATCATCGCACCCGGGGCGTAGCTCGAGGGGAGCGACCCCAACGAACTCAAGTAACACAAGTATCTCATAACCGGCAAAAAGCCGGGCTCAGCAGGCTATAATCCGCGATCAAATCGATCGGTAACTCAAGCTCGAACCACGACTCAGTCGGAAAGGAACCTCGACTCAAACATGAAAAGCCCAACCACTCTCACGGCTATGTCGGAGAACCCTCAACGACGCAACTCAAAACACTAACTCGCTAGAGAAGGAACTACACAGCTGGGACCACCGTCACTCCCAACGGCTCCCACATCGACACCCCGCTCATAGACGAGAAGAACCGACTGACGCGGCATAGGTCCGAGAATCCGTTAGACCGGTGCCTAGAACCCTAATCAAACAAGAACAGACTCTAGGCTCAGCCTATCGAAGTTCTCGATCCTATACCGTTCAGGGATTCGGCCCCTCTCGGTTAAAGTGGGAAACTAACATCAATACACTGAACTCACGGGCTGGAGATGCTCCACAGCCAGAATCGCAAGGAGTTCGAAAACCCCGGGAAACTAATACCTACGTCCCCAATCAAACAAGAACAGGCTATAGGCGTAGCCTCCCGTTGTTTTCGACCCGAGAATGAAATCAGCCCTTAGAACCCAGATCACTCACCCCGGTCGGGTAAGGAAGTTTAGAAAAGAGATGACATTTATTATAAAACATCGTTTCCACTCAACCCCCTTGGGATGAGGATAAAATACTCTTTTTCTTGAAAACCGACTTGAAATGAGAAAACCAATTTTTATAGATTTTAATTCTTGAAAACATCAGTTAAAAACGAGTTTACTTTTCCGAACTCCCGAGGGTAGATGCCGTCGCCCAATCAAACAAGAACAGGCTTCGACGCCCCTAGAATTTCGGAAGAAAAATACTGGTTTTACTAAAATCATGAGTGTCCAAAATCATTCTGGGTTCAAGGTCCTGACAACCCACGTGCACCACGATCACAACACGGTGGTGACGAGCAAAACTGAGAATAACCAGAAACCCGGGACCCCGTTTACTCAAAACGGTTCCCCAAAAATACCAACACTGGCCTAACACGGCTACCAGACTCCACTCGGCCCCCAGGCCCGAGTGCAACTCATCCCACAATACCCTGACCTCTCGGCCCGCTACCCGGGCGAGGAACTCTATGTCTGAAGGAAATGCAAAGTGTGGGATGTCTAAGCAAAAAGAACCTAGCCCAGATTTAGGTTTTCTAAGGTCTGGTCAAACACATGCAACATATGACGGGGGTGCTAGGTCAAGTTCCAAGATTACTTCATTTTATCAGATAATAGGGAGCAAGGAGGTCACATGAACCTCAGATAATAACAGGAAAAGAATTCCTACAATCTAGCATGCCATACAAGAAAATAAACTAGCATGCAAAGTCCTACAACAGTAGAAATACTGAACAGTCCATAAAAGCTTGGAGATAGGGCCACCCACCTCGATTCGCCACCAATTGCTCGTAGACACTTGCAATTGGCCTCCACGCGAAACGGTGCCCGCTGCCGAAGTCCGCACGCAAAACGGAACAAGCTGCCGATACCCGCACGCAAAACGGTGCGGTAAAACACAGTCACTAATCCCCGAACAGCTCCTCCTGGTACATCATACAATCCAAGGTTACACTTATTCCAACACACGCCTAAACGCACTCAGTCTGAAATTCAACCCCAAAGATGTAATTATTTCACCTGCTGGAGGAGTTCCGAAAAATCCAAGAATAATACCACAGCGTTCCTCACGTCGATAGCTTCGAAACGAGTACCTGCACGCACAAAACGGAGTCCCGTAGGCCAAGTTACAAATTCCACAATATCGGCGCGCAGAAATCCAAAACCAAATAACTGTAAACTCCTGTACAGATAAAAGGGAAGTGTACACCTTCGGGGAAGCCTCCAAAAATCCAAGAAAAAATATGGGGACGATCCTTGCGTCGAGTAGATGAAAAAAGTCTATAAGAGCGTCTCAATCCGATGCCCGGTTGCGGAGATAAAAATCCGGCAAGGTGACACTGTCCAAAACTCCATCAGAAAAAGGGGTCCCAGTAAGTATGGAGAACTCCTCGAAACGAGCAAAACTGGGGGAAGTAGAAAATACCAATATCGTAGCTCTGCCTGTTACGAGTCCAACGGTACAAGAATCGCCTGAATCGGAGGTCGGAGTAAGCCGGGGGAGCTCGTGCACCGAAACGCGACGAAGAAGAAAACAAACGGACGAGTGTCGCGCCACGCATCCGCTCCAACGGAACACCTTGCACGCAAAACGAGGTTCGCGACGCGCTACCACACCACCAAAAGCCTCTCCCTCACACTCCCTCTCGCTCTCGGTGAAGAAGAAGGAAAGAAAAGCGGAGAAGAAAAGGCCTGCGGGGAAGAAGAAGAAGAAAAGGGGAGCTGGCGGTCCACGGTTCCGGTCCACGGAACCGGTCCACGGCGCGGCCCAATAGGAGGGCTCCACCGGCCGGTCCACAAGGCCGGGGCGCGTGCACCGGGTCCACGCACGCGCCCCGGGTGCCACGCGGCGCGCGACAACGCGCCCGTTACACGGGCGCGTTACACGCGCCGCGTTGCTCAGGCGCGGGACACGCGCGCGCCACACGGGCGCGCGCGCCCGCGCCCGCGCAGCCGCCAACGGGGGCCCGCCACGTGGCGGGCCCCGCGCAATCCGCGCCGAGGTGCGCCCTGACGCGCGCCTCGGTACGCGTGCCGCTGTCACCTCGCTCCCCGAGCCGCGCCAAAGCCTCGAAAAGCGTGCCGCGTCGCCTCGAAAAACGCGCAATTTCCCCGGGCTCCAAAACCAACAAATAAATAGTCCATTCTTAGCGATTTCGCGCGCTGAATCCAAAAACGATGTCCGTTTCTCCAAATTCTCGCCCGAAAATTTGCCGAATGCCCACTCGATCCGATTTTCATGCCGGGTCCACATCTGAAGTCCGATTTGCCCCATTTCAACTCTAAAAAATTTCCGAAGGCAACCGGAGAGGTAAACTTTTATCCAAACTTCGCCCGGAGTCCAATTTTGACATCGGAATCGCGCGAAATCACTTCCAAACACCCGACGGGTCCTCCAAATTCCCACGAGATCTCCTTTTAAGCCCGCGGTCCAACACTTGTGTCCAAATTGCGCACGAACACCACCGACGCTCCACGCAGACCTCCAGTGATGCAAACTAAGTCCCAAATTGCACCACAAACCAATTGTGGGCCCCAACACGCACACAAACACCCCCAACGGCCACCGAAAGCTGCCGAACAACCAGTAAACCCTACGCGGGGGATTCCGGGACCTCACATATCCGGTACTCCAACCCGGTATATAGCTCAATCTCAAGCCGGTACTACAACCCGGTCTCGCCTACTCCGGAGTGGCACTCGAGGGGAGCGACCCGCTCGAGTCAAACAACTGCGCAACACTGTCCAGCACAAAGGTGGCACATGCAGGCTATGATCTAATCACTGTCTCACTCACTGGCTAAAACTTCACACTGTCACTATGACCATGTCCCAAAGATCCCAGATCCACTTTCACTATCACTATCACTATCACTATATCAATGATGAACAATCTACAGACTGCTACCAATACTACTCGGTCCCCAGACACGAGTACAATGCAACATAGCTACTAAACCTCCCCACCCGCGACCCGGGGAAAATCACAATGTCAGAACGACAAGGGTACAACCACTGGGGAAAAATCTAAGGTGATGAGCAAATCTGAACACATGTTCACCTTTTCTGTAGTCTAATTGTGCATGAATAAATAATTAACTAACAATAAAGCTAAGTTGAGTTTTCATGATGTAAGAGTTCAACTACTGCAAGTGGTTCAATGAGGTCATCAGATTTAACATCCATCAACTGTGGGTACCAACATACAGTTTGCACAGATTAAACAGCTCATATACTATCATGCATGCACTTATAATCATAGAATTAGAGTGCAGTCCATAGGTATTGAGAGCAGGATCACCCACCTGATCGCGCTAACTGTCCGGGACGGTACAGAAAAACAGTCCAAAGATCGACAATCTCCCAAATCCACAGTGTAGAGAGCACAGAAAAGTGCCCTTACAGTCCTGGGTACAATAACACATCTCAATTATACACAATTCATACACACAACTACTATTCCAAAAATCTGCAAACAAGGTTACTGTTCACACACGAATTTCACCTGAAAATAAATTCCACGAAATTCCAATAAAAATATCACGACGATCCTCGCGAAGAGTAGATGTCGATAGGCTCTTGAATCGTCGAATTCCGATGTCCGGATGAGGAGATAAAAATCCGCGAAGTGAGTGCTGTCCAGAAATCTCACAACAAAACAGCGTCTCATAAATGCCTCGAAATCCGTGCCAAAAATCCAAATCTAGGCAAAACACTCAACATGAAAGTCGAAGATTTACCTCTCGTGAATCCAACGCCGCAAAAATCGCTGAAATCGGATGTCGGGGTAGCTCTGTGGAAATTTTTGACCGAAATGCGACGATAACGGGCCTCCAACAGAAACCGTCGCTCCGCACTTCGAGGTAGAAAACACAGTCGTCACGGCTTCCAGATTTTCTGAAACTTCACCAAGAGATGCACAAGTGGGAGAGGAAGAAAGTTGGTATTTGGCTCTTGAGCAGAAGCTCACGGGAAAGTGGCCAAAAATCCAGCCCAAGGTGCCTTTAAATAGCCTCTCCCCAAAAAGCAGCCCAAAAAGCCACTTTCGGATTTGGGCCCCCAGGATTTCGGGCGCCCGAAAACTTTCGGGCGGCTACAGTAACGGGCCGGCCCGTTACTGTGCGCGCCCGAAACATCCAGAGGCCGACACGTGTCCCACCGTACCGCCTACTGCACCCGGCGCACGACCCCGACGAATCACGGGGTGCCACGTGTCCCGGCCAGGCGTCGTGCACCCCTGCGCCGGACCAACCACGGGGCGCCACGTGGCGCCCCCACGCCGACCCTGGTCAACGCGCACGTCGCGCGACGTGCGCGGCCGCGCCGGCGCCGGACCCGGGTCGGGCACGCGCCCCGAGGCACCGCCTCAGCCGCCGCCGCCGTGTGGACCGGGTGCACCAGAACCAGCCAACCACACCACGCCACGTGTTCCTCGGTTCACCGTGCACCAAAGCCAAAATTCCGTGGACCGCGCCTGCTGAACCGACCAACAGTAAGGCGCCACGTGTCCCATCCGTACGGTGCACGACCCCGCGGTGGACCGCGCGCCTGCCCGCGCGCCCGCGCGCCTGCCCGCGCCGCTCGCCGCCTGCCCGCGCCGCTCCGCCGCCTGCCCGAGGTTGCTCCGCCGCGCTCCGCCGCCCGCCGGCGCCTCTCCGGCCGCCGGAACAGTACCCCTTGCCTCGATTTCCGTGTTTTCGCGTCCGGGCTCCGAAAAATTCAAGTAAATAGTCCATTTTGCTCGTTTTCGCGCGCTGAATCCAAATCCGAGGTCCGTTCGGCCAAATTCCGCTTCTAAAATTTCCCAAAATTTCCCGAAAAAGTAAACTTGCTCCAATTTCTGTTCCGGGTCCCGTTCTTGGCTCCAATAAGCGCGCAAACACCTCATACACCCAGAATGGACTCCCAGAGAAGAAACAAGCCCCAAATTCACCAGAAACTCAAATCTAGAGCCCGACCCGCACACCCACACATCCAAAAGCCTCCAAATCAACAGTAAACCCTGTCGTGGGGATCCGGGTCCTCACAACTGCGGGGGATCAGCCCGCTGGTGTACGTGAAAGAACAGCTGGCTCTGTGGCGATCATAATGCTGATGCTCAAGCTCGTGGTCTGAAGACCACACAACGGCAGAATGCCGAGAAATCCCTATCGGGAGGCTGAAGCTGTAACAATCATGCTATAAACCAATCTGAATAATAGAACTGTAACTGAACTGAATAACAGAAAAGTACCCCTATTCTATCATGCAACAAAGTACAGGAATGCTAGCATAACAAAGCTGATGACAAACCAGCATGATAAACAACTCACGATGTAACTGTATACATGTTAAATGCTGAGAATGAAAGCCTATAACGAACTCAATTGTAAGATCAAGGCAAAATAGCTGTAATAACTGAATGCTGGAATGAAATAAATAGAAAGGCTCAAACATAGGTTCGGGCTACACCAAAAACAGGGGTCCAACCTACCACGGCACCCCATAGGGCCAACCTGATAAAGCCCGGACCGAAGATAAACCCACCTCAATG
Organism: Tillandsia fasciculata; assembly: GCA_029168755.2. Classification (NCBI taxonomy): domain Eukaryota; kingdom Viridiplantae; phylum Streptophyta; class Magnoliopsida; order Poales; family Bromeliaceae; genus Tillandsia; species Tillandsia fasciculata. The sequence continues at coordinate 364,391 of CM054951.1, read as the reverse complement.
ATCACGGTGGCTGCTGGATGGCTCGCAAGATGGCGGCTGACTGCTGGGACCTAAATCATAAGCACAGGTTAGAAAATAGACTCTCACACATACCCAACCCACTGACACACTGTGTGCAGACAAGCTAAATGAGAAACTTCGCTGAAGTCCCGGAATCTTCCGAAATTTTCGGAAATCCGCCGATAGATCCACTATGACCCAATCTGTGCTGAACAATAACCAAAACTCGTGAAACTTCACGTGCTGCCCAAGAATGTCTAAATTAAGACATTTAGGCCCTAACACCAGACTCTGGGTAATCCCGTGCACCGACAGTATCATAACCACTGAAACACTTTCGGGAAGCCCATTTTGGCTCCGGAAGTTGCAAACGAGAAACTAAAATCACCGGGCTCTTTAGAACAGCCCCGGGAACAGCCACGTATACCTGGCATCGTCAATTAATCACTGCAATTTCCAGAATTGCAAAGTTAATGCCGAATCGCCGTTAGACCGGCGATTTTGCCGATTTACGGTTCGGGATCCAATTCCCGTTCAACGAAAAGCATCGGACCTTCAATAAAAGGTTTAGAGATCACGTGTACACTGTACGAAGCAACTATTACAGTCACAACTGCATTTAGGCCCCCAGGATTTTCTAAATTTGCATATTATACGTACAAAATCACTAATTATGACCCAACTTTTAATCCGGGAATCCAAATACCAAAATAATTGATTTGTAACTAGATTTTAATGTGCTGGACACCGTGCTCACAGTCCAAGATCAAAATGAGCCCTAAGGTTTCACCAAATTGCATAGAAGTATGCAATTTTACGCCTTTTCACTTGCATTAAATTTTCGGAAAGATTTTTAACTGAACCGACACCACCAGCAGGTGGCCCACGACATGCTGGGTACCGTGCTCACCTTTTAGAAGTAACGCGAAACTCGAATAAAATTTTGGTCCAACAATTCCTTGACATAAAGGGTCAAAATGCCACTTTTAATACTTAGACTCGACCAAACCTAATTTTGACGCAAGCATCATGCTCAGTGGGTCGAAAGAACTCAGAGGCTCACCAACTAGGTGCTGTGGGGTAACCGGAAACATCGCCGGAGCAACATTGCTCCAAAAACATAAACTTAAAGAGCTCTATTTGCAAGCTCTCTCCACCAATTCAATCATCTGCTGAAGGAAAATGAGCATCATGCTCAGGGGGTTTGCAGGAGTCGAATGCCCACTTGCTGGCTGACCAGAACCAAACTTTGCTCTCTCTGGCATTCTATCAAACGCATGGCGGACACACATGCTAAAAACACCAACTCGAAGACTCTAATGGTGGAACCCTACACAGGGTCTCTGGGTCTCAAGCACAAGCACCAGCAGGTGCTACTAGCCTCCACGAAGCTTGCTGGGCACATGGCCGGCGGCAGGGAGCATCAGCAACGGCGGCGGCGCAAGCTCGGCCGGGTCAAAACGCCATTAATGGCGGAAGTACAACAGCCCAGCATGGGTTGCATGCAAAGGCCCCAATGGGTCTATATCGACCAGGTGAAGCAAACTGGGCAGGTGCTCGGCGTCCGGCTGCGGCGGCAGCGGCGGCGGCGCAACTTTAGCCAAAAACACAAAAGCCCGAAACTAGGGCATCAAACTGCCATGCACACACTATACCAAATGCCTTGAAACTTCATGGAAGGGTCTCCTAGACCCTACAGAAGTTTCCCATCGTTTTGGTTCAAAGCTTGACGCACCGGGTGCGGCAAACAGCCGCGGCGGAGCTGTCTCGGTTTCCGGCGGGTGCAGTTTCCCCGCCGGCAACCGAGGGCACAAGGAGAGTCGGGGCTTTGCATGGGGCATCCCCAGGGCCTCATTAACCTACTGCAAGGACCTAGGTGGCAAAAGAAAACGAAAACAAAAGAGCCTCACCTTAGCCGGATCCGAGGAAGAAGGTGGCTCTTCCCCGCGGCAGCGCACGGCGGATCTGGGCACCGGGGTTCCTTGGTTGGGTCCCAACTTCACAGAAGACTTCACAGGTGTTGCCTGGGGCAACCTAAACTTCCTCGGATAGCTTCCCCACCAACAACACCAAAACCGAGATTAATACTTGGTTTATCTTGGATTTTTCCGGCGACGGGGAGGCGGCCGGCGGTGCAGAAGCTTGGGAAACCTCGCAGAGGAGTAATAGGGTTCGTGGAAAACGTGGGGTGGCTGCGGTTACAACAATGAAAAGGCTAGGGTTCTCACAATGCAACCCTAACACACTAATACACCTTTGCATAAAATGCACTAAGTCCCTCAACCTAAAATATTATCACTTGGGCCTTTTTCTGTAGCACAATTTCACAGAGAACACCCTTATGTACAAGTTTGGGGCCAATCAACACATAAATATAGGGCTTTTCTCAAAAATACCCATTTTTCCGGTGTTTTTCACGCATTTCGAGATAGCCGGGTTGTCAAACTGAAAAACAGACACTGCCACGACGTCCGGCTCGACGAAACCTATCAGGTAGCGATTTTGGTTCGCTAAAATTCAACTCCATAAATTTTTAATTTCCATCTTATACTGTAAATTATACAGTTCGGCACGCTTTACGAGGCTTTAGGCTCGCCAAATGCAAATTTCGTCAGCGCCACTGCGCTCAGAACGTCAAAAATAGCTAAGATTGACTACTCATGTTGCTAGGTTCGGATCGCAGACAGTAGATTGGTCGACGATCGATCGCGAGGGAAACGAAAATCAAGGGTTACTATTCACAGTACTATTCACTTAAGTTGTGGGACCCACCCGCTTCTCTGCTGTTTTCTGGAAGATCCGACCGTCGGATCGAAGACATATGAATATGGATCTTTCATGTTTCGACGAGACGATCGCAACAGTGATCTCGGATTTTCGAGATCAGGCCCCGATCAAACGTCGATATTTTAGGGCCACCATTGCACCACTAACAGTTCATTTTTGCTGTTTAATAACCCAGGCAATTACTTAAAACTTAAATTTTAGATTTTAAAATCACGATTACTACATTAGGGTTTAGGGTTTAGGGTATATTTGAAAGGGCAAAATAGTAATTACACACAGATAACGGCAGTTTTAAACGGTACACTAACAGAGTTTAACTTCAGGGGTATTTTGGAAAGAAGTTGGAGCGTAAGAAGGGTAGTTTTAATATTAGCCTTCTAAGAGAGGTAAATCTGAAAACAGAAAAATTTTTAGAGTTATATAGAAAATTGCCCATATATATATATATATATATATATATATATATATATATATATATATATATATATATATATATATATATATATATATATATATATATATATATATAAAGAAGTTGGAATATTATGGATAGCAAACGAAATCTGTTGTTATCTATTTGTTTTTTATAATGTAGCTCCTAAAATAATAATCGGCATTGTTAAATATGATCTAGAGTACCATTTAAACTATTTAGAAATTTAATTTTAAATTTTTTTAAATTTTGTTTTATTGGACTAAAAAATAAACGATTGAAAATGATTATCCCAATAGAAGTTTTATAATCAAAATTAAAGGTATAGATCATGTTTTAAATAGTTAAAAAAAAATTAATCAAAATTTAATTAATTTAAATTTTTTATACTATTAAAATTATAAATTTTGCAACCATTGATAATTATATCAATAATGTCAAAAAAATTTAAAATTTAATTTTTAGATACTTCTAGTGGTTTATATCATTATGTTCAACTGTACTTTATCATCGAAAATAAATAAATGACGACGAAGTTCGTTTGCTATATATTGATAGCACTCCAGATCATCTCTCTCTCTCTCTCTCCATGTGTGTGTGTGTGTATATATATATATATATATATATATATATATATATATATATATATATATATATATATATATATATATATAATTAAGCTGTAATACTATCGATAGCACCAAGTCATTGGTGCTATCAAGTTTTTAGCACTTGGATTAAGAAATGTGCAGTTAGGATGATAGTGGTCTCTTAGCGTGCGTTTGGTTAAGGGGATAAGGGGGATATTCCCCCTTATCCCCAAAATTAAACCCAAACACTATTTGTGGAGGGGGGGTTTTGTTAAACCCCCCCTTGGTTTAGGAATCCCCCCCCCCCCCCCCCCCGGGAATACCCACTCGTAGCAAACCCCGCGCGGTGACCGAGGCAATATTCCCTCTTCCTCTTCACTCCTCCATTGTTGCCCTGCTCTCTTCCTCCATCTCCATCTCTGCCGAGCTCTCCATCTTGCTCCGACTTCTTCCCGAGAGGCGGATCACAATCACCTCGGAGTACATTTTCCGAGCACTCCTCTTCTCCGGACCCAACCTTCTTTCCCCTTCTCCGAGCTAGTCTGCTTCTTCCTTCCCGGTGCGGCTCGGTAATCGAGGTAGGCAAATCGGAGGTCCGCGCGTCCCCGGAACCCCGTCCGCCTCCATCTCGGCATTCGGATCCCTTTACTCTTTCCCCCTTTTGGTCCGATCCGAGCGATCTCCTTCCTCGGCGCGGCACGGTAACCGAGGAACGTAGATCGGACCCCCGCGCCTCCCCGGAACACTCTCCGCCTCTATCTCGGCATTCGGACCAGCTCCCTCTTCCCCCCTCTTGGTCCGATCCGAGCGAGGTTCTTCCCCGTCGCGGCACGCGAACCGAGGAGCTTGCTCGGTGCACCGAGCCATAGTGTGCCTCTCCTTTGCTTCTTCACAGGTTTGGAATACTCCTAAAAAGGTAAATAATTGTGCCATCTTGTTTATTTATAAATGTGGGCTGTTTGAAGTAATTTTGCCATATTGTTTAAAGAGAAGTGTGTGCTGCTTGAATAAATTTGCCATGTTGTGAGATAAATTTATGCTGCTTGTACTAATTGTGCCATGTTTTTAGAGAGAAATGTGTGCTGCTTGTACATATGGTGCCATGTTGTTAGAGATAAATTTGTGATGCTTGAACTAATTTTGCCATATTGTTAGAGACAAATGTGAGATGCTTGAACTAATTGTGCCATGTTGTTAGAGAGAAATGTGAGCTGCTTGTACTAATTGTGCCATATTGTTATAGATAAATTTGTGATGCTTGTACTAATTGTGCCATGTTGTTAGAGATAAATTTGTGATGCTTGTACTAATTGTGTCATGTTGTTAGAGATAAATTTGTGATGCTTGAACTAATTATGCCATGTTGTTAGAGACAAATGTGTGATGCTTGAACTAATTGTGCCATGTTGTTAGAGACAAATGTGTGATGCTTGAACTAATTGTGCCATGTTGTTGGAGATAAATTTGTGATGGTTGAACTTATTATGCCATGCTGTTATTGACATATGTGTGATGCTTGAACTAATTGTGCCATGTTGTTTGAGATAAATTTGTGATGCTTGAACTTATTATGCCATGTTGTTAGAGACAAATGTGTGATGCTTGAACTAATTGTGCCATGTTGTTAGAGAAAAATTTGTGATGCTTGAACTAATTGTGCCATCTTGTTAGAGACAAATGTGTGATGCTTGAACTAATTGTGCCATGTTGTTGGAGATAAATTTGTGATGCTTGAACTTATTATGCCATGTTGTTAGAGACAAATGTGTGATGCTTGAACTAATTGTGCCATGTTGTTTGAGAGAAATGTGTGCTGCTTGTACTAATTGTGCCATCTTGTTTGAGAGAACTGTGTGCTGGTTGAACTAATATTGCCATCTTATTTGAGAGAAATTTGATCTGGTTGATTTAATAGTGCCCTATTGTTTGAGAGAAATGTGTGCTGGTTGAACTAATAGTGCCATCTTGGAGTGATAATGTGAGTTGGTTGAACTAATATTGCCATCTTGTTTGAGATAAATGTGTGCTGGTTGCACTCATAATGTGTATTAATTGTGAAATGTTGGCATCTTCTGTGCTGGATGTGTGTATGCTTCCTATCCCCTGTTGTCCTCTTTTGTGATTTTTGTGTGTATGCGCTCAAGGAGCTTTTGTTTAAGATGTGATAAACAAATCGACGATGATGACGGTTGCCATAAGTATCTGATGGATGGCATGGATTTACAATCCACTGCAGCCCCATACCATTTGGCAATCATTTGAGTCAAATTTTTTTAATAAAAAGAAATATGCTGTCGGCTGATAGGCAGCATACACACAAACAGCATATAAGAAGGCAACATGGGTTATAGGCAGCCTACACACAATCAGAGCATATTAAGGCAAAGAGATGGCAATAGAAGTTCAACCATCACCCATTTCTATCAAACAAGATGGCACTATTATTTCAAGCAGCACACATTTATCTCTAACAATATGGCACAATTAGTTCAAGCAACACACATTTCTCTCAAACAATATGACAATATCACTACAACCATCAAATGGGCATATATATACAGTCGGAAAAGTGGGTTTGTCGGATAATTGCTTAAAATATCGACGATGATGACGGTTGCCAGAAGTATCTGATGGATGGCATGGATTTATAATCCACTGCACCCTCATACCCTTTGGCAATCAATTGAGTCAATTAAGTATTTAAATATTCTAAGTTTTTGTAATGGTTATAATCTACTGCACCCCCATACCCTTTGGCAATCAATTGAGTCAATTAAGTATTTAAATATACTAAGTTTTTGTAATGGTTGAAATTTCCCGGCAATACCCGTTCAATTAGATAGCTCCGAATGATTTCAACTACACATTTTTCATCTTGTATGATTGAGAGTGGTACTAGTAATTCACTTTAATTTGTACTTAACTTATTGTTATCTTTGTGCCAACCAAACACCTTATTCCAGATGCGTCCATTTAAGAAACAAACAAAGCATCAAGCAAGAAAAAGTGTGGCATTCGAAGGCATCCCTAATATCCTAGCTTCACAGGAGGGTAGTTCTGGGCAGCCAGCCCAACCGCATACCCGAACCCAGAATTGATCTGAAATGATGGACTCAATTTTTTTGGCTTTGCTCACTGAAGAGCATGCATTGGGGAACTTCGTTAATGGGTCGTTCACCAGTGTAGCCTGGGTTCGAATTAGATCTGCGTTCAATGCAAGGACCAACTTGCAATTGAGCAAAGAACAAATAAAGAATCGGCTAAAAGTTTTAAAGCGAACATTCATGCTTTATAACTCTTTAGCCAACAAGAGTGGTTGGGGCTGGGTGTAGTGTCCCAGTTTTTCCCCTGTGTCATTCCCCTGTTTGGGGTGTGGAACACCTAGTGTTGGTGTGTTGGGCCCCAACATGTCAAAGGGATGTGTTGTTCGGACTTAGAGTGGATTTGGAAGCAAGCCTGACCTTCGGCTGACTTTGCCGAATTTTAGGAATGGAATCAGGCTAAACGGAGGCCGTATTTGGATTCAGCGCGGAAAAACGCTTGAAAACGGCTATTTACTTATTTAATTTGGAGTCCGGATGCCCAAAAACGGACCCCCGAAAGTTTTCTGTGCAAAATGGTGCATGGGGGGACCTGTGGACCGGCCGGGGACACGTGGCGCCTCATTATTGGGCCGGTGCACCACTCTCGGTCCACGGAATGGACCGCCGGTGCACGGTGCACCGGCGGGCCACGTGGCGGGCACCGGTTGGTCCGGTCCAGGGCGCGCGGCGCACGGGGGGGGTGCGCGGGCAGCGCGGGCAGGCCGGGCAGTTGCGGGGTGGGGCGCGGTGCACGGTGCACCGGGGCGCGCCACGTGGCGGCCCCGGGTTGGACGGCGCAGGTGCGCGCGGTGCACCCGCAGGCGTGCGCCTGCGGCCGTACGCACGCGCCGGCGCAGGCGCGCAGGCGGCGCGGCAGCGGCGGCCGGCGGGCGTGACGGGCGGGAAACGCCCGCCACGTGGCGCCACGCCATTGGGTGGCGCCACCCACCCCGCCGCCCCGCAGGGGGGCACGTGGCCGCGCCCGGTTCGCCGGGCGCGCTGTCCCCTGTGCGGGGGACACGTGTCGGACGCCCGAGCGGGTCGGACCAAAATTCGGTCCGACCCGGATTCCGTGTGGGATGGGCCGTGGGCTGGGCCGTACTGTAGCCGCCCGAAATCCCGTAGGCTGGGCTGCACTGTAGCAGCCCGAAAATGACCCCTGCGCCCGAAAGTGGGGACACAGGGGTCATTTTCCCATTTGTTTGGCTGGGCCTATATAAAGGCCCCCTCCCCTCCTTGTTGGGCTTTTTTCGAGAGAAAGAGAGAGATCCGGGGAGAGGTGTGAGAAGAGAAGTTTTTCCTCTCACATTTTTCTACCTCGTGGTGCGTTCCCAGATTTTCGGGAAGATCGACAGCGGCGTTCCGGATTTTACAGTGTGCCTCGGTTTTCCCCCATTTCGGCCCGTTATCGTCGCATTTCAGTCCGAGGAGTCCCCTGCGCAGCACAGAGGTCCGATTCCGACGATTTCTTCGCCAGTGTGTTCCTAAGAGGTAGGGCTTCGTTTTCCGTGTTGATGGTTTCTCCGGATTCTGATTTCTTGGCACGATTCCCGAGGTGATTTGACCCCCTATTTTGCTGATTGGATTTTTGGACAGCGGCGACTTCGGCGAATTATTTCTCCGCGTAGGAATATCGAATCGGGGTGATTCAAGAGTCGATTTTGGGCGATTTTTCGCGAGGAACGCAACCGTAATTTTTCTGGGATTTTAGGAGCTCGGGACAGAGGTGAAAATTCCTCGTTTTGCGTGCTGATTTTAAAACAGCAAATGTGCGTTTGGAAATTGTTATATTTACACCGTGTACACTTATGTGATGTTGTAGGACATTGTGGCAGCTGACAGTGTGTTTAGAGGACAGCGGGTATTTTCTGGGTGCATTGTACACGCTTTTCGAGGTGGGTGGTTGCGTATCCCTCTTTGTTGATTTGCACACTAGGAATAAAAGAGTTCCCAATTATACATGTGATAGTTAACTTGTGGTGTATAAACCTATTGCATGTGGCCCCTGAATTAATTTAGTAGCTTCAATGTGATAAATCTGGGACAAGAAAATTGGACAATTGCTATATCGTGAACCGCATGCAATTTAGTAACCCATCAATATTTTTAAAATAGTGTTAAAAGTATTCTTCACATGAAACTTAGTTCCTTTCTAAATATTTTTAAAAGAGAACACTTGCATGCTCATTGGACAACTAGTTAAGCCACTATTTTATTGCAGCACGATATTATGGGATTTGACTTAGGAGAAAACATCTGTTATTGTTATTCTTCTCTATCGATGCATGATGCTCGAGTCTGATCGGGATTTTGGAGATAGTATTGCTTGGGACAGTTTGGACATGTCTTAGGGGATTGTGGGGCATAGTGGCAACCGCGGATGTTAGGCGGTTGACCAGATGTTTTTACCTTATCAGATTGGGGCTTATGGGTTCAGCGGTGACCGCGGATTGTGGGCGGTTGACCGGATGTTGTTATCACATCAGATTGGGGATCAGGTTGCATTAGTGGATGGAGTATTCCCACTTTGATCATGGTCATGATCCAGTCCTGCTATTGTGAGACATTGGTTACAGTGATGATTGATACAGAGATACTTTACTCGTGTGGGTCGCTCCCCTCGAGTGCCACTCCGGAGTAGGCTTTTAGACCGTGATGGGTGCCGGTCAGTTGGTGAGTTGTGAGAGATGACAGAGCAGGCAGTGCCAGTATTTCCTGGCCCACTGATTGGGTTTGCTTTGGGCAGTCAGCTTTATAGTTGCATCTATACAGTCATCTTTGGCACTGCATTTAGAGGCATAGTAGTGGTAGTTTCTTTTCAGCAGTCTTTATTGCATACCACTGTTCTTTCCTTTTTGCCTCTTTATTCCTAGTGGGTGCGCGTCAGCATCAGAGGTTTTACCCACTAGGGGAGGCTACTGGTTTATCTAGTAGTTCTCACCCCCATTGTTGTTTCTTGTTCTTTCTTCCCCTTTGTTTTGCAGAGTCGACTGTGGGAGCTGCTGGGCCTTCAGCGGCAGATCGAGGTAAGAGGATCGCCGACTAGCTAGATCGTCTACCCCGAGCGAGAGTTCAGCTAGACTATTACTGTACTCCCCTTTTGTATCTCAGACATAGTAGTTTACTTTTGGGTCTGGCTGTGGCCAGCTGGTTGTATTATTTATGGTGAGCTGGGAGTATATTGTACTCTTATTTCAGTTTATTTCAGTCTGAGATTACTATCAGTTTTACTAGTTCAGCTCTATTATGCTCTTCTACTGTATATTATCTATCTGTGCAGGTTACCAACGCTTCGTGTACATGGAAAATTCTGTGTACACGGCGGATCTGTTGGTGGGCCCGGGTCCTGGTTACCCCCGGGGCGTGACACTGGGACTTTATAAATAATATCCCGACCGCCGGTGATCCAGTTGACTGGGATGCAGTCATTGCGGTAAATTTAACCTACAATCATAAAGATTTTTGTAAAGGCTCGCGTACTATATATACACATAATTGACATTAGACATTCATTTAAATCTTTCTCCAGGATAATCCGACATACGCAAAATGTCGAGGTAGGCCATTTCCGGCTTATAAGGATCTGGCCTTCTTGACCGAGAAAACAACGGCCACTGGCCAATATGGTTATACTACTACTATGCCTGGACCTCAAAATGTTGAAAGTTCATCCTCATCTTCCCCTGGTGAGGATGATACTCTTATTGGGGTGCGAATGTTGACTTTCAATATCTCATCTAGTCCATTTGAAGCAGGATCTTCTGGAGCGCCTCAATATGCAAATATAAGGGCGACGCAATTCTCCGACTCTCCAACCCCTACTCCTGAAATCCCAACTGTCGGAGGTAGTGCTAGTGGTAGCGGTTCTGGGAGAAAAAGTCCACGCTCCCCAGATCCCACAAACCCTAGACCCAAAAATACCCCGACTGCAGGAGGACGGCGGCGCAAAGCTGACGCCGGGCTTGCTGTAATCTTTGAGATGGTTGAAATAGGCAGGTAAAAGCTTGAGCTTGCCCGTGAAATTTATCAGTCCGAAAAGACGAACAGACCTGTTATTCCAACCATCCAGGAGTGCATGGCCCGAGTGTATGCTATGCCATCTATTACTCCAGAAAGGGTGCTACTTGCAGGCGAAGCCCTGAAAGAGCCAAATAATCGTCAACTCTTCATGACCATGACAGACGACATAGCTGTAATGTGGGTTGACCGACAAGTCGCAATGCAAAATGTACTATATAGGCAAATCTTTCCTGGAGTGTAGATTTCGTTTAAAATATTTATGCTTTCGTTTTTTTTATTTAGACCGTTGACATTCTATGTATTATGCTACGTAGACAATTATTTCTTTATTTCGCATGATGGTTGATATACTTTGTAAATATTGACTTTATTAACAGTAATGTTTGAAGTTGTGTTGTATTTTAACCCCATATGTTGAGATTGTCAATATTCAATATATATTGTACTTACAGCATAATGGGTGATTCGAATGATGGTAATGTGTTTACCTCCACAATCAGTACCGTCTTACGGGACCTTTTACATGATGATGATGATGACATATGGGATGATGTACTTGCAATGTTGATTCAGCAAGGTTACCTCACATTTACGAAAACCGTCGAAAAGCAACCGTGTCGTACCCGTCCATTTACAGGGCACCAGCTAATATGTGATATATTGAATGGTCATCCTGATCGTGGGTATGACCATTTTCGAATGCTGACCACGACTTTCATTGCACTGCGCGATGAGCTACTCCGAAAGGGAATGGTACAGGATACACGCAATATGACAATTGAGGAACAGTTAGGAATATTTCTGTTTTGCATAGGACATGGGGTAGCTAATAGGGTCATGGCTGAAACATTTCAACATTCGGGTGAAACTATCAGTCGACATTTCAACAATGTCCTTCGGGCGATTGTAACGTTGAAAGACGATTACATTAAACTTCCGCCGAATAATCTTCCGGTACATTCTCGAATAAGAGATAATGCAAATTTTCATCCATTCAAGATATGTATGATTTTATATTTGTGATTTTACTTATAGGTCATTTTGAAATTTTATTAATTGACTTACTATATTTGATATTTACTGGTAGAATGCAATTGGTGCGATTGATGGGACACATATTCCCGTGGTTGTTAGCAAGAGCAAGCAACCGAGATTCCGGAATCGCAAATGATTTACTTCACAAAACATGATGGCTGCAGTATCCTTTGACCACAACTTTCTATTTGTCTGCACGGTTTGGGAGGGATCAGCAGCTGACATGCGAGTACTTCGATGGGCTTGCGAAAGTGGAGGTTTCACTGTGCCTGAAGGTATATCACACATACTCCATTTTTCTTACATTATTTTAATCATTGTGAATATAAAAATTGACATTGTACATGTTTCGTAAAATATATAGGCAAATATTATTTGGTAGATTCAGGCTATGCAAATACAGAAAGATTTCTTGCACCATATCGAGGGGAGTGTTACCACATTAGCCAATATGATGGAAACACAGGGGGCCGCACTCATCGAAGTCCACGCGACCTATATAATCATCGACATGCTCAATTGAGAAATGTCGTGGAGAAACATTTGGTATTTTAAAGAAACGGTTCAAGATATTGACTGTTGCAACACCGTTTCCATATAGAGTCCAATGTCAGATTGCGATGGCATGTTGCGTTATACACAATTTCATTCGACGACACCAAGGTGCAGATGCTATCTTTAACGAAGAGTTGGATGAACAACAAACGGATTTCGGTGACGAGGATACGGGTGATTATGCTGGGACTACAGAATCACGGAGAGGCGACGAGTTGCGCACATTTATAACTAACCAGTTATGGAATAGTCGTACTTAGGAAAATTAAGGATTCTATTATACGAAAATTAAAGATTGTTTGAGAGGTATGTGTGCTGCTTGTACTAACATTGTTATCTTGTTTGAGAGGTATGTGTGCTGCTTGTACTAATTGTGCCGTCTTGTTTGAGAGGTATGTGTGCTGCTTGTACTAATATTGTCATCTTGTTTGAGAGGTATGTGTGCTGCTTGTACTAATTGTGCCGTCTTGTTTGAGAGGAATATGTCCAGCTTGAACTAATAATGCCATCTTGTTTGAGAGGAGTGTGTGCTGGTTGAAATAATATTGTCATCTTGATTGTGAGAAATCTGTGCTGGTTGAACTAATATTGTCATCTTGTTTGATCGAAATATGTGCGGCTTGAAATAACATATGACAATATTGTTTGAGAGAAATGTGTGCTGTTTGAAATAATTGTGCCATCTTGTTTGAGAGGAATGTGTGTAGGTTGAAATTATAGTGCCATCTTGTTTGAGAGAAATGTGTGCTGGTTGAAATAATAGTCCCATCTTGTTTGAGAGCAATGTGTGCTGGTTGAAATAATAGTGCCATCTTGTTTGAGAGAAATGGATTTTGGTTGAAATAATAGTGCCATCTTGTTTGAGAGAAATGGGTGGTGGTTGAACTTCTAATGCTATTTATTTGTCTGAAATTTATTTGGTTGCATTCTTCGTATCATCTCCTTATAATAAAATTTTCTATCATTTTTTTAATTTTTTAAAATATATAATATTAAATTGTTAATTTTATATAAATTTTAAAAAATGTAACTAAAATTTAAAAAAAGGAATAAAATTATAAATTAATTTAATATTAGATTATATTATAAAGAGTAAATTAGTAAATCAAAATATTTAATCCCTCAATTTTTCTTATTACACTATTCCCAACCAAACACAATTTTCTCTTATTCGTCTTATTCTTCTTATTCCTCTTTAACTTACCATACACAATTTTTCTTAAACCCGGTATAACTCTTAAACCGAACCAAACGCAAATTTACTCTAGTTCCGACTTAAACCACAATTTATACCTATCGCCGGTATAACTAAAACCCTCTTAAACCCGAACCAAACGGAGCCTTAGGATTTAGTGGGTGGTTGGTTAAATAGTAAAAATTTTAGGGAACCGCTGTAATTTCAACCACATATACTTTCATCCAAGGGCTAAAAATTTGATAGCACCAATTGCTGGTGCTATCGATAGTATTCAGCTAAACTATCTCTCTCTCTCTCTCTCTCTCTCTCTCTCTCTCTCTCTCTCTCTCTCTTCTATATATATTATATATATATATATATATATATATATATATATATATATATATATTGATTACTAATTTTTCTACACATTAATTGGTCCCTCAATTTGCAATAAAAAAAGTGGGATCAACCAAATTATTAACTTATTGTATTCTTAAACAAAGGAATTTCAACGTGAGATAGTGAACTTATTCGGCGTGTAAGTTAAGATGGAAAAAGTTGACTACATAATTTATTAAAGTAAATAAATTACGCTGCTTACGCATTAAAATTTTATTCTCTTGAATTCGCCTTGCTTGGATATATATACACGCAATTGCGTGACTGCTTCAAAAACCACCATATTAATTAATTGTGTCCCTTTTCTTATTACTTTATGATTACATATTTTATAAAATTTTAAAACTCTAATTTAGAAAGAAGGTTTTAAATCATGCATTTTAAATTAGAAAATTTAGAACCATGCAATAATAAACTTATTTAATCTACCAATATGGCAATGTTTTTATATTTTTGTTCTCTTCTAATTAATCTCTTCTTTTTGTTAAGAAAATAAATGATTAAATACTATTCTCTATTATTTATTTTTGTTACACTTAATCAATCATATAATTCTGGCATAAATAATAAAATTATGATTTATTACCAACAAAAATTGAAACATGAGATGTGATGAAAATTATAGGGGCAATTTCCTATCTACCCCTAAAAATTTTCCTGTTTTCAGATTTACCCCTCTTAGAAGGCTAATATTAAAACTACCCTTCTTACGTTCCAATTTCTTTCCAAAATGCCTCTGAAGTTAAACTCTGTTAGTGTACCGTTTGAAACTGCCGTTATCTGTGTGTAATTACTATTTTGCCCTTTCAAATATACCCTAAACCCTAAACCCCTAAACCCTAAACCCTAAACCCTAAACCTTAAACCCAAAAACCCTAAACCCTAAACCCTAAACGCTAAACCCTCTAAAAAATCCTAACCCTAAACCCTAAACCCTAGAAACCCTAAAAAAACCCTAAACCCTAAACCCTAAAACCCTAAAAAATCCCTAAACCCTAAACCCTAAACCCTAAAACCGGGGCAAAATAGTATATCTGATAGTTTTCAACTCCGATTATTATTTAACTCTAGTTTAACCTAGGTTATCTTAACAAGGGAAACGGTAGGGGGTATTTTAATAACGGTGGAACGTATGAAGGGATGTATTCGACAAGAGAAAAATAAGAGGGGTAAATCAGATATTTCTTCATATTTCAGGGGTACACAGGCAATTATCCCAAAATTATATCTGTGTTTTGGGTCCAGCTGTGCAAGCAATAATTTCTCAAATGAGGCATCCCCTCATCAAGTCATCATGGGCCGAAAAAGCCCGACCCAATTGACGGTGTTTGGATCGGGCTTCGGGCATTAGAAATTAATTCTCCACAAAAAAAAAAAAAGTTTCAAAAACACATTTTCGACGGCTAAAGTGAAGCACCGCTCACACTACCGGAGGGAAACTTAGTTCGATATTGACCGATAGATTCATAACAGTTCACTGAATGTAACAAAAATTAATGAATCTAATAATTGATTACTATTTTTTATTGTTAACTATTTGATTCATCAAATCTAATCATTTTTCTACAGAATTTGATTATATTCAATAATCTGATCTGTTTCTACTAAAAGGCACTCTACTATTATATGTTTGTTAAAAGCCCATCATTTACAAGACCCATAAATCTTTTTGGGCGGGTTTCGGCTTTTTATAAACCGCCAAACCGACCCGATTCGAGTCGTATTGAGAATCATGTTCCCCAAAACCCTAGAAACGCTCGTATCCTTCTCTTTTTCCCCGCCACCTCCTCCTTCGTCGTCGCCTTCGCCTCCGCCTCGGTGCAAGAAACCCTAGCAAAACCCTAACCCTAAACCCTAGCAATGGGGAGGAAGAAGAAGTTCATCGACAAGAAGAACTCCGCCACGTTCCAACTCCTCGCCCGCGACTCCTCCGCCTCCTCCTCCCTCTTCTCCCTTCCCTTCTCCTCCGACGACTCCGACCGCGTTTTCGTCAGGGTCGACACCAACCCCTTCTCCGTCCCCGGCTTCTTAGGCGACGACGCCGACGCCGAGGGCTATGTTAATCTGCCGACGAGTCCCGTGACTCCGCCTTCGCCGACGCCCCCGGCGACACCATCGACGCCGACTACGATGGCGCGGCGTCGTCGACGCGGGGCCGCGGCGGTGGGGCGCTCCCCGACCACGTGAGGCGGGAGATCCTGGAGCTGGGGCTCCCCGACGACGGGTACAACTACCTGGCCCACCTCCGCGAGATCAGGAACGCCGGGGGCGGATCCGCCTACTACCAAAACCCTAGACCCCGGCTCGATCTTGTGCCCCTTGATGTCAAGGTGAGTGCTTCGCAATCTAGGGTTCCTCTATTTCCTTTTCCCCAATTTAGGTAAAAACGGTCGGAACTAACTTGCATTATCCTTCCTTTACAAGTTTTAATTTTGTTTACTAACCTTTCAAATCAATTGATTTTGATCTTAGTATTGTTCTATTCTGTTGAGGTTCTGCGTGAATCGCGTGACTGAATTTTGTTACAGATGAGCCACTAAATGATTCCAATCAAACTAATTGAAAGATTTGGTAGTGAAAAATCAAAACTTTCTTTGAATTTTAGGTTGCTGTCGAAAGGCGGGTCATAAT
>CM054951.1:252072-347578 GCA_029168755.2 Tillandsia fasciculata | reverse complement strand
TTTAAATTTTATAAGTTTTTAAATTTTGTAACTTTAATATTTAATAAATTTATAAATTTAATAAATTTTAAAATTTATACAAAATTTAATTTTTTTAACTTTAATTTTAAAAAAATTAAACAATATTATTTACTAAAATATAAACTTTAATTTATACAAATATTAATTATTATTTAATTAATATTTTATATTAATTAATTAGATAAAATATTATTATTTTAAAATTAAAATTATTTTTATTTTTTCACTATTCTCGTTTATTATAAGAAATGAACCAAACACAATTTCAGCTATTCCTAAGAATAACAGCTTTACAAACCAAACACTATTTTTCTTTTATCTCTGATTTTTCCGGAATAGCAAACTATCACATGAATAAAAAGATTTATCCCCAAACCCATAATTCTCGAACCAAACATTACCTAAAGTATTAGGATATAATTTACGCTTGACATAAGTGTCATTATATACGTGGTGACTCTTTATTTACTGACGTTTTAATCAATACTTTTAAATACAAGGCTAAACTATATTAAGACAATTTTAAGCATCATTAAGTATAAAAACATTAAGGCTATGTTTGGTTCGGGGATTGTAAGCTTGGGGATAAATTTTTTTATACCTGGGATAGCTTGCTATTCCGGGATAGTCAGCGATAAAAGAAAAATAGTGTTTGGTTTGTAAAGCTGTTATTCTTATGAAAAGCTAAAATTGTGTTTGGTTCATTTCTTAGAGTAAGAAAGAATAGTGAAAATATATGGTAGTTATAAATCTATATTACCAATTTTGCCCTTAGCATTTTTCATGAGTGAACTCATGAATAAAATGTTGGGTTGGTTTAAATTTTGTGTTAATTTAATACTCACTAATAACAATTTAATTTTTGTTAATAATAGTGTTTTGTTTTGCTGAAATTTTTTGTTTTACTCAAATTTTGAGTTTTTTTTATTTACTGAAATTTAATAGTGAAATTTTTTTTTGTTTTAACAGTAATTTTTTATGTTAATAATAGTTTTTTTTTTTTTTTTTTAATAATAGCGTTTTTTTTGTTATAACAGCAAGTGCAATATTTTTAATAACAGTAATTTTTAATAACAGCATTTTATTTAATAACAGCAATTGCAAATTTTTTAATAACACCAATTTTTTAATAACAGCAGTTTGAAGCAATTGCAACTCACAATTACCATGTAACAGCAAGTGTAAATTTTTAATAACAGCAGGTTGAAGCAAGTCAATTGTTTTAATAACAACATTTTTTTTTTATTTTAATAACAACAGGTGAATTTTTTTTTTTTTTAACTGAAATTTTAAGTGATAATCTGATGATCAAGATTTATATTAAAAATTTTATAGCAGCAAAATTGAAAGTATAGAAAATTAATATCATAATTAATTAAATTGAATATATGCAACCATCTAATTCAACATTAAAAAACTGCATCAATCTAACTCAAAATTAAAATAAAACAAGTTTATTTCAATATTAAAATTTCCGCCCATTGCCCCTGAGATAAACCATGGAATTAACCAATTCCATGGTTTCCCAGGAATAGCTCTTAACGGGTTATCCTTGGATAACCCGTTAAGAGGGGAATAATTTAACCTTTTCATTTTATTTAGTGTTTGGATGATTTTGCAGGATAAAATAGGCTATTCCTATTTTATCCTGCAACCAAACACTACCTAAGTATAAAAACATTAAGTATAAAAAAAGAATAATTTTTTATAGTAATGAAAGCAAAAATAAAAGTTAGGACGAAGGTACGTACGTAGAGGGCTAATTGAGTAGTTAATTTGTATTGCTGAATGAAATCAATCTCTTCTCTTCCCATGGCAGCCGTGAAAGTGAACGGATTCGCGTGCAAGGCGAACGTGACGGAGGACGACTTCTTCTTCAAGGGCCTGGCGACGCCGGGCGCCACCAACAACACCTACGGCTCTCTAGTAACTGCCGCCAATGTCGAGAATATCCCGGGCCTCAACACATTGGGTGTGTCCATGTCGCGCATCGACTACGCTCCCGGGGGGCTCAACCCTCCCCACACCCACCCGCGGGCCACCGAGATCGTGTTCGTCCTCGAAGGCACGCTCGACGTCGGATTCATCACCACCGCCAACATGCTCACCAATAAGACCATCTCCGCGGGGGAGGTGTTCGTCTTCCCGCGCGGCCTCGTCCACTTCCAGAAGAACAATGGCGACAAGCCGGCTGCGGTGATCGCCGCGTTCAACAGCCAGCTGCCGGGGACGCAGTCCATCGCGCTCACGCTCTTCACCGCCACGCCGCCGGTGCCAGACAACGTGCTCACCAATGCCTTCCAGATCAGCACCGAGGAGATAGAGGAGATCAAATCCCGCCTTGCACCAAAAAAATAAACAAATCAACTACCATGCATGATATATATATATATATATATACTGCATGGATTAATTGGGAAGTACTGATCATTTGTTTGTGTTTGTATTTTGTGATTTATATCACTTGCATGTTTTCTGTACCTTTTCCCAACAACTTAATAATGATTACTCTTTTTTCATTTTCTTCTTTCCCCAAATGATTACTTTCCTTTCAAAAAAAAAAAAAAAAAAAAATTCTTTTCTCCTTTCTCTTTACGTTTTTCTCCAATTTAGATTCCATCTTTCCTCCCTTCTTTACGTTTTCTATGATTTCCATCTACGTTTAGATTCCGTCTTTCCTCCCTTCTCTACCTTCTCTATGATTTCCAACTGCGTTTATAAAGTTTTAAAATGTAGACATAGAAGCATTTTTGAGATTTTAGGATGTGGATATAGAAGAGAGTTCAGATAGTTCTCTAAAAAATTAGTAAAATAAGTAATTCGATCTAATTTCGTCGATCCAATTTTAGTTTCTAAATATGTTAGCTATTCAGTTTGTAAATTTTCGTTATTCTCTAAATTCAACAATTGATATTAGAGCAATTAATTTTTGGCTCATTTTCATCTTTGATTATGCATGTGATGCTCGATCCGATTATATGTTTTGTTTATCACAATTTTTTCCGATTATATGTTTTGTTTATCACAATTTTTTGGTGTTAATATATATATATATAATATATATATATATATATATATATATATATATATATTATATATATATATATATATATATATAACTAAGCTACAATATTATTAATACCACAAAGTCATCGGTAATATTAGATTTTTGACATTTGGATGAAAGAATCTATCGTTAAGATAATATAGTCCCGTAGGTTCTGTTTGGTAAGTAATTGAGCGGGGATAAGGGCGTTATCTCTCTGTATCCCTAAACAGCAAATAGTGAGGATGGAAATGTTGTTCCCACCCCTTGCGGGTTATTCACGAATAACCCGCACTAAAGGGTGGGAATTATTTCCACCGATATTTTAATTTTTTTTTTTAAATTTAAATTAAAAATTTGTAAATTTTAAGATATTTAAATTTATAAAAATTTAAATTTAAATTTTTTGTAATTTTATAAATTTTAAAATTTTTAACTTTAATTTTTTAATAAATCTAAAAATTTATTTTTAAAAAAATTTATCAATTTTAAATTTAAAAATTTATCCAAATTTTATATAGAAATTTTTAAATTTATACAAATTTAAATTAAATTTTTTTGCACCCTTTTTGTAAATTTTCGAGATAATTAAAATATAAATTTTTAACATTTATAAATTTTTAAATTTTGAGAATTTTTAAATTTTATATCTTTTAAAATTTTTAACTTTGAATTTTTAATAAGTTTAAAATTTTAAAATTTTTTAAAATTTATTAATTTTAAATTTTTAAAATTTATTAATTTTAAAATTTTTAAATCTTTTAATTTTAAATTTTTAAAATTTATTAATATTAAAATTTTTGACTTTAATTTTTAATAAATTAAAAAATTAAAAATTTAAAAAATTTAAAAATTTATACAAATTTTTAAAATATAAAAATTTATACAAATTTTTATATACAAAATTTTGAATTTTTAAAAATGTATAAAATTTTAAAATTTTAAATTTTTTTAATAAATTAATTTTTTATATACAAAAGCTAAATTTAAATAATATAAATTATAATTAAATTTTTTTAAAATAAATTTTTTAAAGAGTATTTTTTTTTAAATTAAAATAATTTCTTTCTTTTTATTTTTCTTATTCCACTTTATCAAACCAAACACAATTCTTCTTATATCTGTTACAACTTTAATACTCATACAAATACAAATTACGTTAGTTCATGCATTTTTTCGAACTTATACCTAATCCTGGAATAAACTATTCTCGCTTATATCCGAACCAAACGCAACCCTAGGGTTTGGCGGAATAGTATAATCTAAGTGAAAATTGTCAAAATGGTAAACCTAATGGTAGAAAATTTGATAGCATGAAATATTTTGTGTTATTGATAGCATATATATATATATATATATATATATATATATATATATATATATATATATATATAGAACTAGGCTGGAATACTATCGATAGTACCAAGTCATTGGTGCTACTAGCCATTAGATTAAGGGATGTGTGGTTAGGATGATAGTGGTTCCCTAGGGTTTAGTGGGTGGTTGGTTGAACAGTAAAAATTTTAAGGGATCACTATAATTCCAACCTCACATCCTTTCATCCAAGGGCTGAAAACTTGGTAGTACCAATTGCTTGGTGCTATCGATAGTATTCCAGCCGGAATATATATATATATATATATATATATATATATATAATATATCTATATATATAATATATATAATATATAATATTATATATATATATATTATATATATATATAGTCCGCCTGCTGTGCTTGTACAAGCACCAAGTAATTGGTGCTTGTAAGTTTTCTATCGTTAGATTTAATCATTTGATTAAATCTACCCCTTAGATTATACTATTCTACCAACCACCTACTAAACCCAAGGGGCCTACCATCATCCTACCCGCACATTCCTACATCTAAGGATAAAAAACTCACAAGCACAAATAACTTGGTGCTTTTACAAGCATAGGAGCTCAATTTATATATTATATATATATATATATATATATATATATATATATATATATATATATATATAGAGAGACGAGAGAGAGAGAGAGAGAGAGAGAGAGAGAGAGAGAGAGAGAGAGCTAGGCTTGTATGCTTTTAAAAGTACGGAGGTCTCCGTGTTCCCAAGTTGTTTTCAATGTTGGAATTTCTGAATGGCCGATCGGTTCCGTTAAACTTGATCTAGAGTATTTAAAAAATTAGAAATTAAATTTCGTGAATTTTTAATACCATTTGCCTAGTTATCAAAGTGGCTCAAAATCAATAATTTTAATAGTTGTGGTGAGTCGTTTGCAAGTTTAACGGTGTAGAAATATCTAAATTACATAAAATTTTGTTAGAATATTTTTTATACTATATAAAACAATATTAATATTTTTTATCTAAAATTTTAGTATCATATTATCATATTTTTTTGAGATTTTTATTTTCAGCCGTTGATATTGAGCCCTTTCGATCACTAGGTAAATAATATTAAAAAATCACAACATTTATTTTTTAGATACTTCAAATATTCTAGATTAAGTCTAACGGAGCCAATCGTCCATTCGGAGTCATATATTACTATACTATTAATAGCACTAAGTCATTGGTGCTATTAAATTTTTTAATCCTTAGATTAAGAGATGTCTGGTTAGGATGATAGTAGGCACCTAGCGTTTAGTGGATGGTTAGAAAAATAATATAATCTAATGGGTGGAAATGATTAAAAGGGTAGATCAAACGGTGGAAAACTTAGTAGCACTAACTGCTTGGTGCGATAGCATAGCCGGATTATATATATATATATATATATATATATATATATATATATATATATATATAGCGTAGGGCTACTATACTTTTATGAGTATAAACTTCTTTATACTCATAACTTTTTCATCTTTGGATGAAGGAATGTGCGGTTAAGATGATAGTGGTCTTCCTAGGGCTTATTAGGTTGTTGGAAAAATAGTATAAATTCTAGAGACTACTATAATCCTAACCGCACATTCCTTCATCCAAAGGATGAAAACTTATGAGTACAAAAAAATTTTACTCATAAGAATATATAGTAGCCGAACCCTATATATATATATATATATATATATATATATATAGTACCAAACACCAAGTGCTTGGTGGTTGGTACTGTCCTATCAAGTTTTCGGTCCTTGGATAATGGGATGTGTGGTTAGGATGATAGTGTTTTTCTTGGGTTTAGTGGGTGGTTGGTAGAATAGTATGATCTAAGAAGTAGAAATTGTCAAAATGGTAGATCAAATGGTGAAAAATTTGATAGCACAAAATGCTTATATAGCATATTATGAATACATGTGTTGATCAAATGGTGAAAAACTTGATAGCACAAAGTGCTTGTGTAGCATATTATGAATACATGTGTTGTATATTCTATATATCATGTGCAAATATTTATACTTGTGTAGCATATTTTGAATGCATGAATGTATTATTTTTTGGCACATAAGTTATTGTATTCTTTTCGTATTTTTTCAACAAAGTTTAATTTTGAAAAAACTTAAGAATATTTATTTTCAATTGTACATCTTTATAGTGATATAATAGATTTTATTCTGTAAAAATAATTTAATAATTACGATTATGTAAGATAATGTGTTTTGCGGAGTGTCGGCGTTTTCCAAAACAAATTTTGGCCCGAGATTTTTTTTTTTTTTTTTATTCAGTGTGATGATTTTATAAAGATAAAGTCTCAAGAATAATTTCTAAGAAGGTTTTTTTTTAAAAAAATGGATAAATTTAAATTATTTCTGAATAAGTTTCAAAATTAATAAAATTATAATTTTTTGAACCGATACTGGATAATGATTACAAGCTTAACAAAATTTTTGATTACATCGTGTAAGGAATAATATGTCAATCTTGTTAATATTTTTTGCAAATGTATTTATTGTTCAAACCTGTTTTTTAAATATAGTGAAATGACTCTTACAAATATCATAACTATAGAAGGAAAGAATTACGATATTTGGCATAGAAAAATACAACACATACTGAACGAATAAGGGGTTCTTGAAACCCTCTGTATCAAAATAATCGTGCCTTCCGAAAACACTAATGCACAACTCCAGTATGAAAAGGAGATGAGATCTATGATAAATGGTTCAAAAAAGATCGAACCGCTTGGTATACTATAGTGTGTGTTCTTCATGATGATTTTATTGAACAATTTGAGAACTACGAGATTACAAAGGACATGTGAGATAATCTCAAATTATTTTTGGACAAACTTAAGCTACGAGATTGCGTGCCTTAAATATGAAGTTTCAGTAATATATCAAGAATATGAAACACGCAATAACTAAGCACCGCCGTATAATGAACACCACAATTCAGAACCTTAAGACTACTAGAACAAGCTCAATAATGAGAAATGGGTTCTCGTGGTGATTCGTGTTAGATTTTATTTGATTCTTGTTGATTTAAAACTTGATTTTGGCATATAAGCTTTCTAAGTGACCCAATATTAATGGGCTTTATCTGAAAGTTCAATGCATTGCTCACCACATGTGATATTTAATCCTATATTAAAAATTCATCACATGTGATAGCTATATTTATATTATTTTTTCTTGAGTGTATTGGTTAGAAGAAAGTAAGAGTAATGACTTTTCTGAAAGACACGCGCACGACATGATATGACACGAGTTGAGTCTGGCGGGCAGCGACATCGCACGATCTTGACCCGGTTCACTTTTTATTTGCTATTTTATTTTTATCGTAACCTTTTCTTGGGAACTGACTTATCGGGCTACCCAAGAACCTTGCTTTGGAAATAGTCTGGAGGGCTGCAAGATGTCTCTATATATATGGGAGTATATTTTAGTTAAGACACAGATATTCTTGATATACATATACAATATACTGTCTTTTTCACTGAACTTTATTTTTATTCTTCGCTGGATCTCTAAAAATCGATAGGTTCGTTCTGCGCCTTTCCGAATTCTTGGCGACATGGTGGACTATAATTGTTTTATTGCTAGGAATGATTGTCGGAGTCTTGCACGTGGATGGACAATATTGCTTTTAGGATTGTATTGTACGTCTCGACCTACATGCTTAATCTAATCTCTATTGTTTACTTATTTATAATATACTAATAATTTACATGCAAATATATATTTAAATATTTTGAATTTAAATTATTTTAAAATAAAATTTTACTTAAAAAAAAATTATAAAGATATGTTTTCTACAATTCATTCATTGTCGGATCTTAAGTGGTCATATATGAAGTTCGTGATGACGCACAATAAAAGCATTACTGGTAAACCTACCACTCAACTCATGCTCTTTTGTTTGTCCTTAATACTTCTGCAACTCATTTTCTTCTCAATTGGATCATGGATATATAATAATAAATAATCATGTAATTCATGATTGAGTAAAAATGGCTCAAAGTGAAAATTCTTGGAGAACTAAAGTTGTGTAGTAGTAGTCGTACTTTAATTTTTAAAAAATATTTATTATATTTTTTAAAAAATAAAAAATTTGATTGATTTGAAACATATTGAAATAATACCACTATTACATAAAAAATTATCAATCAATAAACTCCTCCCAGTCCATTTCAACTCCCCCCTTTGAATTATCAACTGTTCCTATAGTAAAAGATTTGGTAGTTGATATCCAAGATTTCGAATTTGAAATCTAATTGCTTCATATTTCTAGCTAAATTTATTTTAAAAATAAATAAGGCTAAATTACAGAAAATTTTTCTGTAATATCCCATTTTTTCACTTAATTACTCAAATATGCATTTACTCCCTGCCGTCACCATTCCGTGAGTGAACCGTCAGTTTTTTTTAAAAAATATTATTGGATATACCCAAAATACCCTTCAAGAATAGCAAGAAATAAATCTAAACCCCTTTCTCTTCCCTCCATTACCTTTTCCCTCCAATATAAGATAAGGACATTTTCGTCAATTTACCTCTTCCGTTAACGCCGTTGCCCTCTGAAAATAATTTGGTAATTACGAGGGGGCAAAATATAGTTTTTTAAAAAACAAGGGGACAAAATGAAAAAACAAAATATTACAAGAAGATTTTCTATAATTTAGCCAATAAATAAAACAAATAGCATCCTATCTTTCTTTTTTTTAAAAATAATAATAATAATAATAATAAAAAAAACAAAAACTCCCCCCTTTAAATCTCAACCCTATCCCCTCACACTTTGATATAAATACAACCTTCTTTACATCCACACCAACTCCAAGTCCAAGTCTTCAAAGTCCAAGTCCTCTCTCTGTATGTCTCTCTCTCTCTCTCTTCTTTAATACAACCTCATATAGTCAATACATTTTAAGTCTCCCAACCAAAAGAGAGCCAATCCAAGAAACAGAAGCAGAATCAGAAGCAGCGGCAGGAAGAGATCGAAAGGCACCATGGCCAAGTCTACTACTTCTCTCCTTGCTCTCTTCAGTACTCTCTCCTCTTTCTCTTCCTCTCTCCCTCCCTCGCCGCCGATCCCGACTTGCTCCAAGACATCTGCGTCGCAGATCTCGCCTCCAGTAAGCGCATATTAATTTGCCCCCAACTCCTAATACTCCATGATCAGATTCTCTTTGCAGCACAAGTAGCAGTTGGAAAAGCCCAAATCGATCGGAGCTTCCGTCCTCATGAGGCTTAGAATAATCTCATATTTGCTTTTCGACGTAGTCACATAGTACTACAGTACAGTGTCGGTTCCAACTTTTATGCTCTATTAGAGATAACTGCAGCTGAAAGCAAAAACAGATCGAACAAGTCAGGATGAAAGCGTAGAGCTAAGTAGTTAGTCTGTATTGCTGAATGAAATCAATCTCTTCTCTTCCCCTCGCAGACGTGAAAGTGAATGGATTCGCGTGCAAGGCGAACGTGGCGGAGGACGACTTCTTCTTCAAGGGCCTGGCGACGCCGGGCGCCACCAACAACACCTACGGGTCTCTAGTAACCGCCGCCAATGTCGAGAAGATCCCGGGCCTCAACACATTGGGTGTGTCTATGTCGCGCGTTGACATCGCCCCGGGGGGCCTCAACCCTCCCCACACTCACCCGCGCGCCACCGAGATCGTGTTCGTCCTCGAAGGCACGCTCGACGTCGGATTCATCACCACCGCCAACAAGCTCATTGCTAAGACCATCTCCGCGGGGGACGTATTCGTGTTCCCGCGCGGCCTCGTCCACTTCCAGAAGAACAATGGCAACAGACCTGCATCTGCAATCGCAGCGTTCAACAGCCAGCTGCCGGGGACGCAGTCCATCGCGCTCACGCTCTTCACGGCCACGCCGCCGGTGCCGAACAACGTGCTCACCAAGGCCTTCCAGATCAGCACCAAGGAGGCCGAGAAGATCAAATCCCGCCTTGCGCCAAAAAAATAAACAAATAAATAAGCATGATTCAGTGCATTGAGAACTGATTATTTGTTTGTGTTTGTATCTTTTGATCACTTGTACCACATTCTATTTTAAATCTAAGGGGCATTTTATTTTGTGCTGTTTAATTTCATCTCAATTTCTTGTTTGAATCATTTGGTAATAATTTAAGTTTCTGCAACTCCCAACAACTTAATAAAAGCTAGATTTTTTTTTTTTTTTTCATGGATAAGATGATGATGGCCATGATTGCGAGAGAGAGCTCTGATACAAATGATGGTGGACAAGGAATCAATGAGTAGTTGTTGGGAAAGGGACAAAGATGATGATGCACGATTTAGTTGCTTTTATTCCCTCTTTATAATCATATATTATTTTGAAAAAGGAATAACAACAATTCTCTTTTTTTTTGAAAAAATAAGCTAGTACAAGTAAGCTTGATAATAAACTTAATTAAAATAAATATAATTTTAATTATTATATTACTCTTTAATCAATCTAATATTTTAACTAATTTAATTATTTTATTAACTAATTATCTAGCTATTAGATAATTAACCAATTAATTTATTAATTTACTTGTGGTTAATTAAATTATTAATTAGTAGTACTCATAGTTAATTATTTTATTAATTAATATTTAAGATTATCAGGCAGTATTCATAATTGATTAGTTAATTAAATAAGTTAAATTATTATTTAATTAATATTTTTATATTAATTAATTAAATAAAATATTATTATTTTAAAATTATAATTATTCTTATATTTACTATTCTAATCTACCTATCCAAATATTATTTTTTTTATTTTTGAAAATAATCTAATTTTCATCCAAAGACAAAATTAATTTTATTTTTTTTTATCTCAAAAATTGTACCTATACCAAGAATAAGCTAGAACAGTTTTTTTTCCAAACCAAATGATAAACAGTTTTTCACAATCCACCACCACCACTTTTACAAGCAGCAGTTGCCAAAGCAAGACCCAAAAAGCATGGGCTTCTCTAACCACCACAACTGGCACACTTTACTTTAAATTGTGGGATTAATCAAATCTAATGCTGATTCCCAAACTGATGATCATGAGATCTCAACAATTAATGTCTAAAATGTAATGATTAATCCATAATCCACTATTACTAATTAAAGAGTGATCTGTTACTACCTGACACATCACTTGTTTTTGCCCTCCTCCCACTTTACATCCACCATCTTGCTGAAGCAGCTTTTGTGGGGAATCTGCAGCAGAGAAGAGCTTAAAAACCTTTGCGCTTGTCGTAATGCCTTATGGATGGGTTCATGCATAACTGCCGTCGGCAAACGCGCCACCTGGTCCTAATCCTTTCCAAAGATGCTTTAGTTAGAAGTAGAAGACAAACATTGGACAAAAAAAAAAGAGCGATTAAGCATGACAAAAATGAGCTTCTGAGGCTCCAAAATAGAATAAAACTCCAAATTTGAAACTTAATACTTTTTAGCTGCAAAGGGGAGCTGATAAGAGAACTTCAGCCAGAAGCTAGTGGGGCTCCTTCAAGCAGGTACAGCCAAATAGGAAAAGATCCATCCAAATCAAAAGTCCGACAAAAAAGCAGCAGGCTTACGCATTTGTCTGCTACCTGCCATGTATTATCCCTCTCTATGACCTGTTTGCCTCATATACAAGTCCCAATCAAGAAGATGCATCTTTGTTTGGCCAGTATATACCGCAGGTCATGGAACGACAGTTACATATAAATCTAGTCACAATATCCATGCTCATGATCTAAAGGAAAGGATCCAGATAGTGATAGAAACTATAGTTAAACAATCTCAAATAAATGTGTTTCTGAATGATGAAGTTTTGCGGCCGAGTAGACAGAATATCATGTCCGCATAACAGGACAATAAGATCAAACAACTAGATGAATGCTCACATTCTTTGCAAAAAAATGATACCCATCATGTATATTTGGCCCCCCAGCTTAAGCTTTCCAGGCAACTAAAAGAACTCCTAAAGTTCAAGTTCAGCTAAAAAGCAGATAAAAGTAGCTGGAGAATGTCAGTGATAATTTGGGAATAATCCGGTCACTATGTTTGTGATATGACAAGAATTACTAATTTCTATGTGTTTCTTACTGCTATACGTTCACTAGATGGAGAATCTCAGATAAAAGCAGATAAAAGTCTTGGCAATTGGAAACACAATCTCAACGTTCAGTCAACATTCACTAGCTGGAGAATGTCAGATAAAAGCAGTAAAGCCCAGTATCAGCGAAAACTTATGCTAGGAAGAATGTCAGATAAAAGCAGTAAAGCCCAGTATCAGCGAAAACTTATGCTAGCAGAAGAGTTTACTAAGATCCTCTGTCCTTACTAGCAACTTCTTAACAATAATATGCTCCGTTGGCGAGTAATAACACAGAAGAAGAACAAATGAAAACAATAAAACAAAGAATATAAGAGTTTCAGGGAACAGCAATACCTTATGAACTTGTGATCTTTGAGAAGACCTTATAGATCTTTTATTGCATCAAGATTATGTCCTTTAAGAGGCTTTGCATTATGTTCTGGTATTCCACCCTGAAAGTGGCAGGTCATATTTGACTCCTCTCTTCCCTCCAAAGTAGCATCCTCTCAAGCCAATCTTAAATTAGAATAAGCTCTGATTCGGGGAAATAGTGCACTTTACCTGTTGTATGAGCGGCTTCCAATCATCATTAGAACATCATGCAGAGGAAGAGAGGGCTTGAGAGAGAGAGAGAGAGAGAGAGAGAGAGAGAGAGAGAGAGAGAGAGAGGTGAGAAAGAAAGAAGGGTTCCAGCCCTCTCCCATCTGGAGTAGTTCTTGATACATAGAAAAGAGACATGGATTGGTACATGGGGAACAAATACAACCGACTTTAGGGCACATTCCAAACTAGGCCTGAATCATTAAAGTGAAAGTGGTGATGCTTCAAGAACACATCTCCAAACTAAGCCTATATCATCTATAATTCCATAGAAGCTGGGAAGTGGAAGCTAAGTACAAATCCGCCTAGCATGTCTAGTAACAGAAATCTTATGACTATATGCAGTGAAAAACAAAGATCTCCAATCAGTTCCATGGTCATAATTCTAGAGGCATCAAGAAAATGTATATAACAAGGAATTGTCCCAAATTGTCATTGCCCAAATTTCCAATGCAATGATTTTCCAATGCAAAGATACATTTACCAAGAATCAGATCAGGAGATGCAGATCTATTTTCACTAAAGGGTTGAGGCACATGCCAATAAACAGGAAAAGATGACGTTCAAACATAGTGCAAAGTACAAATTCTTTATATAGTACCTTGGTTATTGCGAAGTAAATAAGTTAAGAGTTAAATAGTTCTCGAGGTAATATATAACTATCAAACTACATAAACAACACAATAGCAGTTGCATGCCGCAGAACTTTAAATTGTATACATTTGTGACCAGCAACAAATGTTAGCGTAGTTGACCATCTACAATCTGGAGTGATTCCTTGAGTAGTCTCCGAGCTTCCTCTCTCCTCCTGAATAGTGAGTTGTTCAGTAACGATAAAAAAAATTATCAATACTCGACGAGCAACAATAGCAATTCGAGCTTGAATAGAGAAGAGTTCAAATATCCACAAAGATCAGGTGATATATATATATATATATATATATATATATATATATATATATATATATATATATATATATATATATATATAAAGAGAGAGAGAGAGAGAGAGAGAGAGATAGGCTTGTGTGCTTTTAGAAGCACGGAGGCCTCCGTGCTATCAAGTCGTTTTTGATGTTAAGACTTTCAAATCGACGATCGGCTCCGTTAGACTTGATTTAGAGTATTTAAAATATCTAGAAAAAAAATTTCGTGATTTTACGATATCATTTGTCTAGTGATCGAAAGAGCTCACTAGGTCAATGATATCGAAAAATTGTGAAATTCTTTTTCTAGATACTTTAAATACTTTAGATCAAGTCTAGCAGAGTCGATTGTCGATTCGAAAGTCCCAGCATCGAAAACGACTTGATAGCACGAAGACTTCCGTGCTAATGATAGTATAGTAGCCTAGTTCTATATATATATATATATATATATATATATATATATATATATATATATATATATATAGTAGCATTATTTCAGAAACTGCACGCTGGACATCAAACCAAATAAGATGGTTAACTGTCACAAAATAAATACATGTTTATAATAAAGTAATATATATATACTTGCGGGAAAGATACAATGCAGATTAGACAAAAGGGCAGTTTTCCATATTTGACCTGCTCGATTAATTTTTACATGTTGGCCTAGAGTCGAGTTCGGCGATATTTGACAGATTTAGCAGTGGTGCTATAATCCCTTACGAAACTGTCTGTGCACCATATATCTAATTATTTGTTTTGCACTTGTATATTTACTTTCCGTGATATTTTCCTCTATTATTTTTAGTAACTGATCCTTATCTCTTATTCGTTCCAGAAAAGAAGATATTTAGCCATAAAAAAAAATGGAATTATTTTATTTTAGCACAAATATAGAGTAAGCTTTCAGTTTGATTCTAGACTTGTTATCTTATCAAATAATGTTGATCATTCCGACTTCTTAGCTAAGAATAGCTTTTGGACCTAACCCTGGCATAATAGTTTGTGAATTTCATACTTTTAGGTCCTACCCAATCCAACTTACACATAAAATGGTCAAGATTCAAGTCCACCTACCTAACCAATTGTTCCTACAGGATCCGACCAGCAACGCAACACTGGTATGCAGACCCAAACCGGCCTGATCGCAATCTATAACACTATCAAGAGCTTTCAGACTAAAAAAATACTACATAATAAAATGATCTAATGCATGTGGTCCTTCAATATCCACTTCTCCTAAGTTCAAACCATAGAGGATAAGCTGATTGCCGGAGACAAAATGCAAGGGAAGTGAGATAATGGAGATTTACACAAAGAATTTCTCACGATGCGGAGTTTGCAACCTACTCTCCTTAGGATGACAAAATATTTAAAACAATATCATACTCAACAGCCACCTAATCTTACAAATCATCATAAGTTGGGACCTGAAAATGTCAAAACCACATTTTTCATCTGCAATGCCTTGTAATTTAAAGAGTCAAATCATCAGCAATTTCAGAAGAACAGCAAGTGGTTGATTTCATAGTGTAGGAAACTTGGTAACAATTCAGACAATGCAACTAAAATTACAACCTTCTTTTTATGTTTAGCTTCCTTCTAGAATATAAGTTCTTACCCGGAACAAACTACAAAAGAAACAGTCAAGATATTTGATATCTCACTTTTTTATGTCTTCCACTGCCTGTTTTCGGCGCTGTATCTGACGTTCCAGTATGTGGATGAGCGTTGCTCTGGCCTAAAATTGAAAAAAGATCAGATAACTAAGAGCAGATGCAAGAAAAAGCTAACTTGGTAGGAATGCAACTGAGATAGCCAACTAATTTTGACACCTGATGAGGGCGCAAGGAGTTGAGGAGATGGTGCATGTTCTTGAAAATAAGGGAGATGTCTTCCACCTTGCGTGCATATTGAGAGGGCCGCTCCACTAAAATATCCGCTAGCTCCAGGATATGAAGTTGGAGCTCCCGATTAAGTGATCTTAGCTCCTTCTTGATGTCTGAACCAAAAATCAACTAATCGGGAATCAAAATGAAGCGGATAGAAGACATGTAAAGACAAACATTAGCAGGCATTATATTATATTATTAACAATGCAGAGGTCAAATAATACCGCAAGCTGCGCAACGATGGCGGCATATAGCAACAGAGGCAGCATTTTGTTCGCTTGGTCTTTTAGAAGCCAACAGTTCATTTTAATTGATTTTGTGTCATGATTTCTACCTATTAGACACTAAAGCGGGACGCCTAGAGGGACGAGAAGGGTGGGAGAGAGATCAACATAGTTCATTATGATCTACAGCATATTAAAGGCTCCTACAGATAGATAATCATTCAATTTGCAGGTATTTTAATTAACCACCAAGTGTACCGAAAATTGAACAAATATAACATAATTCCAATACAAGACTTGCAATGGAGTCCCAATAGAACTTGTAGATTCACACAATAACTTTTCTTGCAATGGAGAAATTAGTCTAGCCCCAGAAAGATGTATTACATTTGTATCACGAAAAAAAAAAATGAAAAAAAAAATGCCAGGGAAATAATTAAATAGAAGTGAAAATTCTTCCTAGACTAACTAATCTATCCGCTGATTTGTTACATTCTCTAAACACAAGTTGAAATTTTGGCTCTTCGAAAGAGCTTGATAAAGCTCTACACGAATAGCATTTCAGGAACCAAAATAAGAGCAATATATCTATCTGTGCTTGTCGGCGAGTCCCCTGTAGTACTAAAACAAAAGGACTTAGCATTTTCAGCGGATCGCAAAGGCGAGCAAGGCCTAGCACTCTTCACAACTCACAATAATGTTCTACATCCCACACTTGTCGCCGCGGGTCCTAGCGATTAGTGAAGACTCTTCAGCATAAGATCTGATCAAGTAAATAGTGAACCAAGAGTATATCTACTACTAATAATATGCCAAATCCTAACACTGGCATATTTTTTGGGATTGTAAGTTAAAAGAGTTTGGCTTTAGCTTATCTTGTTTCGAAAAAAATGAGCAAACTTTTGCATCCAAACAGTATGTTAATCGCATCATGCAAGTTAAGATTGGAAGAAAGGAGTGTAGAAGAAACAGACCGATGTTAGGGCCCCTGGGGTAGAGCTGGCGGACGCCCTGATCCTCGAGGGTGGGCAGCACCACGTCCGTCTGCCAACATCAATCTTAATCTTCGATGATGATAAGATGGAAGAGAGAAGGAAAGAGATGGATAGAGAGAGAGAGAGAGAGGGAAGAAGAGGGGATGGGAAAGAGACGGACGGTGTAGGTGGCGCCGAAGAGCGGGAAGGCGCCCTGGACGGGGGGCGGGGGCTCGGGCGCCGACGACGGATCGCTCTCGTAGTCCTTGTACAGCCGGTAGTAGGGCGGCGGCGGCGGGAACGACGACGACGTCGCCGCCGTCATCGCCATCTTCTCTCCTCCAAGCCCCAACTGAATATTTTTATAAATAATCTTATAAAATATTATTATTTTAAAAATAGTCCTCTTAATTTTCTTTTTATATATATATATATATATATATATAAAAATAGTCTTACCCGCATTTAGAAAATATAAAATTTTATAAAATTCTAGAAAAACGGTGAATTATTCGTCGCTTTTACCGCTTTTAAATGCGGTGAACCATTTACCGCTTTTAAAAGATTTAAGCTTTTATAAAAACTATTCACCGCTTTAATTTAAAATTTACAATATTCTAGCCTTATTAAAAACAATATTCTCAATTTAACATTCTTTCTTAAAAAAAAAATTTCTAATCTAATCTTATTTTGATACATTAGAAAAAAAATATAGTTTAATAATATTTATATAAATTTATATGTTAATTAAGAGAAAAAAAATTTATTTTTTTCTCTCCTTCACATGGCATCACTTTTTTTTATATATATAATTTTTGCATTATTTCTTATTTCAGATAAAAAATATTACTGTGTATAATATTACTATCAAAAATTATTTTATATTATCGTGAAATATCTGTATAAAAAAATATATATTATGAACAATATTTTATAATATTTTTAAGTAATAAATAAAATAATATGGATAAACTTAATATTACTTGCTTGATCTTAAATAGGGATATTTTCGGTTATTATTTTATCACTTTTATTTATAAATATTGTATAATTATATTATTTTATATTATATATAATTTTTAGTTAAATCAATTCTTAATCATAATAAAATAATTATTATTATAATAAAATTATTTTTATTATAATTATTAATATTATTATTATTAAATAATTTTCACTCTTTTCTTTTTTTCTTAATAATAAAATATTAAATTTATTATTATTTTTTTTTTTCCATTAATACGTAGTTTTTCATAAAGACGTTTAAAAGCGGTAAATGGTTTACCGTTTTTATGGACCTAGAAATTTTTTTAAAATGTGGTGAATTATTCATAGCTTTTTTAAAAAGCGGTAAATGATTCACCGTATTTAGTCATTCCTACCTTCACATGCCAATTTTTATAAATAAATTTTTTACGAATTTATTTTTATAAAAAAATTTTAAAGATGATTAGTTTTGTAAATAACCCCTCTAACTAGCCAGGACAGTCGGCACACCCACGGGGCTGTGTTATGCTGACGGATTGAGAGCAGGCTGCAGGCCTGAGTAAGACCCATCCCAGCCCAACTAGAACTTTCGCCGGAAAGTTGGGCCAGGCCTGTGGAAAATAGTGCTCTGCTTCACAAGAGCAGTGAACTACGGTCCTACGAAACAAACACGCCCCTTAGTCCCAATCGAACTTGGCTCGACTCAGCCGGGTAGACTGAGAGCAGGCTTGGGCTCGAAAGTTGTACTCGCCCAGTCCAGGTTCTGCTCGGGCCTAATCGAGAGCCCCACCAACCTAACACAGAAAACTAAGATTGCAGTAGCATCTGCTGTTCAAGTGTTCTAAAACAAACAGGATTTGAAGAACAAATTCGATAATCCAACTGCAATTTCGGTTCATAAACTAGTAGGATTTGGGTTCGATTGCAAGATTGTTGTTCCTTTCATCAATTGAGTCAGAAACATGACCGACCCTGCAGCAGCTAATTGTAAGATACATTGTGTTTGTTTTGCAAAAATCAAACCCAGTTCCCTCGTCATCGATATCCTGCGCAGGCATACATGAGATGCACAAGCAGAAATATTTTCGAATCTGGTATGTGCCTCAAATTTAGTCCAATTTATTCAGCAAATTAAAAAAATTCAGAAATCAAAATCACAACAAGGCATCAAATTTTACATGAAAAACTATTCGAATTTTAGGTTTTACTTTTCAATCTATATTACAAACACATGATTATAATTAAATGAATGTTGACATCTAAAATAGTTTAGTATTATGGTTCTTAATTGGGGAGTAGGGATGGCAATCCAGCGAGATCAAATCGCTCGTTTAGTAAACGAGCTG
Source organism: Tillandsia fasciculata (assembly GCA_029168755.2). Classification (NCBI taxonomy): domain Eukaryota; kingdom Viridiplantae; phylum Streptophyta; class Magnoliopsida; order Poales; family Bromeliaceae; genus Tillandsia; species Tillandsia fasciculata. The sequence goes on along the minus strand of CM054951.1, from coordinate 328,093 downwards.
AACACGAGCCGAATTTTTCAGCTCGTTTAATAAACGAGCCGAACATGAGCTGAGATCAGCTCGCTCGTGTTCGGCTCGATAACCGCTCGAATATATATATATATATATATATATATATATAAACTTTATTATTTAAATTTTAGATCATCAATTTTTTGTGAATTTTAATTATTAGATTAAATTTTTTTTTTTTTTTTTTTTTTGAACTTTACACGTAGGAATGAAAATCAAACTTGTTGTTCGCGAGCCACCCGAGCCGAATTTTTCAGCTCGATATTTAAACGAGCCGAACACGAGCCGACCCCACCTCGCTCGTGTTCGGCTCGTTGACACCCCTGTTGGGGAGTATCGGAACATTCATAAAAAGAAAGAGGGTAAAAAATAAAGTATTAATAACCAAACACTAATAACTATACTTAAAAAAGAAAAAAAAAAAAAAAAAAAAAAAAAAAAAAAAAAAAAAGTGTATAGAACATCACAAACTCAGGAGTAGTGCATCTCAACTGTAATACAAAATTAAAACAATTTAGCACAAAGACGAGCTTATTATGTGGGGGGGGATTACAAATTCACAAATGTTTTCCTACCCAAATGATACGGCAGTAGTCGATCCTCTATGTCTTCGCAACGGAAATATCAAAAGCAGACAGCATAACAGAGATTTCTCTGAAAGTCTCTGTCTTCAGTTCAGAAAGAAGATGTGTTCTTTCTCTCAGACAAATTAAATAAGGCGCGACTTATCCTGCATGCAGCATGTTTGATCATTTTATATAGTAATGCATATGGATTGAGCACAAAGCATCGGCGAAGATCAGATCGGTGTGAAAGCTATGACTAACATTACAGAGCAAAATAATGGAAAATTATATAATTTATTGCATTAGGTCAAACAGTTGGTTGAGATATCTTTGTGATTTACGGCATGCCAATTATAACAAGATGTTGGATATTCCATTAATTTAGGGTCCAACAAGCATGTGAGTCGCACCGATGTAATCATTATTTCTGCATCTTGAATAATTTGCACAATCAACCATCATTTGATATATTAGCAATCATGTTGATTTTGTTTTCCCCTTTTTTTTGTGAGAAATGAAAATTGACAACAATTCCTTAGCAGATGCCCATCAAGTTTTTAGTATGACTTGATGCACATGGTAATGGATGGCATTATGGTTAGTTGGTGACATATAGATAAGAGAGCTAAGCCATGTGCACTACATAGCTTGAGTATACTTAAATATACAATTTTCTAATGTTTACCCTTAATTATTAAGAAATATAATCATCTCCATGTAGATATCTACACAAAACTACTTTATTAAGTGGTATGCATTGTTTCCAGTATGAATTGATCAAGTATGAATTGGTCAAGTACTATAACTGAAGAAAAAATATGGGGCGCCGCAATGGTCCCATGTGCATTTGGTTGACATATCCTTATAACAGGGTAATGCATGTGCTAACCAACATTTTTGGAATGAAATCTGGGATTAAAATAATAAATGAGGAGCCAAAAAGAATAAGGAACTTTAACTTGATTCGCGACTTGGATGTAAGTACATTGTGGCATGCATTCCCATTGCTCCCTCTTTCGGACCGTACGCAAATTGTACAGTCGTTATTTTCCTGCACAAGTACAAATAGCGGCGATTAAGTAACTAAATGAAGGTAATAAATACTCAATGAAATGTTTTACAAGTCTAAATCCCCCATGTGCCTACAAGTAGCTCAGAATGTGCAATTGCCAAGTAAAATGTTTGTGTTCATTTTGCTAAGTTGCAACAAGAGAGAGCTTATTTTGAGTCTCATAGTTGTGAAAAATAGAGCATCATTTTGATTATCATGCTAGTTATATGCTCCAAAATTTTAGTTGCAATCATTTATAATTATTGAATGCAGCAATATTTATTCTATGGTGATACTCTCTATACAGTTTTTTCTCAAAGAAGAAAAACTCATTGCAGAACAACAGCCTTTGACTTTCAAAAATAAAAAAAGATGAAAAAATAAACTGCCTTTAATTCAAGCTCATTAGTTTTCAGAGTCAAACTTATACAGCAGAGTCCTAATTAAGTAAGCTGTAACCAAATAATCATGCTTATATAATTTAATACTATATAGGAATGGTCAGCTCTGAATGGCAGCAGCAAGAGAGAGAGAGAGAGAGAGAGAGAGAGAGAGAGAGAGAGAGAGAGAGAGAGCGCCAAGTATGCCACTATAAATAGAGAATGTCACGATTGATCGATAGCCATCGACACAGAAGTAGAATCCATTCTCCATCTGTGCATTTCTCTGAAGTGTGAGATGGAGATGGTTTCTGCTAACAAGAATCGCGCTTTTCCCTTGCTGGCGCTGTTGATCCTCCTCCTCAACACCACATCTCAATTGATCACTGTGTCCGTGGCGCAATGGGTCCCCGCGACTGCCACATTCTATGGAGGCAGCGACGCTTCGGGGACTATGGGTATGTATGTCGGTGTAACAAGCGTGCATCAGCACTAGAGCATTGTAGTTGGTACATGTCCTGATTCACTTAGCTATGGGGATCTGCAACTTCACACCTTTTATCTTTATCTTGGCATTTGGAAAAACTAGTCAAAAGTAGCAGCTTCTGCATTACCTTCAAAATCTTTAGCTCGGGGTCTGTTTATTAGTTTAGCTCAAATTGGAGGTTTCACAAAAAGTCCAGTGCTCTTTGGGATGCTCTCGAACTTCATTTGGCTATGCGTAGATTGGCACAACTAAAACTGTTGCAAAAGTAATGTGCAAATAAAGCTGTTGGAAAAGAGTAGTGATAAATGTTTTTCACTAAAAAATTCTCACTTTCTTTCCCTCATTTCCAGTTGGAGCAGTAGTAGAGATTCAATTTTTACATCATAGAAGCTCATAGCATATTGCACTTGATTGATCCTGTCTTCTCTCAGGATAATTCTGTTCCAAACTAACTAACCAACCAACCATGTTACGGAATGTGCAGGCGGAGCATGCGGATACGGGAACTTGCAGAGCAGCGGGTACGGGATCAGCAACACGGCGCTGAGCACGGCGCTGTTCAACAACGGTGGGTCGTGCGGGGCGTGCTTCCAGATCACCTGCGACAAGAGCAGGTCGCCGTGGTGCAAGCCAGGCACCTACGTCACCGTCACCGCCACCAACTTCTGCCCCCCTAACTACAACCTGCCCTCCAACAACGGCGGGTGGTGCAATCCCCCTCGCCAGCACTTCGACATGTCTCAGCCCGCGTGGGAATCCATCGCCGTCTACAGGGGCGGGATCGTCCCCGTCTTCTACCGCAGGTAAAAGTCAGTCGTTGTGTCGCCACCAGCGTCTACAGCGCATTTTGAAACGGCGAGTGGAGGACTCGAATTGAATTCGATTTTGTTTTGCTGCAGGGTTCCGTGCCAGAGGAACGGTGGGGTGAGGTTCACAATCAACGGGAACGACTACTTCGACCTGGTGCTGATCACCAATGTGGGAGGGAGCGGCGTGGCGTCGGCGGTGTGGATCAAAGGGTCGGGTACAGGGTGGATACAGATGAGCAGGAACTGGGGCCAGAACTGGCAGTGCAATGCATACCTTAGGGGCCAGACCCTCTCCTTCCGGGTGCAGAGCGACAACGGCCGCGTCCTCACCGCCTACAACGTCGCCCCCTCGTACTGGGGCTTTGGCAACACATACAGCACCTACCTCCAGTTCTAGTCACTGCCCAGTTCACCATGTTCCTTTCAACATTCTCTTTCCCCGAGTACTTAGGCTGTGGCTTACGATTCATAAAGGTAAGCCCACCAAGTAATTAACTAGAGAATATGATTCCATGGAATGAAAAGATGAAGCTTGTTGTTTAAGTTAAAACAATTGGTTACTCTGTGCTTTTAAGTAAAGCTAAAAGACGATTCTGGGTCCCAAAGTATCTTTCTTTCCACCAAAAACAAGGGTACTCTCTCAAATGAGATGCTTAAGCCTTTACAAAGTCGTCCCCAATGAAGCAAGGAAAAACTACCACACTATCCTAGCAATTATTAGTAGTACAATACTCTATACTCATTTACGACAAAGTACATGCCTTGGGTATAAAATACTAGAGAGAGATAAAACTAGGGGGAAACTACCATCTAATGTCATCTTGGCATCAACAAGCGACAGCATTGGGTGAAAGAGCATCTGCAAAATCAAAACAAAAGTGGAATACAAATGACCCACAAAGTCATGCTGCTTTTGATACAAGATAATGATAATTTAAAAGAAACACTGTCGCAGTTAATTCTGATTCTTATACATGTCAGAAAGGATGAAAAAAGGTCAATTATTGCTAAATAAAGACTCACTAAGGGCAAATTCAGATTTAAAATTATCAATTTAGTCGACGAAAAAAATAGAAGAACAATTTGTCTCAATAAAGCTGCCGAAGATACCAAGAAAAACAAAAATTAATCTTCACAAGACATTCAGGATTTGGTGAAAGACATAAGTAGGAAAGAGGGGGAAATAAGGGACATCGAAAATAAGTTAAATTTCCCTGAGATCACTATCTATCTCTGAAATACCCCTCATGTAGGTCCATTTTGAGCACCTTCCCAAGTATTCATTCCAAACTCCTCCGGCAAGGAAATCTGTCTTCAACGACACAGCATCTTCATCGAGGACGCCGTAACGGCCTACCCCTTCCAACTTCCCCGCATATGTTACTCTCTCACCATCTTCATCCACCCATTCTTCGTCCATCCCTCGGCCACGCTTCAACAGAAAACACCCAGCTTCTATGTGTTCATCGTATCTGCTCAAGTTTACTTCATCGTAAATTTGAAGCACTCCGAATTCCGAGTTTTCTTCGTTGTGGAGTACGATTTCCTTCGGTGATTGCCTTTCTGATAGTATAAACAGATAAACTGCCACACAACATACTGCAGTAGAAATCAAAAGGGGAAAGAAGAAAACCAGAACCTTTGGAAATAGTAGAGAAAATGATATAACAAGATATACAAAGGAGAACGGCGAAGAAACTGCGAGATGATTATGGAACACATTAGAGACTTGGATGAGAAGGTTTTTAAGTTGGGTGAAATGGCTATTCATGGCTGCTAAGGAGTGATTGATTAGTATGCCACACTAGATTTTATAGAGGGGAACATATTCTTTGAACTTCAAGGAACATATTCTTGGACTTCATGGTGGGTCCTTATAAGCAAGTTACAGGCCTACTGTAACCAAAGTTGGAAAGCAAATACTTCAACATAAACTGAGCAATAAGATGGGCAAAATATGATTTACCAGCTTATTCTATACGGTAAAGTTTCAGGACTGATATGCAAAGTTGTTGAGGGAGAACGTGTGATCAGCCGTAGATTAGATTGCATATATCTAGGCTGCAATACTCAACCAACAGCGACCACTAGCCAGAAAGTTTTCATTTACCCAAGTTCCAATACTGAGAACAGAAAAACTCGAAAACTCTCAATGTTCTTTCCTGATGCATGTTGACCATGTATAGCCCAAGGATCTAAGACTTGCACTGTCATTAGCTTGCTTTTTTTCCTTTCACAAGAAACAAGGACCCTCGTGTATAAAATAACTGACTACATTGTAGTATATCTGAATCTGGTGCCAAGACTTCATCTACCTCTCTAGGGTTTCTGAAAAACTAATTTCTACAGAATTGAGTTTAGTTTCGAGAATTGATATTGGTTAAAAGCCAAAGAGCATTTGGCTGAGTCGAGTTCAGATGAAAAACGATTTTTCTGAAAAGATTTTGTAAAACTGTTTGACAAATATTTTTTTATGTTTGCAAATAATAATTTTTTTATTGAATTTTATTTTAAAATAATTTAATTTAAATTTTATATTAAAATTTGCAAAAAAAAATTAAAAATTAAAATTTAATTTAAAATATAATTTTAAAATTTGAAAATTTTAAATTTAAAATTTGAAATTTAAACTTGAGATTTTATATCTAATTTTAAAATTTAAAAATTTTAAATTTAAAATTTGAATCTTGAAATTTTAAATTTTAAATTTAAACTTGAGATTTAATATCTAATTTTAAAATTTTAAAATTTAAAGTTAAAGATTGAAATTTAAAAATTTGAATTTAAAATTTGAATCTAAAATTTGAATTTTAATTAGAAATTTGCATTTAAAATTTAAATCTAAAATAAAAAAAAAAATTGAGTTCAAAATCAGAAATCTCAGCAAATTTTAGCTGCTTCTAATTTTAGACATCAAAAATAAAAAAACTAATTCTAAAAATCAGAACTAGATTTTGAAACCGAGCCTACCAAACGCTCTATTGAGCCAAAAATCACTTTTGAACCTAAAATCACTTTTCAAAAGCTATGCCAAAAGCCCACTAAAATAGACGACCAAGAGAAGCTATTAGGAGCAAATAAATACACAAAAATTAATGTAATAAAGGAGGCAGAATTTGACTAAAGACATAAATAATCTTACCAGACACTCTGAACAACATTAGCATGATTGGATAAATACGGTAAAATTCACCATTCTTTACACTAATTATTGAAGATAATACATAATGCAGAATCAGATGTGGATGGAATTGATTTGTTTAGATTTTAATTTTTTTTCTAATTTTCGAAATTATTCTGTTTTTTCATTTGTTTTGGTTGTTTTTTCTAAAAATTTTTAGGATTTATCATATGGAATAAATTTCAAAAAATTAGGAATATGGCTAAGATTTTTTTTATATAAGTTTAGATTAGGAAAATTTCCTAAATCCCTAAAATTTGTTTTAAGTTAGGGTTATACATTGACGGCTATAAATATAGCCAATGCCTTATAATTTGGAAAAAAATTATGATGAATTAATTTGGTATTTATGATGTGACTGCGATGATGATTATCTTTGACTGCGATGATGATTATCTTCTTCTTTCTCTTGCCGTGTACGTCGACGGACATTTATCTTATTTCAAAGTTCTATCTTTTCTATTCCCTCTCATCTTTCCTTTCTCATCTTTTCTACTTTCCTCTTTAATTAAAAATTGATTTAAAATTCATTAACTTTTTTAAAAATAAAAAAATTCTAAAAATTAATCTATAATTTCTGAAAAATTCTAAATTTGGATTTAAACTAATTTTGGGCTCATCACTGGTAAGATAGATTAGAATTTTTCTAATTTGTCCTGCATTAATTCAGGAATATAACATAATCAAGATGGCTTGTATCCAATCAAGTGCATGATAACAAAATGGAGTAAAATATATTTCCTGGTAAATTGATTCAACTCATCAAAGACAAAACGAAACAAGCAAACTCGCATCCCCGAATAAGCTGCCAAGTTACAAGGGACCATCACAAAGATATGAAAGTTACAAATGGGAAAGAAAAGTCACATGTAACAACGGACTTACATCTGATGCTATCTGCGCATAACACGATGTCTCTCACGCTTGCGAAAGCGCTCAAGCATGAACTCGTCTGTGGCAGCTTGCCGACGCACTGCACCATCAGGATTATTTGTTTCTTTCGATTTGCCTCCCGCTTCATTAACCTGTGGACCTCGATCTTTGTGCAGTTCAGGATGCTCTGCACACATAGTGGCGAACAATTTCAGTGCCTTCCAATGAAAATCTCCTTATTCTATAAATTTGATGCAAATTTACGCGGATGAAATTGTTCTATTTGAAATAAAGGCCAGATTTAGTGACAGCTGACGCCACTTATTTAATTGATGAGGTACGCAACTTTTAGCCTATGCAAGGATTCACACATTCCAAAAGTAATAAATGGAGAAACCAAGAGAGGTAGGACACTGTTCTCAGTAGAAAATTAAAGAAAAGAGAGAGGGAACACTTGCATTTCGCAATCCAGTATTATGCAGAACAGACTATTCTTAATTTAGTTTAGAATCGTTCCAATCAACTGCAGTTTCTTCCGCAAGTTTGCATTTGCAACTCTGACTGCGCAAAACATGTATAACAAAATAAAGGCAATATAAAGATTTGAGTAAATGCATCATACCTCTCCGAAGCTTTTCAGCATAATCTCGACCGCGCTGCAGATAATCCGCGCTGTAACTAGACGGAATGCTCAGCTCTGATTTTGTTTTGCCCACGAGCCTTTTCTCTTGCAAAAGCTTCTTAGCAGCCTCTGTTTCCTCGATATTCTTCAGCTTATATCTGCAGCATCGGCGTATCCCGTTAAACAAACACAACAAGATTATTGAACTGAGTTACAGGCGAAAGAGAGAGAACGACAACATACTCGATGGGCAGCTGAACCTCGGCTATCCCAGTGGTCCACTGCGTCGAGCTCTCCTCCGAGTTCCTCTTCTTCACCTGCACGAAACAACATTAAGTAAAAAAAACTGCAAAAATGTCGAATCTACGACAGGAACGGATTGGTCACGAACCTTGAGATGCTCGGGGACGGCGTAGAGCTCGTCGAGCGCGTCCTTCTCCTCCCTATCGCCGGCGTCGATCTTCTTCCCCCGCCTCTTCGCCAGCTCCTGCTCCACATACTTCAACCTAACGATAGCAATCAAAAAGAAGATAAGGACCATGAGAGAGAGAGAGAGAGAGAGAGAGAGAGAGGATTAGGGTTAGGGTTAGGGTTAGGGTTTGGACATGTTGGGGTCCTCGACGGTGACGGCGGTTTCTTGGGCGAAGGTGTCCTGGAGGACGAGGTCCTCCTTGCCGGCATCGGCGGTGGAGGCGGCAGCGGAGGCGGCGGAGGGGAGGTAGAGGAGGTCGGCGGCGATGGCGGCGGCGGCGGAGGAGGAGGAGGAGGAGGAGGAGGAGAGGAGGGCGGGGATGCCGAGCTTGCGCTCGCGCTGCTTCTGCAGCAGCTTCACCTCCTCCAGCGCCAACCTACGAAGATGATGATGATGATGATGATGATGATGATGATGAAACCCTAGCCTTGAAAGGGGTTTGGTGGGGTTACGTTGCACACGCACCTGCGCTCCGCTTCGTCTTCGGAGTCGTCGGGGTCGAACGTTCTCTTCCGAAAGTTCTTCGTCGCCGGCATCTTTTTCCCGACCACGGCGGCGAGTCGGCTTCCGCGCTCAAGATTGAGGCCCGACTTCGACTCGGGTTGGAAGGTACATAAGCCTGACGCTGCCTGCTGTTGTTCACAGTGGCTGGTGAGATTATTTGTCAGATTTTTTTTTTTATTTATTTATGTAACCTTTTAAAAATTAAAAATTTATATTTATTAAATAATTTCGTAAAAATTTTATTTTGTTAAATAAATTTTTTATCTAACTTAGCACGAAGATCAACCGTTTTAGAAGACGATAAATTATTTATAAAATATGAAAAAATTAATTTATTATTTTTATTTATTTCATCTATATAATTTTAACAACTATATAAAAATTTCAATAAATTATTATATATAATTAATTCTAAACAAATTATATATAATTCTAATAATTTGTGAATATAATTCTAACAACTAAATAAAATTCTAATAACCTATATAGTTCTCACAATCTCACAAAAATATTTACAAAAATTTTCATAACTTATTAAAAAATTAATATTCATCTGAAAACAATGAATTCATAGTTTTGTTTCTCGTATTTTTATTATTATTTTTTTTTGTACAATATAGTGTGCTGATAAAATATCAAATAAAATTTTAAGAGATTATTTAGCAAATTAAATAATTTTATAGAATTATTATAAAAAAAAAATTTATTTGTGTCCTTAGTCAAATTCTACCTCCTTGAACTTTTGTGTAATTATTTGTTCTCGATGACTTTCTTAGTCAAATTCTGTCTCCTTTATTAGGGCAATGCTACATGTACATCCTACATCCCAAAAAAAGGTGTACATCATACACCCACCATCTAATGGTAGGGGGGTCACTTCACAAATTATAAAGTGACCCCTCACCACACCCCACCCATTGGATGGGTCGGGTGTGAAATGTACACCCCCACAAGAGGCGTTGTAGTTTGTGTCCAACAAGTTATAATTGCTAGTGGACCATCCTGAATCTAGATGACAGGTCCCACATCAAACCAAGTCTAGATGACAGGCCCCAATAGTATCACATCGGATAGGAATGGAGCCACCCTAGGTCTAGATAACATGTCACGCCCCGAGGTCGAAACTGCGACCCGGGCTCGCCAACAGATCCGCCGCCGATATGGGAAACCCCGTATAGACGAAGCATCTAACCTGCAAAAAGAATGATACTATATCTATACAGATATCAGAGCTGAAAAGTAAACTATTGAAATATGAATAATACAACTGTCAAATAGTACAAGTCTGAACCTCACTACAATAGTCTCTCAAAATAAAACTCTCAAAAGTAACTAACAACTAAAATCCAGCAGACTGTACTACTAAGCTCCAAAAAGGGGTGCCGCTATACTCCAAGGACGGGTAGGGAACTAACTCGCGACTCCCTCATCTCGATCAGCAACAAAAGGATCAGCAACTGGAGCAGCAGGAACTGGAGAAAGGGTCCCTGGGGAAAGACACCACGGCGGGTGTGAGAACTACATCCCACAGTAGTTCTCAGTGGGTACCGCTACCAAGCCCGACGGTCTGCCCACTAAGTCTACTAGAGGCATAAAGTAACAAATGCAGTACTGAAAGGAAAGGAGCTGGAAAATAACTCTACAGCTACTATGCCTCTATCTAAATGCTCAAGAAGTGGAACAGATGGAAACATGATGCATCTACTAACTCTCAAATATAATCACCCAATCTACACTGACTGCCACATGGGGTCCAGTCAAACCTGCGCCCACCTACTGCCGCACATCCACAAGAGGACGGGTCTACCGTAGGGCGTCCGTGACTGCCAAAACTGGTCCAGCTAGAGGGACTGCGTCGACAAGTCGTGATAGCAAAGTAACAGGCCCAACTCCGGAGTGGCACTCGAGGGGCGCGACCCCACCGAGGAAAGTATCCGCGCATCTCTGTCGAGCTCAAATAGTTCATGCAGGCTATAGTCCAATCCACGATCAACAAGATCGACAGTAACTAACATCACCTCTCTAACTCACTGGCTGGAAATACTCATAGCCGGGACCACCGTCAACCCGACGGCTCCCACAACAGCACACCAAACTCACAGATAACACAAAATGGACCGACATCATAAGGGTTCGGAAACCCCGATAGGTCGGTGCCTAGAACCCCAATCAAACAAAAACAGACTCCAGGCTCCGCCTATCGAAGTTTCCGACCCCCTTACAGTTCGGGAACACGACAACCTCGGTACAACATGCGGAAGACACCAACCAGGGTCCGAAAGTTCCGGGAGACCAACACCTACAACTCTATCAAACAAGAACAGGTTCCAGGCACGGCCCCCGTAGCTTTCGCCCCGAAAAAGGAACGGCCCGTAGAACCCAGATCACCCAAACTCTCTCGTGTGAGGAAGTTGTAATAAAAAGATGACAGTTATTACTGAAAACTATTTTAATATGAGAAATCTAATTTAATATATTTTAGTTCTTTAATAAAAATCAGTTCAAATAAATTTTATTTTCCAAACCTCGAAGGGCTATTGCCTTCACCCAAATCAAATAAGAACAGGCTCCGGCGACCCGCTCGACGTTTGGAAGGAAAACATTAGTTTACAGAAATTATATGTGTCCAAAAACAGTCTGGGTTCTAGGTCCTGCTATCACTGATATACTATTGCCACTAACGCAGTGGCAACACATAAAACAAGGAAACAAGACATTCCGGGACCGCCGTTTACCCAAACGGCTCCCACCACAGATAAACGACCAACTACATCTACCATACTCCACTCTGCTCCCAAGCACGAGTGCAACATGCATCCCACACTAAAAGGAATCCCAACCACTCGGCCCACTACCCGGGCGAGGATAACACTTTGTCCAGGAATAGAGTAAAACATGTGGATGTTTAAAATATAAATAAACCTAGCCCAAGTGAGGGTTTTCTACTGGTCTGGTTACACATGCAACATATGACGGGGTGCTAGGTCAAGTTCCAATAACAGCAATTAATTTGACTAAAGCAGGATCAGGGAACATTAACCAACAGGATATCAATAATAACACAGGAAAGATGACATCTCTCTCTCTAACATGCATTCTAATCCATCTCATAACATGCATGTTCCCTATATAATAGAATTAGTGGATAGTCCATTGATTTTGGAGGCGAAGCAACCCACCTGAAAGTGCTAATTGATCTAATGTCCAAAAAGGCTGAAACTGCACGGGGATAATCCTCGAATTCACCTTATTCCAACGGGTCCAAAAACGCCCAAAAACTCATCCTGGGTACAAAAATAAGGCCCAAACATTACAAACAATACAAAATTCCAAGTGTACAGCTTGCTGAAATTTCGGTCCCAAAGATGTGAAATTTCCACCTGTAAGATAAACTCCAAAAATTCCAATAAAAATAAGATGGCGATTCTCGCGAAGCGTAGATGTCAATCGAGTCCTTAAACGTCAAATTCCGATGCCCAAGTGCTAAGATAAAAATCCGACAAGCCTCCGCTGTCTAGAAAAACCATCAGCAGAAAAGGGGTTCAAAGATGCCTCATAAACTATGCCTAGAACTCAAAATGAGATGAAGTGATTAATACAGAAATCGAAGGCGTACTTCTCGTGAACGTGCTGCCGCAAAAATCAGCTCAAAATACCATCGGTGTGATCCAGGGTGTCTCGCGCACTGAAATGCAACGGTAGAAGCCAAAATAGAAGGAACGTCGAAGTGCGCCGCGTCGCAGAAAACGTCGATGATGCGGCCTCCAAAAATTTTGGGAATCCATCGCGAGATGCCCCACAAAATGCTGAATAATCTTTCTTAAGGCCTCACAGAGAGATGGGCTCGGGAAGAAGGCCAAAACGGGCTGCAAAGAACGCTTTATATAGCCAACTGAACAAATCAAATAATGTCGAATGGGTCCCTACATTCGGGCGCCCGAAAATATTCGGGTTGCTACAGTGCCGCACAGTAGCCCGATCCCAGCCGTCCATCCAGCGCCCGGATTCACCACAGCGTGCCACGTCGCCCCCAAACAGGCAACAGCGGGACCAGCCGCTCGCATTGCGCCGCGTGGCCCGCACCCGTGCTGACGCGTGGCGCGCCCGCGCGTCAACGCCTGCCGCGCCGTACGGTCACCTGCCCCGCCGTACGGCCACCTGCCCCGGTCACCTGCTCTGCTCCTCGCGTGGACCGAGTGCACGTGAACCGGCCAACCACAAGCTGCCACGTGTCCCCCGCCGGTCCATGCACCAGGCCGCGCGTTCCATGGACCGCACGCTCGTGCGCCCTCCACTCCGGGGCCGCCACGCGTCCAAGTCCCGGTGCACGCCTCGCCCGGTGGACCGAGCGGTTGCGCCTTAGCCCGCCGCCGCGCTCCGCCGCCTGCTGCCGCCGCTGGCGCAACTCCGGCCGCCGGAACAGTGCTCCAACGCCTCGAAATCCGTATTTTGGCGACCGGGCTCTGAAAAATACAAGTAAATAGTCCATTTTCATCGTTTTCGCGCGCCGAATCCAAATCCGATATTCGTTTTGCCCAATTCAACTTCTAAAATTTGCCAAAAATTTTCGAAAAAGCAAACTTGATCCGTTTTTCGTGCCGGGTCCAAATCTGGGGTTCGATTTGCGCGTAATCATCTCCAACACACATCATAGGTCTCCAGAAGTCACTAATCACACTGCAAGCTCTCTGCGGAGGTCCGGGTCATCACATAACAAGTCCCAATAGTCCCACATCGGACCGAATTTAAATGACAGGCCTCAATAATTCCACATTGAATGGAATTGTGATTAGGTATATAAAAAATATTGACACCACTAAAATTTTAGTGTGAAATCTTAATTCTAGAAATATATATATACATATAACTTGGTATTATATGATTATACTAAAAAAAAAAAAAAAAAATGCTTGTAGAGGAGGAGAGGAGGGCGGGGATGCCGAGCTTGCGCTCGCGCTGCTTCTGCAGCAGCTTCACCTCCTCCAGCGCCAACCTACGAAGATGATGATGTTGATGATGATGAAGAAACCCTAGCCTAGAAAGGGGTTTGGTAGGGTTACGTTGCACACGCACCTGCGCTCCGCTTCGTCTTCGGAGTCGTCGGGGTCGAACGTTCTCTTCCGAAAGTTCTTCGTCGCCGGCATCTTTTTCCCGACCACGGCGGCGAGTCGGCTTCCGCGCTCAAGATTGAGGCCCGACTTCGACTTGGGTTGGAAGGTACATAAGCCTGACGCTGCCTGCTGTTGTTCACAGTGGCTGGTGAGATTATTTGTCAGATTTTTTTTTTTTTTTTTATTTATGTAACCTTTTAAAAATTAAAAATTTATATTTATTAAATAATTTCGTAAAAATTTTATTTTGTTAAATAAATTTTTTATCTAACTTAGCACGAAGATCAACCGTTTTAGAAGACGATAAATTATTTATAAAATATGAAAAAATTAATTTATTATTTTTATTTATTTCATCTATATAATTTTAACAACTATATAAAAATTTCAATAAATTATATATAATTAATTCTAAACAAATCATATATAATTCTAATAATTTGTGAATATAATTCTAACAACTAAATAAAATTCTAATAACCTATATAGTTCTCACAATCTCACAACAAAATTTACAAAAATTTTCATAACTTATTAAAAAATTAATATTCATCTGAAAACAATGAATTCATGGTTTTGTTTCTCGTATTTTTATTATTAATTTTTTGTACAATATAGTGCGTTGATAAAATATCAAATAAAATTTTAAGAGATTATTTAGCAAATTAAATAATTTTATAAAATTATTATAAAAAAAAATTATTTGTGTCCTAAGTCAAGTTCTACCTCCTTGAACTTTTGTGTAATTATTTGTTTCCAATGGCTTTCTTAGTTAAATTCTGTCTCCTTTATTAGGGCAATACTACATGTACATCCTACATCCAAAAAAAGGTATACATCTGACACCCACCATCTAATGATAGGGGGGTCACTTCACAAATTATAAAGTGATTCCTCACCACACCCCATCCACTGGATGGGTGGGGTGTGGAATGTACACCCCCACAAGAGGTGTACAACTAGCATTTTCCCTTTTATTATATCATCTTTTGTATATTTATTTGTTCCCTATAGCTTCTCTTGGTCTAACTTCGAACAGTTTTGACGCCAATGTTTAGTGGTGAATTTGTGACATCACAATAGTCTTGTATTAAATAAAAATAAAATTATGATTAGATATATAAAGGACATAGACATTAGTAATAATAACTGAATTTAAATATTTTGCGTTGTAGTTTGTGTCCAACAAGCTATAATTGCTAGTGGACCATCCTGAATCTAGATGACAGGTCCCACATCAAACCAAGTCTCGATAACAGGCCCAAATAGTATCACATCGGATAGGAATGGAGCCACCCCAGGTCTAGATAACAGGCCCCAATAGTCCCACATCGGACTGAGTTTAAATGACAGGCCTCAATAATCCCACATTGAATGGAATCGTGATTAGGTATATAAAAAATATTGACACCACTAAAATTTTAGTGTGAAATATTAATTCTAGAAATATATATATATATATATATATATATATATATATATATATATATATATATATATATATATATATAGAGAGAGAGAGAGAGAGAGAGAGAGAGAGAGAGAGAGAGAGAGAGAGAGAGAGAATTAGGCAAGAATACTATCGATAGCACCAAGCCATTAGTCATATCAAGTTTTTAGTCATTGGATGAAAAAATATGCGAATTAGGCAAGAATACTATTGGATGAAAAAATATGCGAATTAGGCAAGAATACTATCGATAGCACCAAGCCATTAGTCATATCAAGTTTTTAGCCGTTGGATGAAAAAATATGCGGTTGGGATTATAGTGGGCCCCTAGGGTTTACTAGGTTGTTGGTTGAATTGTAAAAATCATAGGGGACCACTATAATCCCAACCGTATATCTTTTCATCCAACGGCTGAAAACTTGATAGCACCAATTGTTTGGTGCTATCGATAGTATTTTAACCGGACTATATATATATATATATATATATATATATATATATATATATATATATATATATATATATAACTTGGTATTATATGATTATACTAAAAAAAAAAAAATGCTTGTAGAGGCGGTTGTAAAGATACGGTTCTAACAACCGCTTCTAATTATAATCGTAGAAACGATTTAGATGCAATTTTTAAAACCCACCCTTATCAAAGAGGCTATTTAGAGACGGTTTTTAAAATCCGTCTCTATTAAGTTAAAAAATTATTTTTTTCTTTTTTCCAACTTTTAAAATTCTAAATTTTTTCCTTTCCCTCCTAAAAGAAAATCTCCTAATTAAGTACTCTCCCTCTTCCCCTCTAGCATATCTCCAAAGAAAAAAAAAAAAAAAAAAAAAAAAAAAAAAATTCTTTAGAGCATCATCTCCTAATCCTCTCTCAAGGTAAGTCCTCACACCTCCCTCCCACCCTATTCCGGCGCCTTGTGGGAATAGGGTCCTATTTCAACGCCTTGCGGGCCCTCTGTCGCCGGCCTCCTCCACCAGCGCCACACCCGCAACCCAACCCCCCACGCGCCGCACACCTCCCCTCCCTCCACGTGTTGGGTGTCGGGCTCTTTGAGGCCCCCTCCCTTGCCCCGCCCCGCCGCACCCCTCCATCCCCTGCGTAGCAAACTACCCCTCCCTCTCTCCCCGCGTCGAGGGCCCCTCCTTCTCCCCCCCCCCCCCCCCCCCTCCCCCCCCCTCTCCCTCCCCGCGTCAGGCGCCGATACAAATCCCAATACAAATCTAAGGGTAAAAAATTCACAAACATAAATTGACGTGTACTTTTAAAAGTATATAAGCTCTACTATATATATATATATATATATATATATATATATATATATATATATATATATATATATATATATATATATATATATAATAATTAATTAGTGATTATCACTTATTTTTCACTATCTTAGGTATCTTAATTGGATTAATGGGAAAGTGACTACTCCATGCATTTGATTTTTTTATCCTTCGGTGATTAATTCATTAGTTTAGAGTTTTTTCTGCAATTTTAGGTTAGTAACTTCAAAAATGAGCTCGAGAAAATGAAGCACATGACTAGGCAGGAAAAGATTCCATTAATTCCTAAGACTCTCTCTCTCTCTCTCTCTCTCTCTATATATATATATATATATATATATATATATATATATATATATATATGTTGGAATATTATTAATAGCACCAAGTCATTGGTGCTATTAAGTTTTTAACCCTTAGATTAAAAAATGTGTGGTTGAGATAATAGTGAGCCCCTTGGGTCTAATAGGTGGTTGGGAAAATAGTAAAATCTAACGGATGAAAATGATGAAAGGGATTAATCTAAGAATAGAAAACTTGATAGTACTAATGACTTGATACTATTAATAGTATAGTAGCCAGACTATATATATATATATATATATATATATATATATATATATATATATATATATATATATATATATATATATATTGAGAGAGAGAGAGAGAGAGAGAGAGAGAGAGAGAGAGAGAGAGAGAGAGAGAGAGAGAATTGAGCTCCTATGCTTGTAAAAGTATAAAATTATTTGTGCTTGTGAGTTTTTTACCATTGGATGTAGGAATGCGCGGTTAGGATGATGGTGGGCCCCTTGGATTTAATGGGTGGTTGGTGAAGTAGTATGATCTAAGAGGTAGAATTAATCAAAGGATTATATCTAACGGTAGAAAACTTACAAGCACCAATTGCTTGGTGCTTGTACAAGCACAGTAGCCGGACTATATATATATATATATATATATATATATATATGTATATATATATATATATATATATATATATATATATATTTTATTTCAATTGATTCGATTTGAGTGAAATTAAAGGATTAAACGATCATTTGTGTGATGGTTCTTTATTTCCAATTTGAATGTAGGAAGAGCAGTGAATCTTTTCGAGGGTTTATCGCAAAGTAACAAAATATGGTTGTTCAGTAAATTTATTTGTTGGGCTTTCGAGTAAGTATTTTTTATTGATTCTTATTTATTTTGTGACCAGAATATACATATAATGAACTTTTTCATATATGCCACAAAAAAAAAGTTTGCTTAAATTGCTACCACTTTAATTTATCTTAAATTGAATCTAATACTATAAGCATCAAATTTGAATGCAACTCGTATCTAATTCATGACACCACTCCATTAATTATGTGTATCTTCTCTATAGGTTTGCTAAGTGTTTTGATTTTTTAATCTAGTAATGCTATTTTGGACTTCTTGAACTGTAAAAATTTTATATGTTGGATATATAAGTTATTATTTAAAGATAAAGATATATTTTATGTAAACATTTTGAAATTACAGTTTAAGGCAAAGTGTTAGAAAAGTTCTCACATCCGAACCTATTCAAACTCTTGTTGGGGTATTGCTGCGAGGATAATGAATCTACGAGTTTGTATTGAAAAGGGGTTTAGGCAATCACCTCTTCGGCAATAAGTCTCTTGGCAATCCATACTGCACTATATTTGATACAATAAATTATTGATAGAGAATTATCACTACTAAATTAATCATTAGCTTCATAACTACTAATTGATGTTTAATAAATTGTTTGTTATTATTTAAGTTGTTTTGCTATAATGGATAGGTACCTCAATTCTCAGGTATGCTAAATTAATCTTATTATATATATGAAAATTATTATTGAGTTTTCATATAACTAATGAATCTTTATATTGTTTGATATTTTTTTAGATTGTTACGGGCAAAACTAATATGATTGATGCACTTTCTTCAAATAATTATTCATCGAATGCAAGTCATGAGCCCACAAATGAAGTACATCAAAAAACAATTTTAATTTTTGTAAACAATTGACAACTCAAATGCTGACAAGTGTTTAAATTTTGTTATTACTACATTGCTATTCTTTATGATTAGTATTGAATGATGCTATGTGTTTTGGATTATATGTTATCTTGAATCATGGAATTTTGAAGAATGTTTTTACTTTTAATTGAAAATTATTTTGTTTCTTGTTAGTATATATTTTAGATTAAATGTTAAATTTGATATGATTGTCAATGAATTTGTAATGTTTTGCGCTTAAATACCGTTTAAAATAATTATTTTAATATAATTTTTCATACTATTTTTCACATAGAGTCGGTTCAAACCGCCTATTCGTAATGAGAATTTGCTTATCTATAGAGGCGGGTGAAACCGCATCTACTGTGCAAATCTTAGTAGAGACGATTTTGCATAGAGGCGGTTTAAACTAACTCTATAAAATAATATCGGTAAAGGCGGTCCAAACTGTCTCTACAGTACAACAGTCGTAGTACCATTGATAATAATAAAACTATTCTATATCTTAACTTTATATCTTGTTGGATTTTTTACAGTGTGATTGTTAAAAAAATATCTTTATAATTTTTTTTAGTAAAATATCGCTCTGAAATAATTTAAATTCAAAATATTCAAATATATGTTTGTATGCAAATTACTAGTATACTGTAAATAAATAAACAGTAGAGATTAGATGAAGCCTGTGGATTGAGACGTGCGATGCACTATTCTAGAAGCAAAATTGCCCCTCCACAAGCGAAATTGTGACAATCACTCCTAACGATACAACGATTATTGTCCATCTTATTAACAAGACTCCAAAATGGCGCAAAACGAACCTATCGACTTTCATGAATCCAACAAAGAGTAAGAGTAAAGCTCAGTGTAGAAGGTATAGTATGCTACTGTATATTGTAAATCTCGAATATTAATATTACCCCCATATATATAGAGCAAAAGAGAGGTACCTCTTTTCAGCCCAACTGAAGCAGAGTCCATCGACGAGATCTCGGATTAGTTATTGGATCTTAACCGAGGAGGTCCTTGAGCAGCCCACTAGACTCTTCCCAAAACAAGACTTTTGGGTAGCCCGATAAACCACTTTCCAAAAAAAAATTAAGTCAATAAAAAATGAAATAACAAATAAAAAGTGAATCGCGATTTATCCGACTCTTGTCGTACGCGCGTACTTTTAGAAAAAGTTACTGTTCTTACTTTCTCCTAACCAATACACTTAAAAAATAAATGATATAAATATAATTACCACATGTGATGAATTTTTAATATGGGATTAAACATCATATATATAGTGAGCTATGATTTGAGCTTCGAGGTAAAACCCATTAATATTGGGCCACCCAAAAAGCCAAAAGGCCAAAAATAATTTTAAATAAAAAAATAATAATAAAATCTAATAGCAATTAATATATGGACAACTGTTTTGTTATGACTTTCGACTCGAAGTAATCTCTAATATGATAATTTTATTTTTGTAAATATTATTTTTATTATAACATAATAATTATAAATATATATTTATTATAAAGTTATTCATTTGCTGTGAAGCGTGGAATTTTAACTAGTAGGAATGAATATTGGAACAAGCAATATTTTTATTCAACTCTTCTGCTTCTAGATTGGGTTCTTCAATATTGTTATTCAGATACATATATAAAATTTGTGGTCCTCATTCAAATGCAAGTGATCTTTGACTTTGAACAATACATGGCTATGCAATGAAGCAGATTGGAGGGCTTTGACATATGTAGGACAAACATGTGAAATCAAGAACAGTCAACAAGATAACCACCTTCTAGAAGGATACATTTTAGCATGTGAAATAAAATTTTATTTCAATCTTATTTTTTAAATAAAAAATTAATAAATTAAAATAATTATTCTTTTTTTTTTTTAGAATAAATTGATATAAATTTTAATTTTTTTTTTTCTGATACAAATTTATTTTCATTTAAAAACAAACTTAATTAAAATAAATATAATTTTAATTATTATATTAACTCTTTAATTAATTTAATATTTTAATTAATCTATTTTTATTAATTAATTATGTAATTATTAAATAATTAACTAATTAATTTATTAAATTATTTATGATTAATTAAATTATTTTATAAATTAATATTTATGATTATCTAGCCGTAGTTAATTAAATAAATTAATTTTTATTTAATTAATATTTTTATATTAATTAATTATATAAAGTATTATTATTTTAAAATTATAATTATTGTTATTCTTACTATTTCAACTTAACTATCCGAATGTTATTTTTTTATTTTTGATAATAATTTAATTTCTATCCAAACATAAAATTAATTTTATTTCTACTTATTTTAAGATTTATAAATTGTTATTTGTTGTGTTTTTTTGAAATAAATTAGGAAAGGCCAATCTTAGTTCCAGGCTATTTTGTAAACTCATATATGGACTTCAAAATTTTGTATTCAAGCACTTAGCCCAATCTTGAGAAGAGGGAATGGACAGGGAATAATCTGTGTGTGTTTTGCGGCTCGCTTGTTGAGACGGTCGATCATCTACTTTTGAGTTGTGCTTTTGCACGATTTGTGATCGGGTCGGAGGAAGGAGTTGTTCGGTTTAAGGTGTTAGGGGCCAACATACGTGAGGTGTGGGAGAGATGGATGGACGTGGGATCGCTTTAGTGGAATAGTGCACTTACCTTTTTAGCGCAAATTGGTGAGAAATTTAGAAAGTTAGGAAAAGAGTTATTTTCTAGATGTCAAATATTAATTCCTGTATCTCGTCAGTTGGGTTAGGAGGGAGCTGTCGCACTAGAAAGATTTAGATTGAAAGGTCCTCGCTGAGAGTTGTTTTTTTTGGTAGTTGGTCTTTTTTTTTTTCTTTTGTTTTTTTTGTTTTGTTTTTTTTAAGTACTAGTGTTGTCTGTTTGGTTTTTTTTTTTTTTTTTTTTTTTTCTCTTTGCTTTTTTATTCTAAGATCTTACTGTCTCACTTTTGTTAGCTTAATTCATTCTTCTTATATTGTTAGCTTAATTCATTCTTCTTATGAACGAAACAGTTAGCGTGCTACATTTTTCTCAAAAAAAAAAAAAAAAAAACACTTAGCCCAATTAAATTTTAATTTTAATTTTTCATTCAAAAAAGTTTAGTACCTTTATTATTGTTACCTCCCATAACTTGAAAATTTATTGCTTGCTCCTAGTGCATTTATTCACAGCTCTATCATTCACTATGAACTTTATTTGGATACATATTGATTTTAATTTTATTTGAATACATAAATATTTTATGTAATATATTTTTTTTTATCTACTTATGTTTTTTTAAAACGTAACATTTGGTAAATAAAAACTATGATCAAATATTTTAAAAGTCATAATAGTATAAACCATCTTAAAGATGATATATTCTATATTAGCTAATCATGTCCCCCAATATTTTGCAAAAAAAAAAAAAAAAATCAAATAAAATAAAATCAAACTTTTAACTTGTAATTATAAAACAAAATTATGTAAATCACTGCAAAGAATCTAAACATAATTAGTATAAAAAATATTTATTTTCACACTTTTTATACATAATAAAAAAAAGTAATACTACGCGTACATTCCGAAAGAGTGTATATTTTATATCTCATTTATTTTAGAATAAAAGCTTCTTCACTTTCATTTCGAAATGACGAGTAAAATTTATTCTATTTTAAAATAAATGAGATGTAATATATATATTTTTTTCAAAATTTATAATTAATATTTTTTAAATAAAAAAATATGATACAAGAGTTGTAATTAAGGGGCAATTTTCTATATACCCCTAAAAATTTTTCTGTTTTCAGATTTACCTCTCTTAGAAGGCTAATATTAAAATTACCCTTCTTACGTTCCAACTTCTTTCCAAAATACTTCTGAAGTTACACTCTCTTAGTGTACCGTTTGGAGCTGCCGTTATCCGTATGAAATTACCATTTTGTCATTTCAAATATACCCTTCTACCATAACCAACTTTTAACTCTGAAGGAAAATATTTTGGTAGATAGAGGCAAAATAGGTATATCTGATAGTTTTCAACTCTGATTATTATTTAACTCTAGTTTAACCCTAGTTAACTTAACAAAGAAAAACGATAGGGATATTTTTAATAACGGTGAACGTATGAGAAATATATTGAAAAGAAAAAAATAAAAAAGGTAAATTAAATATTTTTTCAGATTTCAGAGATACATAAATAATTATTTCTATAATTAATTAAACAACTTACTTTGTTCTGGTCCCTTCTATTCCGTGTTCAGCCCGGCGGGGAGCACGTGTTTTCTCTCAACATTTTGAATCACGGAGCTGCCGGATGTTCAAATTTTGGACACACAACCAAGGGCAGAAACTTTTGCAGTAGATTAGTTTTTGTCTCTACTAAATAAATTTTTAAATATTTTTTAATATTAAATTCAAAAATAATTTAAGATTATAAAATAATTATAATTTTGAAGTGGTACATAATAATAGTGGGTAATAGAGTCGGACCCTCCCTGTGTTGCTTCCTACTTAAGTTAATTTTTGTTGGGAAAGAGGGAGTGGCATTTTCGTAAATTCGATCCCTGTTGCTGTTGCTTTCACTGTTGCTTATGTCTTTATTATTTCTTTCTAGAGATGGGAGGTTGAGACCGAAAGAGAGAGGGGGCTTTATTTGAATCATCATCCAAATCACGCCCAACTAACACCCCTTCCTTCTTCCTTCGTTCTTCGTCCTTCTTCTGTTCTTCTTTCCTGCAAGGTATGAAATCGATTATTTTTTATTGATCCTGCTGTTTTTATGTTTTTTTTTTTTCCCTTTTTTTTTTTTTTTTTTTGTTAAGAAATTTATTTATGGAGTTGAGCTCTTGAATCGCGAAGTAGGGTTTCATGATCCCTCGCGTGCAAATTCGTCGTTGAATCAAACTGGGAGCTAGATAACATTAGAAATTGCTTTCCGAGAATGGGGATTAAGAAATTAGGATGTGAAATGGTGTGGGCGAGTTTATACTTCGTAGGATATGAACTAGATTCAACGTTACCGCGCACGAGACGATTGATAAACGCAGGTTCAAATTGCTTGAGATTGACATTTTCCGATATGTCCAACATCAATATATCAGTGCCATGGATTTAGGTGCCGTGGAATGAGTTCGTGCGGAAACTTTGCTTTTCAAACTTTATCGAGAAAATTACTTACTAATTCAAAAAAAAAAAAAAAAAAGGGTTTTGAGCTACTCCGTCGGTATGGGAGCTCTATCGTACTGATATCTTGTTGGCACGTACTGACGGACACTTTAATCCTCGATCGGCGTGATATAGCTGGTAATATTAACAGGCCTTGGTTATGAACTTAGCATGATAATAACTTTGATCATTTCTCCATTTCCTCTACTTGCATAAGGGTGCAACAAAACTTTAATTCATAGTTTTCAATCAGCCTGATCAGCATCTGTATGGGTATTCAAATTCTTACGACTTTTCCGAGTATCTTTGCAGTAGCATGCATAATCATGAAAATTTCGGCAGCTGCTATGACGTGCTTATGCTGTTGCGAAAAGAAATTTAGCATCAAAACATTAGAGGCTGTTTGGAGTGACCAAAATGTAATTCGGCTGTAAATGAAGTTCAGTAAGATAAAAATTTTAGTCCTGCTATCAACCGTGATGAAATTGGGAGATCTGCTTCAGTGTTATAGGGTACATATTGGATCTTTCCAGGAAAAATGACATCGGAGCATTCTAAGGGAAAACTGCTTCCGTAGGATTGAACTCATGGCATGCTGCTGGGGATCTAAAATGATTGATGATTAATTTTGATTTACGGCCAACTTGCAGCTACATCAATCCAAATGCCCCCTTAGTGCAAAATCTAAAAGGAAGTGCAATGGCAGGAAAGAGAGTTCAGCGGTCAATTTAGCATTATTATTCCATTCGCGCCTTTTGTTTCAGAGTTCAACTAAATTGCAGTATAGTGCTATGATGTCTATTGTGCTTTAAAGTTGCAAGAAGGGTAATTTTGGTAGCTCTATGCGTGTCTGCAATTGTTAATGTTTTTGGTTAAGTCGTAAGGATAAAACGTCTTACGGATGGATGATCTTCGGTAATTTTGTATCTTCTATAGTTATGAGTTTTCGCTTGATAACCAAAAAGGGAAATACTGAAGTAAATTTTATTTATTGTTTGCTTTCTTAAAAAGATGAATTTCCAATCTGAATAACAGTAATAAAATAAAGAAGTACGCTCCTAGGTGCCTTTAACTGTAAGAACTTGCAGAAAAGGAAAGCCAAAAACACGAATAATGCACCCTTAGCCATTCATTTTTGCCTTTAGTTTCCTCTAGACATCTAGTAAATAATATTATAAAATTTATCGGTCTGACAGCTTTGGTGAATTTGTGATCTCGAATTAATTTGTTCGTCATGCAATTTCACACGACCTTGTGAGAGTTGGGTTATTCCATAACGTACGTCTTTACTCCTCAGGGAAAATTAGGCATCTCCAAGTTCCTTCTTTTCAAGAAGCGAGCCTCCTGATCGTTATCATGGGACAAAAGTCTACTCTTATTTCAGTTACTTTATGAAATCGCCATGACACAAGAGATGAGGGCAGTATTTGTATTTGTGTTCTTTGTCCTATGGAGGGTTTTAACCTTAACACAACTCTTTTAAGTTATAAAAAAGATAAGGCATACTAGAAACTCTAAAATATAAAGAACATGAGGAACTTCATGTCTTCAAAAGATCAATGTATCTGGGCTTGATTTGAAGGGCTTCAAGCAGGTTATGCGTGATATGAACTACAAAAAGGATCCCTTAAATAATTCATTAAGTTATCATGAATTATCTGATTCTTTGGCACATAATGTTGAGTGTGCGGAGAAGTGTATGTTTGAGTTAATTTCAGTTTTTGAAGAACTGCCTTGAGAAAGCAATATCTTGCAGGGCATTAGTTTACTCATTTGTCGCCTCTCTTTTGCTTGGATTCTTCTCGCGATTTATTTTGATTTCTTATGCATTTTCTCTTAAAAATCTGACTATTAGGCTATTGATTCTTTTCCGGATTTGTGAACAATATTTCCTTGCGTGTTTGGCTTGATTAAAACGGACTCGTCCTTCTGATGCTTTTTCTGTGTCTTGCTGAACAGAATTTATAGAATCTTTATCAAGATGCCAACTTCATCTCAGATGCCAGAAAAGGACTCTGAAAACCCTGAGCAACATGTGAAGGAGGATGAGTATGCAAGGCTGGTAATGCCAAGTGAAACGATAACAACTAACCCTAATGCGATAGAATCACTTGAGCCGGCAAAGTCGAAGCCCTTTCTCAAGTGGATGAATGCTCTTTTAGTCTGCCTGCTTTTGCTAATACTTACTTTCGTATTTGTGAAATGGGGAATTCCTTTTACCTTTGAAAAGGTAATTACAGCAGCTTTCTTCAACCTATCTATGACAATTTTTTGTGCTGTATCATCTGTTTATTTATTTATTTTTTCCTTCCGTGTTGGCATGAAAATATGTGTCTCTGTTTTCTTGTGGTGTTTTGCAATTTTTTTTTCCCTCGGTTGTTAATCTGTTTGGAGTTGCAAGCATTGAGTTCCATATAATGACTCCAGTTAGATGCTGATAGGATTTCTTTTATTATTATTTTTTCTTGTAACATTTTGAAGTTGGAGGTCGAGAATCCAGATTGTTTGTCAGTTGGAAAATTTTTAAAATGACACATTGTTCCCCATTATCCATTTATTCTAGGAATTTATGGGTTTATATCAAGTTATCAGGGCCAGAACCAACTCCTACTACATATATTTTGACCAGAAATATACCGGATTCTAACTAGTCTTACCATATCTTGAATCTCATTATCTTTTCCGGATGTAGATATTATGTAAGTAAAATAGTTGCCTGGTAAGTTTGTTTTGCTCCTTTTCTCTTTCACTTAAACTGTTTCAGATTGCCGAATGACTTGCATTTTTATATGTGGTGTTTTCATCTATTTTTTCTTGGCGGAGTTCATTCAATTTCTTCTTATTCTTTCTACTTAATTATAAGTATGTGATGCATAAAAGAAGAGCCACTATAATTACGTGCAACAAGGTAGTATCTCGCCACACAACTGCAGAAAATATCAACCTTCCCACTATATCTGTCTTTATTTATTATTATTATTATTACTACACTTTTGAAGGGTACTAAAGTTGTCGATCTAATCAATAGATTTGCTTAATCCTCATTTTTTAGCCATTGCATAAAACCTAGAAAAATCTAGCTTAACTTTGTGAACAGTTATTTCCCCCCCTCATATTTCAGTGGTGTTTATCATTATTGACACGATGTTTCACATGATTCTGTAGATTCTGTTGCCAATCATGCAATGGGAAGCAACTGCCTTTGGTCGTCCTGTACTCGCCCTCGTCCTCATCGCTTCTTTGGCTCTCTTCCCAGTTATTCTAGTTCCTTCTGGACCCTCCATGTGGTTAGCTGGGATGATTTTCGGATACGGTCTAGGGTTTGTTATTATCATGGTAGGAACTACCATTGGCATGATATTACCATTTTGGATCGGCTTGCTGTTCCGCGACCGCATACATGTACGTGCATCTCTCGCGTCCATATGCTTATACTATTAATGGGACACTTTAATGCTAATCTAATTGTTCTTTTTTAATTTCTTCAGGCATGGTTAAAGAAATGGCCTCAGCAGACTGCAGTAATCAGATTGGCAGGCGAAGGCAACTGGTTCCAACAGTTTCGTGTCGTGGCCCTCTTCAGAATCTCACCATTCCCGTATACAATATTTAATTATGCTGTTACTGTGACGAACATGAAGTTTGGTCCTTACATATGCGGCTCGATTGCTGGGATGATACCTGAAGCTTTCATTTACATCTATAGGTATAAAATTAACAGCATAACAGTTTAATAATTGGCTTCATCGTAAACGAGATTCAAAAACATAATCCACCACCACATTTTTGTTTTTGTTTTTTTTTTGTTTTTGGCTCCGAACAAAAGTAAAGAAAACATGTTTTTCAGGGTTCTCTTGGTTGCAGAGCAGGGATGCTGTAGTAATGCCTTAACTTGCACCGACACTTAAAATCTGTTACTGCAGAAACCTTCAATCTACCTTTGGAGTTTTGTAGATTATACCACACAACAATGATTTTGTAGGTCTTCCTTTGATCATAGAATTTAGGAAGCCTTGTGCACTGGCAACACTCTGAACTTCGCAAGCTCAAAATTATCATCTTTCTATTTTCTGAAGCAATTAGATGGAGATTACATGCACCGACGACAAAATACATGTTTGTCGATAAGGTTTTAGTACGCAGTAAAAATTTCTCTTTTCTTGCTCCTTGTCACTTTTTTTTCAATTCTTTTGTTGCAGCGGACGATTAATAAGGACGTTGGCGGATATGAAGTATGGCAATTATACCATGACGCCTGTGGAGATAGTATACAATGTATTCTCCCTCGTCGTCGCCATTGTCATAACAATTGCCTTTACGGTGTACGCAAGGAGAGCCCTAAATGATCTTAAGAAGGAAGAAGCTATTGGGGGAAATGATGCATTTGATCGTCGTGGCGATTCCATTGAACTCGGAGGGCTCCCTCGCGAAAGGTCAGGGGTGGTTGAGCCTTCACGAAGCAGTGCGGTATAAACATGGCCTGCTAGAAATACATGTTGTTATAGAAAAGTCTTGTATTAGTTTGACACCTATCTCCTAACTATTGTAAATGAAGGTCTGGAGATGGATGATACACAAAAATGGAGTTACTTGATTTAGATACGCAAACTTGGTTTGTAGGAGAGAAGTTAAACAGAGGAAAAAGAAAAGAAAAGAATATTGGTTCATTTACCATGACATGGAGTGTGTCCTGTTTATTCAAGCTGTTAATAGTCCTTTCTCTTCTGGGATTCGTGTGGGTAGTTCAAAGTTCAAAGAAAAACAATCAGCAGATCGTAGAAATGGGTGATTGATTTATGCCATTCCCAACTATTTTAAGAATTTTTCTGCAAAATGGCCTCTTACGCACCGAGGATTTCAACATTACTCAGGGATTTTTTTTTTTTTTTTTTTTTTTTTTTTTTTTTTTTTTTTTTTTTTTTTTTTGACCCGTAAGTGGCCAGAAATTAAATTTGACGTAAAAAAAAAAAAATTCTGCAAAATGAGATTCAAAAAAAAATTAAGCGTTATACGTTTTTTTTTTTTTTTTTATTCTCTTCTAATATAAAAATTTATGATAAAGTAAAAAAAACCAAAGAGATAAATACAATTTAAAGAGTTATTGTAAATAGCGGTAAAAAAAATAATTTGCATCTTAACTTCGATTTAAGAGGAAATTATGTTTAATTTGAAGTTAATTATTACGGCCAGCATAAAAATAGCCGTTGGAAATAAATAAAAAGGGTGTTTTTTTTTTAAAAATAATTTTATAAAATTTGTATTTGCAAAAAGGTGCTATGGATGCCAATGGTGTAATTTGTTTAAACATGGCGATTCAATCACCGTGTTCTATATTTTAAATTAAAATTTGAATTCAAAAATCAAATCAGATTTAAATTCAAAATTCTATTACTTTAATTTAAATTTAAATTTAAATTTAAATTTAAATTTAAAATTTAATTTATATATTAGATTTGAATTTCAAATTTCAAATTTATACTTTTATCTCATATTTGAATTTTAAATTTAAATTAAAATTTAAAATAAAATAAAAAAGACCGTTGGCCGCTCCATCTCGGGCTATAATATATTTTTTTTTATTTTTTTAATCTATTTAAACACGAAAATTAGTACCCGTGTTCTATATTTTAAATTAAAATTTGAATACAAAAATCAAATCAGATTTGAATTCAAAATTCCACTACTTTAATTTACATTTAAATTCAATTTTTAAATTTAATTTATATATTGGATTTGAATTTCAAATTTTAAATTTATATTTTTATCTCGTATTTGAATTTTAAATTTAAATTATAATTTAAAATTAAAAAAAAAAAAGCACGTTTGCCACTCCATCTCGGGCTATAATATAATTTTTTTATTTTTTAAATTTATTTAAACACGAAAATTAGTTCCCTTGTTCTATATTTTAAATTAAAATTTGAATTCAAATATCAAATCAGATTTGAATTCAAAATTCCAATACTTTAATTTAAATTTAAATTAAATTTTTAAATTTAATTTATATATTCGATTTGAATTTCAAATTTCAAATTTATATTTTTATCTCGTATTTGAATTTTAAATTTAAATTCTAATTTTAAATTTTCAAAATTAGAATTTAAAATTAAAACTGATTTTAGATTCCAAATTTGAATTTAAAATTTGATTTTGTATTCAAATTTCAAGTTCAAATTTAATTTTGAACTCAAATTCATATTTTGTACTAGTTTTAAATTCAAATTGTAATTTTGAATTTAATTTGAATTTTAACTTTAGTTTTAAACTATAAATTCAAAATATTGAAGTTGAATCTAAATTTTAAATATTAATTTAGGTTCGAAATTAAATTTCAAATTTATATTTAAAATTTAAATTTAAATTTAAAAATCAAATTAGATTTTAAATTTGGCAACGATATCAAATTTTAATTTTAAATTCAAATTTTGAGTTCAAATATCAATCCAAGGGCTTTTTTGATTTTTGAAATTGGATTGATATTTGAACTCAAAATTTGAATTTAAAATTTTGATATTTGAAATTGAATTGATATTTGAATTCAAATTTTAAAATATCAAACTTTTAAATTCGAATTTTGAGTTCAAATATCAAAAAAGTCCTTGGATTGATATTTGCAGCCATATTAAAAATTTGATTTGATTTTTAAATTTAAATTCAAATTTTAAATATAAATTTGAAATTTGATTTCGAACCTAAATTTGAATTTAAAATTTAGATTCAAATTCAATATTTTGAATTTAAAGTTTAAAACTAAAGTTGAAATTCAAATTAAATTCAAGATCTCAATTTGAATTTAAAACTAGTGCAAAATATGAATTTGATTTCAAAATTAAATTTGAACTTGAAATTTGAATCCAAAATTAAATTTTAAATTCAAATTGGAATCTAAAAGCAGTTTTAATTTTAATTTTTAATTTTGAAAATTTAAATTAGAATTTAAATTTAAAATTTAAATATGAGATAAAAATATAAATTTGAAATTTGAAATTCAAATCCAAAATATAAATTAAATTTAAAATTTGAATTTAAATTTAAACTAAAATAGTGGAATTTTAAATTCCAATCTTGATTTGATTTTTAAATTTAAATTTTAATTTAAAATATAGAACACGGGACACCAATTTAAAGAGTTCATGACTAAATAACTAAAATTATTATAAATATTGGTAAAAAAAATAATTTGCATCTTAACTTCGATTTAAGCGGAAATTATGTTTAAGTTGAAGTTAATTATTATGGCAATTGTAAAAATAGTAAAAAAAATTTATTTTTGAAAATAATTATTTAAAAATTTATATTTTTAAAAATGATTCTATAAAATTTGTATTTACAAAAATAATTCTATGGTTGCCAACCGTGTGCGCAGCTACGTAAGCGGAGAATCTGATGTGTAATTTGTTTAAACACAGGAATTAAATCCGTGTTATATATTTTATATTAAAATTTAAATTCAAAAATCAAATCAGATTTGAATTTAAAATTTCACTATTTTAATTTTAATTTAAATTTAATTTATATATTGAATTTAAATTTTAAATTTTAAATTTAATTTTTATCTCGTATTTGAATTTTAAATTTTAATTTTAATTTAAAATTTTTAAAGAAATAATGTTTAATTTTTACGTTTCAATCACTACAAGTGAGAATATAAAAACCACCGGCCAAACGGTCATATTGACGCTCCGTAAAGTAAAAGAAAATTAAAATATAAAAATAAAAAAATTATATTATAGCCGTTGAGATTTAGTTACCAACGGGTGTTTTTTTTTTTTTTTATTTTAAATTTTAATTTTAAAAAATTAAAATTAGAATTTAAATTTAAAATTTAAAAATAAGATAAAAATATAAATTTAGAATTTGAAATTCAAATTTAATATATAAATTAAATTTAAAATTTGAATTTAAATTTAAATAAAAGCAGTAAAATTTTAAATTCAAATATGATTTAATTTTTGAATTCAAATTTTAATTTAAAATATAGAACAAGGAACTAATTTTTGAGTTTAAATACGGGAATTGAATAGCCGTGTTTAAATACGGAAATTGAATCCTCTTAATTAAATAGGGAATTGATTACGGATGTTCTATATTTTAAATTAGAATTTAAATTTAAAAAAATCAGATTTGAATTTAATATTTTATTACTTTAATTTAAATTTAAATTTTAAATTTAATTTATATATTAAATTTAAATTTCAAATTTTAAATTTATATTTTTTATCTCATATTTAAATTTTAAATTTAAATTCTAATTTTAAATTTTCAAAATTAAAATTTAAAATTTTTTTTTTTAAAAAAAGCCCGTTGGCCGCTCCATATCGGCAACGGCTATAATATAATATGACCGTTGGCTTCTCTCGCTTCCGTAAACATTAAACACTGCTCCCTCCTCAACCCCCACCTCATTCTGATTCTGAGACTCTGAGCACAACGAGAATCTGCTGAGGAGAGAGAGAGAGAAGAGAGCAGTCAGGATGAACGACCTGATGACGAAATCGTTCCTCAGCTACGTGGAACTGAAGAAGGCAGCCCTCAAGGACCTGGAAGCCGACGGGCGGGACGACGGCAGCAGCATCGAGATGGCGACTGCGGCTGCGGCTGCGGCGGATGACGAGAAGCTACGGGAGTTCCTCCAGGAGGCGGAGGCAGTGAAGGAGGAGATCGCGTCCATCCGCGTCATCCTCGCCCTCCTGCAGGAGGCGAACGAGGAGAGCAAGTCTGCCCACCAGCCCGACGCCCTGCGCAGCCTTCGCGGCCGAATCGGCGCCGACATCGTGCTCGTGCTGAAGAAGGCGCGCGCCATCCGCGACCGCCTGGAGGCCATGGACCGCTCCAACACCGCCAGCCGCCGTCTCTCCGGCTGCCGCGAGGGCACCCCCGTCGACCGCACCCGCACGGCCGTCGCCGCCGGCCTGCGCAAGAGGCTCCGCGACCTCATGATGGACTTCCAGGCGCTGCGGCAGCGCATGATGTCCGAGCACCGCGAGGCTGTGGAGCGCCGCTACTTCACCCTCACGGGCGAGGTCCCCGGCGAGGACGTGGTGGAGCGGATCGTCGCGGCAGAGGGGCGCGGCGAACAGGAGCTGCTCGGGAAGGCTATCGCCGAGCGCGGCAGCGGGGAGGAGGTGCTGGCGGCCGTGCGCGAGATCCAGGGCCGGCACGACGCCGCCCGCGAGGTGGAGCGCAGCCTGCTGGAGCTGCACCAGGTGTTCCTGGACATGGCCGTGATGGTGGAGGCGCAGGGGGAGCAGATGGACGACATCGAGCGCCACGTCTCCAGCGCCGCCAACTACGTCAAGGACGGCACCAAGGACCTCAACTCCGCCAAGGGGTACCAGCGCAGCAGCCGCAAGTGGCTCTGCATCGGCATCATCATCCTACTGCTCCTCGTCCTCGTCGTCCTCGTCCCCATCGCCACCAGCCTCTCCAAATCCTGAATGTGTGTTCTACTCTATTCTATTCTATTTTATTCTATTCTTTCGACAATGCATGCGGAGCGCGCGTCTCTGTGTAATTGCTGGTTTTAATTCCATCCTTTCATCCAATTATCTGAGGGTTGGAGTTCTGCTCAAGCTCCTCTGATCATCTCTGCAGCGAGATGAGAGACAAAGGGCCAGCTATATATCTAGTTGGATTTTTTTTTTTGTTTTTTTTTTTTTTTTTACATTTATTTATATTTTTACTTCTGAGTTGTGCCCTGACATTTTTTTTTTTTTTTATGTGGTCGTCAATTGAAATAAAATTGGTTGCTACATTCGTTAAAATCCTGCAAATTAAACCGAAATATGCAATCAATTTTTTAATTCTGATAACTACATTCATGTATGAATTCAATAGGTATCAGATTTGGACAAAAAATTATTTCATTGCATGCTTCGTCCTAGTGAAATTTCAGATCAGCGCCATCTTTTTTCACTTTCCGATTCAATTTAAAAGTGTTCTCTTCGTTTGATTTTCTTAAGGTCCTGCTTGGGCGCAGAACTTTGAGGGATACTCTTGCTGAATTCGAGTCAGATATTATTGTGAAGGATTGATGTTGAGTTGCGACGGGTGTCGCTGGAACTGTATTATCAAGTAGTAATTAATTCACGATATTGGTGAACACTCGAATATGGTTCTAGATTTCTGTGAGTAGCCATGATGGCACTCATAACCACGTAGTGGTAGTAACACTTGATATTGGTTTACAGTATCGGTATACAGATTGGTATTGTGAGTAATGTGTGATACCTTCTGTTGGATTCCAGTGGGAGTCATGTCCCTAATGTGAGGTTGACGACAGATCAAAGGTATTTCACTTTTCTTTTGATAAGCGCGTTGGCTGCCGACAACGTACTGTCGA
The DNA here is from genome assembly GCA_029168755.2 of Tillandsia fasciculata. Lineage (NCBI taxonomy): Eukaryota > Viridiplantae > Streptophyta > Magnoliopsida > Poales > Bromeliaceae > Tillandsia > Tillandsia fasciculata. The sequence goes on along the minus strand of CM054951.1, from coordinate 293,730 downwards.
AAGAGCGGATGAAATACTCTACCCCGAAAAGAAAATATCATGATTGTGTCTATTTGTGTACTTGCATGTATGTTAGTCTTCGAGGTTGCTCTCAGGGCAACGGTGATGTAATTTGGGTGCTGATATTTCAGACCGTATGGGACCTTGATTAGGTCTCCGACAGTATACATACGCAGAGAATAGATTGTTCTTGTCATTGTTGTGGACATCCATTCTAGCTGGTGGCCTCCCAACCACGGTGATATTGCCCAGAATTTGCATCTGATGCAATAATGAGAACGTTCCAGTTAAGCTATAGAATTGGACAACGTGTCCGAACCAGATTTGTTAAGATTTGTGGAGGGCAAAACCTAGTTTTTGAATATCAGTGGTGCTACTAAATGATTGATCGAGTCAATTATACTCGGCAATATATGTGATTAGGTGGAATTAGTCAGCTCTATTCCTTGAGACAGCTTTATGCTTTTCGGCAAGCTAAGTTGAGGTCTAGGACCTGTTGGCGAAAATGAAAGCCACAAGCAATTATGAAGTTTGGGTAGAGAGCTTCTAGTACAGTGAGAAAGCTTCAAGGAGTCTACACTGAGTTAAATTCTCAGTTAATTGCATATGTTTTTATTACGCTATAAGAATGAACCCACTACCCCTGGTGATACCCCAATGTAATAGATGCCAATATTATGGAAAGGTTAGTTGAGTACGCACAAGTTGAGACTTCAACCGATTTGAAAGTGTGATGACTTGGCTATCGTCTCTAATGTGTCTGCCAGTTCGTAAGAATGTTAGTGTGTTCGACAAAATTGTCGAAGAGTCGAATGATCATAGTGGAGGTACGTTGACCCCTTTCTATCGCATACCCCGTTTGATTCTTATATGAACCAAAATCTTAGTGATTTGGCGGATGAAACAGAGTTGTGGACCAAGTGTAATCACATACAGCACAGTGCTAGGTGCTTTGACAAGCGGGGACCGTATATTTACGGTCAGCGAACAAGTTGTCGGTTTGACACTCGTCAAGATGTCTCTTTTACCGCAGGGCGGTGACACGTTTTGGCTCAGAGTGACATGAGTGACCAATCAAAGTATGCAAGCATACAGATCTGACCTCTAAAAAATTACGACGAACTGACAAGGGTTGGCTTGAGTTTCTGAAAGACTATGACCTGACCATCAAGTATCATCCTGGTCGGGCAAACGTAGTGACCAACCCATTGAGTCGGAAGTATAGTACGACAGAGTTGATGATGATCACCGAGCAGGATCGCTAGGTGGAGAAGTTCCAAAGGTTAAATTTGGAAATAGTTCAGCAAGGTCGATTGTTCGACTTATGGCGATGGTGGTTCAGCCCACTAATCTCGATTGCATAAAGGAGAGACCTGAGGAACGAGATCCTCACTGTGGCGCATCGATCCCCGTACACAGTGCATCCTGGAGGAACCAAAATGTACAATGATCTGAAATCAAATTAGATTTAAATTCAAAATTCTACTACTTTTATTTAAATTTAAATTCAAATTTAAAATTTCATTTATATATTGGATTTGAATTTCAAATTTCAAATTTATATTTTTATCTCGTATTTGAATTTTAAATTTAAATTCTAATTTTAAATTTTCAAAATTAGAATTTAAAATTAAAACTAATTTTAGATTCCAAATTTGAATTTAAAATTTAATTTTGGATTCAAATTTCAAGTGCAAATTTAATTTTGAACTCAAATTCATATTTTGCACTAGTTTTAAATTCAAATTGAGATCTTGAATTTAATTTGAATTTTAACTTTAGTTTTAAACTATAAATTCAAAATATTGAAATTGAATCTAAATTTTAAATATTAATTTAGGTTCGAAATTAAATTTCAAATTTATATTTAAAATTTGAATTTGAATTTAAAAATTAAATCAGATTTTAAATTTGGCAATGATATCAAATTTTAATTTTAAATTCAAATTTTGAGTTCAAATATCAATCCAAGGGCTTTTTTCATTTTTGAAATTGGATTGATATTTGAACTCAAAATTTGAATTTAAAATTTTGATATTTCAAATTGGATTGATATTTGAATTTAAATTTTAAAATAGCAAAATTTTAAATTCGAACTTTGAGTTCACATATCAAAAAAGTCCTTGGATTGATATTTGCAGCCAAATTAAAATTTTGATTTGATTTTTAAATTTAAATTCAAATTTTAAATATAAATTTGAAATTTGATTTCAAACCTAAATTTGAATTTAAAATTTAGATTCAAATTCAATATTTTGAATTTAAAGTTTAAAACTAAAGTTGAAATTCAAATTAAATTCAATATCTCAATTTGAATTTAAAACTAGTGCAAAATATGAATTTGATTTCAAAATTAAATTTGAACTTAAAATTTGAATCCAAAATTAAATTTTAAATTCAAATTTGGAATCTAAAAGCAGTTTTAATTTTAAATTTTAATTTTGAAAATTTAAAATTAAAATTAAAATTTAAAATTCAAATATGAGATAAAAATATAAATTTGAAATTTGAAATTCAAATCCAAAATATAAATTAAATTTAAATTTTTAATTTAAATTTAAACTAAAATAGTGGAATTTTGAATTCAAATCTTGATTTGATTTTTGAATTCAAATTTTAATTTAAAATATAGAACATGGGAGACAAATTTAAGAGTTCATGACTAAATAACGAAAACGATTGTAAATTGTGGTAAAAAAAAATAATTTGCATCTTAACTTCGGTTTAAGCGGAAATTATGTTTAAGTTGAAGTTAATTAGTACGGCAAGTGTAAAAATAGCCGTATTAAAAAAAAATTATTTTTGAAAATAATTTTTTAAAAATTTATATTTTTAAAAATGATTCAATAAAATTTGTGTTTGTAAAAATAATTTTATGGATGCCAACTGTGTGCGCAGCTACGTGAGTGTGTGTGCGCAGCTACGTGAGTGGGGGAGTCTGAGATGTAATTTGTTTAAACACGGAAATTCAATCCAGTGTTCTATATTTTAAATTAAAATTTAAATTCAAAAATCAAATCAGATTTGAATTTAAAATTTCACTATTTTAATTTAAATTTAATTTATATATTGGATCTGAATTTTAAATTTTAAATTTATATTTTTTTATCTCGTATTTGAATTTTAAATTTAAATTCTAATTTTAAATTTTTAAAAGAATAATGTTTAATTTTTACGTTTCAATCACTAGGGAAGAGTGAGAATATGAAGACCACCCACCAACGGTCATATTGACTCTCCCTAAAGTAAAGAAAAATAAAAAGATTATATTATAGCCGTTGCCGAGATGTAGTGACCAACGGGTGTTTTTTTTTTATTTTAAATTTTAATTTTAAAAAATTAAAATTAGAATTTAAATTTAAAATTTAAAAATAAGATAAAAATATAAATTTAAAATTTGAAATTCAAATTTAATATATAAATTAAATTTAAAATTTGGATTTAAATTTAAATTAAAGCAGTAGAATTTTAAATTCAAATCTTATTTAATTTTTGAATTCAAATTTTAATTTATAATATAGAACAAAGAACCAATTTTTGAATTTAAATACGGGGATTGAATAGCCATGTTTAAATACGGAAATTGAATCCTCTAAATTAAATACGGAATTGGTTACGGATGTTCTATATTTTAAATTAAAATTTAAATTTAAAAATTAAATTAGATTTGAATTCAATATTTCATTACTATAATTTAAATTTAAATTTTAAATTTAACTTATATATTAAATTTGAATTTCAAATTTCAAATTTATATTTTTTATCTCATATTTAAATTTTAAATTTAAATTCTAATTTTAAATTTTCAAAGTTAGAATTTAAAATTAAAAAAAAAAAAAGCCCGTTGGCCGCTCCATCTCGGCAACGGCTATAATATAATTTTTTTTTTTTTTATTTTTCTTTAGCGTCAATATGATCATTGGCTTCTCTCGGTCCGTCGTGCCCACTGGAATACATTTATGTTGTATCTCACATTCTTGGATAATTATTTTTTTAGGTTAGTCAACTGTTGGCTTCTCTCGGCCCGTCGTGCCCACTGGAATACATTTATATTGTATCTCACACTTTTGGGTGATCATTTTTTTAGGTCAGTCAACTTCTCTCGGTCCGTCGTGCCCACTGAAATACATTTATGTTGTATCTCACACACTTGGGTAATTATTTTTTTAGGTTAGTCAACTGTTGGCTTCTTTCTGCCCGTCGTGCCCACTGAAATACATTTATGTTGTATCTCACACTCTTGGATGATCATTTTTTTTAGGTCAGTCAATTGTTGGGATATCGGGGCGATTTGAAGGGCTACCACGTTAGAGTCGGGGCGATTTGAAATCTAAAATCAGTTTTAATTTTTATTTTTAATTTTGAAAATTTAAAATTAGAATTTAAATTTAAAATTTAAATACGAGATAAAAATATAAATTTGAAATTTAAAATTCGAATCCAATTTATAAATTAAATTTAAAATTTGAATTTAAATTTAAATTAAAGCAGTAAAATTTTAAATTCAAATCTGATTTGATTTTTGAATTCAAATTTTAATTTAGAATATAAAATACGGGAAACCAATTTTCGAGTTTAAATACGGAGATTGAATCGACGTGTTTAAATACGGGAATTAAATCCCTCTATATTGAATCGCCGTGTTTAAACACGGAAATAAATTCTGTGTTTAATTGGTTACCGTGTTCTATATTTTAAATTAAAATTTAAATTTAAAAATTAAATCAGATTTGAATTTAATATTTTATTATTTTAATTTAAATTTAAATTTTAAATTTAATTTATATATTAGATTGGAAATTTAAATTTGAAATTTATATTTTTATCTCATATTTAAATTTTAAATTTAAATTCTAATTTTAAAACTTCAAAATTAAAATTTAAAATTGTAAAAAAAAACTTCATAATATTTTTTTTTCAATTTTATGGCTGCTCCATCTCGGCAACGGACATAATTTTTTTTTTTTTTTATTTTTTTTTTTATTTTTTTTCAATTTTCGAAACGGTCAATATTACCGTTGGCTTCTCTCGCTTCCGTAAACATTAAACACTGCTCCCTCCTCAACCCCACCTCCCTCCTCAACCCCACCTCATTCTGATTCTGAGACTCTGAGCACAACGAGAATTCTCTGGGAGTTGGTGTGTGTGTGCTGGCGCGTCTGCTGAGGAGAGAGAGAGAGAGAAGAGGGCAGTCAGGATGAACGACCTGATGACGAAATCGTTCCTCAGCTACGTGGAACTGAAGAAGGCAGCCCTCAAGGACCTGGAAGCCGACGGGCGGGACGACGGCAGCAGCATCGAGATGGCGACTGCGGCTGCGGCTGCGGCGGATGACGAGAAGCTACGGGAGTTCCTCCAGGAGGCGGAGGCAGTGAAGGAGGAGATCGCGTCCATCCGCGTCATCCTCGCCCTCCTGCAGGAGGCGAACGAGGAGAGCAAGTCTGCCCACCAGCCCGACGCCCTGCGCAGCCTTCGCGGCCGAATCGGCGCCGACATCGTGCTCGTGCTGAAGAAGGCGCGCGCCATCCGCGACCGCCTGGAGGCCATGGACCGCTCCAACGCCGCCAGCCGCCGTCTCTCCGGCTGCCGCGAGGGCACCCCCGTCGACCGCACCCGCACGGCCGTCGCCGCCGGCCTGCGCAAGAGGCTCCGCGACCTCATGATGGACTTCCAGGCGCTGCGGCAGCGCATGATGTCCGAGCACCGCGAGGCTGTGGAGCGCCGCTACTTCACCCTCACGGGCGAGGTCCCCGGCGAGGACGTGGTGGAGCGGATCGTCGCGGCGGAGGGGCGCGGCGAACAGGAGCTGCTCGGGAAGGCTATCGCCGAGCGCGGCAGCGGGGAGGAGGTGCTGGCGGCCGTGCGCGAGATCCAGAGCCGGCACGACGCCGCCCGCGAGGTGGAGCGCAGCCTGCTGGAGCTGCACCAGGTGTTCCTGGACATGGCCGTGATGGTGGAGGCGCAGGGGGAGCAGATGGACGACATCGAGCGCCACGTCTCCAGCGCCGCCAACTACGTCAAGGACGGCACCAAGGACCTCAACTCGGCCAAGGGGTACCAGCGCAGCAGCCGCAAGTGGCTCTGCATCGGCATCATCATCCTACTGCTCCTCGTCCTCGTCGTCCTCGTCCCCATCGCCACCAGCCTCTCCAAATCCTGAATGTGTGTTCTACTCTATTCTATTCTATTCTATTCTTTCGACAATGCATGCGGAGCGCGCGTCTCTGTGTAATTGCTGGTTTTAATTCCATCCTTTTATCCAATTCTCTGAGGGTTGGAGTTCTGCTCAAGCTCCTCTGATCATCTCTGCAGCGAGATGAGAGACAAAGGGCCAGCTATATATCTAGTTGGATTTTTTTTTTTTTTTTTTTTTTTTTTTTTTTTTTTACATTTATTTATATTTTTACTTCTGAGTTGTGCCGTGCCTTTTTTTTTTTTTTTTTTTTATGTGGTCGTCTGTTGAAATAAAATTGGTTGCTACATTCGTTAAAATCCTGCAAATTAAACCGAAACATGCAATCAATTTTTCATTTCTGATAACTACATTCATGTATGAATTCAATAGGTATCAGATTTGGACAAAAAATTCATTTCATTGCATGCTTCGGCCTAGTGAAATTTTAGATCAGCGCCATCTCTTTTCACTTTCTGATTCAATTTAAAAGTGTTCTCTTCATTAAGATCCTGCTTGGGCGCAGAACTTTGAGGGATACTCTTGCTGAATTCGAGATATTATTGTGAAGGATTGATGTTGAGTTGCGACAGGTGTCGCTAGAACTGTATTAGCAAGTAGTAATTAATTCACGATATTGGTGAGCACTCGAATATGGTTCTAGATTTCTGTGAGTAGCTATGATGGCACTCATAATCACGTAGTGGTAGTAACACTTGATATTGGTTTACAGTATCAGTATACAGATTGGTATTGTGAGGAATGTGTGATACTTTTTGTTGGATTCCAGTGGGAGTCATGTCCCCAATTTGAGGTTGACGACAGATCAAAGCTATTTCACTTTTCTTTTGATAAGCGCGTTGGCTGCAGACAACGTACTGTCGAAAGAGCGGATGAAATACTCTACCCCGTAAAGAAAATATCATGATTGGATCTATTTGTGTACTTGCTTGTATGTTAGTCTTCGAGGTTGCTCTCTAGGCAACGGTGATGTAATCTGGGTGCTGATATTTCAGACTGTATTGGACCTTGATTAGGTCTCCAATAGTATACATACGCAGAGAATAGATTGTTCTTGTCATTGTTGTGGACGTCCATTCTAGCTGGTGGCCTCCCAGCCACGGTGATATTGCCCAGAATTTGCATCTGATGCAATAATGAGAACATTCCAGTTAAGCTATAGAATTGGACAACGTGTTCGAACCAGATTTGTTAAGATTTGTGGAGGGCAAAACCTAGTTGTTGAATATCAGTGGTGCTAAATGATTGATTGAGTCAATTATACTCGGCAGTATATGTGACTAGGTGGAATTAGTCAGCTCTATTCCTTGAGACAGCTTTATGCTTTTTGGCAAGCTAAGTTGAGGTCTAGGACCTGTTGGCGAAATTATGAAAGCCACAAGCGATTATGAAGTTTGGGTAGGGAGCTTCTAGTACAGTGAGAAAGCTTCAAGGAGTCTACACTGAGTTAAATTCTCGGTTGATTTCATATGTTTCTATTACGCTATAAGAATGAACCCACTACCCCTGGTGATACCCGAATGTAATAGATGCCAATATTATGGAAAGTTTAGTTGAGTATGCACAAGTTGAGACTTCAACCGATTTGAAAGTGTGATGACTTGGCTATCGTCTCTAATGTGTCTGGCAGTTCGTAAGAATGTTAGGGTGTTCGACAAAAGTGTCGAAGAGTCGAATGATCATAGTGGAGGTACGTTGACCCCTTTTTGGTTCCAGAGCGGTATTTGCCTGAGGTCCTTGAGACCAACAGTGGCGTGAGATTGGGTTTACTAGTATTCTAGTTTTGATGCATTATTATTCTCCGTTTATGCTTGTTTGCTTATCTAGCATGTCTGTTGTTTATTCGTACTGTTTATATTCAGCTTTTCGTTTATCCGCTTATTATAGTATCCAGTAGTTACGACTTGCTATTTCTCGGCCCGTCGTGCCCACTGGGATACACTTTTGATGTCTCTCACACCCCCTGGGTGACCATTTTTCATGTATGTTGGGTGCGCGGACTTTGGGACTACCTAGTGAGCAGACGCGGTAGAGTTGTCCCTGGTAAAGTCTGGACTATTGTGATTTCATTTCGTGGACTCTATGCTATTCTGACATTTTAGTTGTGGATATCTAGGATTGTTCTCTTGCTTAGTTGTGGATATCTAGGATTGTTCTCTTATTTAGTTGTGGATATCTAGGATTGCTCTTATGATTATTTTCATGTTTAGTTGTGGATATCTAGAACTCTGAAATTGAATGGATTTAATGAATGTGATTGAGTAGATGGTTATTAAATTCTGGTTACGGTTTGTATCTACTCTGGATGTATTCTTTTAGCCGAACATATATAGGGAAAACTCTGTCCATTGAACAGAGACTTTTCTATATGTGTGGCGATCTGTTCACGCCTTAGAGTTCAAAGTTTATTAACTCTGATTTAAAAAAAATAATAATAATAAAATAGACCCTATTTTCTAAACTCGGGGCGTGACAGATTAGATGGTATCAGAGCCAATAACCAGCCGAAAGTGTGCGGCGAGTCTCGGCTGAGTCTGGGTCTAAATGACAGGGCTAGCGAGACGAGTCTCACATCGCCTGGTGATCTTGGACTGCTCTGTGTGTGTTTGGACTGACGAGGACGTCAGGCCTAAACGGGGGGACTGTTCTGTGTGTGTTTGGACTGACGATGACGTCAGGCCTAAACGGAAGGAGTCTGTGACGCCCCCAATAGTCCCACATCGGATGTGGATGGAATTATGATTGGGTTTATATGAGATATGAACACTAGTAATAATAACTTGGCTTAAGTATTTTAGACTGTGGTTTGAACACAACGAGTTATTATTGCAAGTGGTTCTAATCTTTATAAAAGATGGGAGAAAGAAAGAGATTGTGAGTGATTTTTATAATAGAAAGAAGGAGGGATACTTTTTCCCTCCCTCTAATGCATGAAAGAGAGAGAGATTGTGAGTGATTTTTATAGTGGAAAGAGGGAGGGACACTTTTCCCCTTCCCCAAATGCATGAGAGAGAAAGAGAAAGAGAAAGAGAGAGAGAGAGAGAGAGATTGTGAGTGATTTTTATAGTGGAAAGAGGGAGGGACACTTTTCCCTCCCCCAAATGCATGAAAAAGGAATGATAAGTTGAGAGAGAATAGTGGATTCCCCCCTTCATGCATAAAGGAATGAGAAGTTGAGTGAGAATAGTGGATTCCCCCTCTTCATGCATGAGAAAAGTGTGAGGAGGAGAGATAATTGAGAAAAGTGTGAGGAGAGATAATTAGTGAAGGATGGTAAGTACCGCGCGCGGTCGATCTATCGGGAGGTCGCACGATCGACCATTCGACTGGCTAAAACTTCACTAAAATTCTAATTTGGACTCACAATGCCAACTCATAAAAAAAAACAACAAAATAAATTAATTCAAATTATCAGTTTTGAAGTTTAAACTTGAAATTCATAAATCTTCAAGTCAGTTCGTTACAATTTCAGATAAAAGATGATATTTTTTAAGACTTAACTTACCAGTTATGAATATCAGTAGTAAATTGGTAAGAAATATTGTTTGCTTATTATTATTATTATTATTATTATTATTATTATTATTATTTTGTTTGCCCTAGGCCAAGATACATTTGCAAAGAGGTAGTAGGCGGTCGTTTTGCACCACATCAATTTTTTCTTCTTCTTTTTTTTTTGAGAGAGAAAATTAGCTTGCTTTATCATTTTTTTAAAATAAATTTACTTAAAAATATAAAATAATTAAATTTTGAATTTAAAAATTTAGATGACTAGCCACATACGCCCGGCTACTTCAATTTTTTTTTTATTTCATTTATTTTAATTGTTTGTTATTAGCTCCTCCATAATTAGAACATGTTTGAATCGTTCAAAATTTTATTTATTAAGTGAGAGAAAAATATAACATGATATCTATTTTTTTAAAAAAAACCATAAATTTAATTAAAAATATAAAATAATTAAATTTAAAATTTAAAATCTTGAGTACCAACTAAAACCCTTAACAGTGTCGGCGGTAGAAGTTTACTAGCAGGCTTGGTTGATTTTTAGGCCCCGTTTGTTTTTGGAACGGAACCGGGAATAGCGGGGATATCCCCCTTATTCTCCCAAACGCTCTGGAACCGTCTGGTATTGCTTATCCCAGAACAAGGAGAATAGCTGGTATAACAAATCCCACATTAATATTTTACTATTAAATTTTTTACCATACTACCCTTTTTTCTCCTTTATCTCATCCCAACATATTATTTTAATAAAAACTCTCTCCTCACTCTCTCTCCTCTTCCCTCCTTTCTCTCTTTCCCAATACACTCTCATCATCACAAATCCCTCTCTCCTCTCTCTCTTTTCCTTCATCCCACCTCCTTTCTCTCTTCCCAATACACTCTCATCATCACAAATTAATATATAAAATTTTAAATTTATTATTTAAAATAAATATTATAAAATTTATTATTTAAAATAAATATTATAAAATTTTAAATCTTAAAATTAAAATGTTGAAATTTTATATTTTAAATTTAAATTTTAATTTGAAAAAAAAAAATATTAATTAAATATTATTTTTAAATAATATAATTTAATTATGATTATAATTTTATTTCTATTTTTTTAAACTATTAATCCATTAATTAAAACGAAATAATTAGATTTTAACAACTTTATCACAATTTTTAAACCATTAATCCATTAATTTTAATTTGAAAAAGTTAACATTAAATTAAATGTAAATTTTTTAAATAATACATTTTAATTATGATTATAAATTTATTTTTATTTTTTTAAACCAATAATTAATTAATTAAAATGAGAAAAACGAGTTTAGCAAATTTTAATGACATAATAAAGCTCGTGGGTACAAATTTACAAATATTTATCAAATATACGAATTTTGTGAATTTTAAAAAAAATTAAAGTTAAAAATTAATTTTTAAAATTAAAATTATATAATTGTAAATCTTCAAATTAAAATGTTGAAATTTTATATTTTAAATTTTAATTTTAAGTTGAAAAAATTAAATATTAAATTAAATGTATTATTTTTAAATTATATATTTTAATTACGATTATAATTTTACTTTTAATTTTTAAACTATTAATCCATTAATTAAACAAGAAAAACGAGTTTACAATATTTTAATGACATAATAAAGCTCGTGGGCGAAAATTTACAAATATTTAGCAAATATATAATTTTGCGAAATTTTAAAAAGGTATTTTGTTAAAAAATTAATTATTTAAAATTAATATTATAAAATTGTAAATTTTCAAATTAAAATGTTGAAATTTTATATTTTAAATTTAAATTTTAAGTTGAAAAATTAAATAATAAATTAAATGTATTATTTTTAAATTATATATTTTAATTACGATTATAATTTTACTTTTATTTTTTTAAACTATTAATCCATTAATTAAAACAAACTAATCAATTTTTAACAACTTTTATCACATAATAACTCTTGGGGGCAAAAAGGTAATTTACCCATCTTATCCTCTTTATCCCTCCTATTCCTCATTATTAAACCAAACACGAATTGCCTTATCCCTGGAACCATCCCAAACGAGTTTAAGCTCTAATTCCGTACTTTATCCTTATCCCCAGAATAGCCAATTCCAGCCTATCCCGATTCCAAACGCAGCCTTAGAGTACCACTAAAGAAGTTGAGCCAACTTTTTATTGTTAACTTATTTATTTATAAAAAATTACAAGTTTGTGCCTTTTTTTTAAAAAAATTATATTATTCTTTTAAATTTCAACACCCGCTGTAGTTAGGATTTAGGAGGTACGGATGCACTATGACCACGTGGTCCATTTCCTAGCATTGGAGGATTTATTTATTTTATATTTTTCTTCAGAAAAAGAAGAAGAAGAAGAAACGTAATAACAGATGATGAGGGTGGGACCAAAGAGCAATCCAAATTATCCAGTGAGTGGATGTGGTAGGACAGGAGGATATGGGAGTTGAGGATGGGGATTTTGCGGCTGAGAAGTGCGGATATTATCCTGCATCTCTCTTCTTTCATACAGTACAAACAAATCATATCCATCTACATACTATATACCATTACATAAAGGGCCTTATTCCTGTATCAGATTCAGAAGCTTCTCCATCTCTCTCTCTCTCTCTCTCTCTCTCTCTCTCTCTCATTTTGAATTGCAGGTCCTAGCTAATACCCTCCCTGTTCAGGTTAGTATTAGAATGTTTCATGTTTCATTTGTGTAGCTCAGATCTTATATGTTCCTGGGAATTACCGACTATCTTAAATCTCTACGAGGAAACACACGATTTTGCTAGTGAAATTGTGCTTTCCTTGGTGGTAGACGCCATTGTTAGCAACTTACGATTAGGATAAGAAGAGGGTTCTGTCAGATTGGTTATTTGTATTCTGAGCAAACAAGTAAATTTATTTGTGCTGCATACAAGTATTCTTTCTATGACAAGTAAAATCTAACTGAAAATATGCTGCTGCTTTACCCTTTTGTATTAGAGTTGGTATTAGTATTTGAAGGCAGGATTATTTTTTCCCTGTTCCCTTTTATTTTTAATGTTGGACGGGAGCCATCTTATAGAGAACTTGAAACCAGAACTTAGCAAGTAGAAACAAGGGTACGAATCCCTTTGGTTGTTCGACACCAACTTGTAATTTTCCAGTGATGAATTTAACTGTTGCTCTGATGAACATTTGAGAAAAAGAAAAAAAAAAAAAAAAAAAATTTATGGAGTCATTTCGTGAATTCATATCCGTCAGTTTATCAATTTGCTTTTCTTGCGATGATTGTGAGAGAAAAGTAACAAAGTTCTAAATTTGGTGGCGCAGATGAACACCTTAAACCAGTCCATGATCAGTGGCAGCGGTGGCCGCCCAGTGTTCTTATTGAGAGAGTCTGATGCAAGGATTGCTGATGGACTGCAATCATGCTTGAAGGCAACCCACCTGCCAAGCAGTACTCTGACATTTAAAAGTACTGCAGATCATTCCTCAAGGGCCCTGGCGCGAAAGGAAGAGCCATTGGTATGCATGGAAGCCAATAATGCTGCTATTATCGAGGACCAGAGATGGAATTCTCGCAAGCATGAGACTGGAGCCAAAATCGACAATATGCGAATCAACTCAGCTCGTCTGCTCTGCAGCGGTGTGGACAGAGATAGTCACGGATCAGGACATAAAGCAACAGTGAGCGATGTCACGGAGTTCCAGCCTCTAACTCCTCTGAGCTTCTTGCATAATTCGCTGCTTCTGGAGGAGAAGTTGAGTACCAGTACAAGAGAAGAGAGCGCTCGTGACGACGATGCCGATGACAAAGGATCTAGCTCCATGCCTGCCAATGTTGATATATTTGTGGCTGTTTCTTCTGCCGTGAAGCTGGACGCAAAACAGCTGCATCTCATTGCCAAGAAGATGCAGGGGATCACTGGATTCCCCAGCGTGAGGATCCAAAATACCGTCGATCCTTCCTTAATTGCAGGCTTCACTGTTAACTACGGAAATGACGAGTCGTACATCATAGATCTTAGTGTGAAAGGCCAATTAGCTGTGCTGGCTGCTCGGGCTGAATCTCTAGATCGGACGACCATCCACAACTGCCATCAAGAAAGCTAGCTACCTAGTAGGAATATCAAAAGCTATGGTACAAGCGCATAAATCACAGAGTGACAGTCTTCTACTGTAAAAACTTGCATTTTTTCCCTATATATATATATATGCCACTCTATGATACGATTACTGCAAACAACAGTTTTCTATCTCACTTTGTAAATTAAGCGCTGTACAGTCCATATTCTGGCAGCATGTTAAGAGTAGCATGTTTTCTAATTTCACAATAGCCGTGCATGTTTGCCATGGTTCGCAAGATGAAATAACATAGTCATGGGCGGAGTTAATAATCCCAACTAATCCTCCAGTAAGCCCATCTCAGATCACAAGAACACCACTCAACTTCTGGTACTTAACAAATCACAGGTAAGAACTAACTAACACAACCAACTTGTGTTTCCTATGGAATTATTTACCAGTGAGCTAGCCAATAGGACTCTAAATCTTTAGAAGCATTCATCATCCAGGGCTCCACAGCTTTCAAGGAGTTAAAGAATCATAGCAAACTCTAATAAGACTTTGGTAAGAAATGAAGAACAAAAGAGAGAAAGAAAGAGTGATAAACATTCTACAACAATCCCAGAGAATCGCATGGAAACTATTGAAAATATAAGTTCTGTTCTTGCAGCACGACAAACTATGAAAGGAATGCCAACATCCTGAAGAGCCTCATAGAAAAGCATAACAAAGAATGTTGAGTTAAAACCATCAAATGAGCCACACAAAAGGCTCGAGTGGCATCTACTCATCAGGAAAGTTCGCCATCAACTTTATTTATTATTCAGTACATGTACTGTTTGTCGGTCGCGACATACCAGCAGATGAAGGACGGAAGAGATGCAAAGCATATATATACATGCTTAATTAGAAACACCAAACACCAAGTTCAGGTACTTCATGCAAACATAACTTTTCACCATCATCACTAAGCAGCACACTAGAAAAGTTTAGGATCCCTTAATTCTAGTAACCACCTTGTATGTAAGCATTGAGGCGGTTCAGTTCCTCCCTGTGCTCGGTCACCACAGCACGGACAACATCTCCAATGGAGACCATTCCTATCATACCCGTCTCATCAATCACAGGAATGTGCCTAATACGCATATCTGCAAACAACAAGCAACCATATTTTTACGGCACAACTAACAACCAATATTTCCTTTTTTCCTTAGTAATTACTGATTCGATATGATGTCAAAGGCATAGCAAACCTGTCATCAGCTGCATAGCTCGCAGAACTTTAGTATCTGGTGTCACTGTGATCAGCTTGTTCTGTTCATTTGGACACAATAAACATCAAAAAGAAGATAAACTAAAAACAGAAGATGGTTCATCTCTCATCATAAAATTCTTTTCGACACTATTCATAATTTTGTTAAAGCATTCTTTCAGTGAATTTTTCCTATGGTAACAGGCACTTCAAATGGCGCGAGTACCTCCTCAGTCATGATGTCACCAACTTGAGTTGATTTGGAAGATCTTCCTTGCACGATAATTTTCCGGAGATAATCTGAAAAGAGAAACATTAGTTTGTAGATTTGAACAATTGTTCTCGATTTATAAGAGTAAAAGACGAGTAAATACCAACTACTAGTTTTATTCTTTGATCATTGCAGTGCTTGTACTGCCTCTAAAATGAAGAGGAACAGTGCTTTGCTTATGTTGCAAAAATTAGTTGATAAACCTCATCCTCAAAGATAGGTACTGCAACAAGAACTATTAAAGCTTAAAATTATGATTAAAAATTTATTACTATCAAGGTGAAAGAAATCCACAATTGCAACCCTTGTTTTTGTAGCTGATGACTGCAGATTATCTAATTAGCACAAGACATCTTCAACTTACGACCCAACTTAGCACAAACTTTATCTCTAACAAAGTGTAGTTGGTTATCTGAGTCATCAGAAAGTTAAAAACAAACCAGTTATTTTATATTGAGATATGCCTTCTCGAATCTTTCATAATCACCTCTAATCATGCCATTTTCAAAGTCTACCCTTTCCAACGCCTAATGGTTTTATTTACTCTTTCATACTGGTCTACTAACATCTCCCACTAATTGTGGTCGTAGGATATAACTATAAGAGGTCCCTCCCTCTATTTGATCCCCTACTGAGATGACTCCTACCATGAACCATCGTCTTCATTTCCCATCTTATCTTCTCTTGGATAATCATTCAATTTGATGGAATTGAACCAAAGAGAACTTAATCACCCCACACACCACATTACCCTTTAAAGAACCTGATTACTGATTCTGGTCAAAGGAGATTCTTCCGACAAGATTACCAAGTTAGACAGTTATTAAGTTTTAGTTGTTATGTTAAATTATGTGGTGCCTTGATGTCATAAAAGGTTCTCAGTGAAGAAAATTGATGATTACCTCTCTCAGTAATAATTCCGGCAATCGCTTTCTCTTTTCCAGGTTTTACCACCACCAAAGCTCCAACATTGTGCTGTGTCATCTGAAAATGGAGTAGAGTTAAACCACCAGTAATACCTGAGAGATCATTTAGAGAGAAGGGCAGCTCTCGCACACTACAAAGAGACGTTAAAAAGCAGAAAAATACATACTGATTTCACAGCATCATAAACAGTGTCTTCGGTCGTGCACCAAAGCCATGACCCGTCAGCACTCTTACCTTTACCTTTCAAGATATCAGCAATAGTGGTGCTCTCAAATCCATGCTCTTCTAATCGAGCAGAGGAAACTGACTGGAAACGTGAAAATACAGTGGGCAGCATGGCAGGATTCACGACGCGGACATGTCGAAGAATTGCACTCTTGAGGACATCTCCACGAGATCGAATTGCTTGAATTGCTCCTTGCATTTTCCTGACTTGGATGTTAAAGTTAGCCATATAATGCATAAAAGTTGACATGGAACAAGAAGAGTTCGACAACATTTTGCATTTTTTTTAAAATAATCTCTTACGAAGTACAAAACTGATGGTAAAATGAATGTCGTCTATCAATATTTTCTCAGCTACAGAAAAAGGATCAGAAGGGAGAAAACCAACAGAAAACTTCTCAATGAGTTTTTTTTTTTATCCCTCTTTACAAACATACCCATCAAATGCCCACCAATATCCGTGCTAAGATTACTCATTTAGAGAAAAACGTGTGCTCGATCCTACATACTCGAGTCACCGGGAATTTCAAGGTGCTTGCCAAGTTCCATATGGATGCAAACATATTAGAACTTCCCCAAGGATCTAAGGCATAGTTTGGTAATGCACTGGCTAAAAAGTACTATTTTTGTACTATCTAAGTTCCAAAATATTCAAAAACGCTTACAAGCTTTCCTTCTTCGATACTTTAAAATTGCAATTGCAACCGCTACCAGAGAAGCATTTGCTGTGTAGTTACAACTGCAATTTCATAATATAAAAGAAGAAAAGATTGAAAGCACTAATGAAATTTTTGGATCTACTAAAGTATAAAAATAATGCTTTTAGCCACCACATTACTATACTAGGCCTACGTAGAAAAGAAGAAGTAATACAATCTCCCAATGAACTCTACCAGGACAAATGGTACCAACACAATTGGTAATTCTTCAGAGAGTTATTCTGGCTCGAATAGCCACTTCGATATGAGGAGTCTTACGAACCACCTGCAAACTAGAAAAATATCCACCGCCGCAGAGAGGGGAAGAGAGTTTAGAATGAACTGAACAAAAATAAAGTCAGCCATCAGAATTGATGCCGCAACTCATCGTTCCACGAACAACATAAAGAAAATGGGAGGGACCCCTGCCGGACCTTAACAAGATAAATTCCTCTTTCTGTCTAGCATCATGATCAAAGGGCTTAGATGAGTTCCAGAATTTCAACATGGGGCTAAAAGCACCCACCCCAATACACCACCCAGGAACGAAGAAAAACAACTGATCAGTTTAGATAGTCCTTTGTGGCTCCGATGGAGATTAGATCAACGTGCCATTAGGTCAAGAAAAGTTCCCATCAAAGTTCAATATGAATCTTTGGGTACTTATCATGATATTTATGGGCACTATCACAACACAACCATCTACAGAAACAGAAATCCATCATGGATAGGATTAAATCAAAACAGAGAGCCTGCAACTCACGAACCCAGTTCGAACTGAGAGAGAGAACCCGCAGATTCTAGGAAAGATATGAAGATTAGCCCACCCATTTCTTTTCAAAAAAAGTTCACAGTGGCAATCAATTATAACATGTAAAGAATACTCGTCTCTCACCTACAACTGTAGTGGGAGGAACCTGAAAAGGCGACGGCGGAGGAAGGAGAGGGGAGGGGTGAGAGAAGGGAAGTCACAGATGAAAGGAGATTGGGAGATAAAAAAAACCCTACCACCAACACCTTCTAGTCAAGTGGAGAAAGTGAGTGAAGGGAGTGAGCCCCCAAACGAGTCATGTAAGTTTTGGTGGTGTGGGTTGTGTCGGTCTTATCAACAACAACATTTTTTGTTGTCTTCGTTACGCGAACGTATAATATTTTTTTTTAAAAAAGTATATTATTTATTGGATAATTGTCTGAAAAATCATTCAACAAATTGCATTTTGATTCGTACTCAATTCAATTATAGATATAACAGTAATATAATATTATACTGACGTCAAAGTTTGAATGAAAAGAAAAGATATTATAATTTTTGTCTTGATGCTTTACTCTATTCGTACTAAAGAAGTTAATTTCAGAGTTTGAAAAAAGTTACTTGTCATTTAAATTTTATAGACATTTTTTATATCATATTAATCAATTTAATGGGCTAAAATTTAATTTAAATAATTTTTTTAATAGAGAGTCTGATCATATTTTGAGAGAAGATAAATGCTAATTGTACACTATTTGAAATGTACATTCTACATCCCATTTATTTAATAAATATGGTGTAGTGTGTTAAGAGATCACTTTATAAATTGTGAAGTGATATTTTAAAATTCATCTATCTTTACATAGATGGATGTAGAATATACATTCTTTTTTGAGCGTACAGGTAGCATTCCTCGATATGAAAAAATTTTTGATCTGCTAAGTTATGAATAATTCATCATTAAAAAAAATAAAAAGAGTCACTAATTTTCTGGAAGTGGCACAATAATATTTTAAGGACTTCCTAATATACAAATAGTAATATTGTTTATTATTATTATTATTATTATTATTATATTATTATTATGCAGAGTTAACAATAAATAAAAATATATCATTATCGGTATACATAACAAAAAAGAGAGAGAGAGAGAGAGAGAGAGAGAGAGAGAGAGAGAGGAATTAGATGAGGTGGTGGGAAAACGACGCTTATCTAACCCTTCCTAATCGCGACGGATTAATTAATCACTAAATAAATAGAATAAAAGAAAATAAAATAAAAAAGAATAATTTCATGTGTCAACGTACCGCATCATACGACGCACTCACAGTAGTACACACGCATGGTTCGGTTGGCCCCGCTGGACACCACGTGGGCTTGGTCAAGTTTGAGCTCGATCGCCAGGCTCAGAATGTTGCGGCGAGTTGTTAGATGAATTGAACAAATTAATTTCACAATTTTTGGGGAAATTAGAGTTCCAAAAATAGGAATATATATATATATATATATATATATATATATATATATATATATATATATATATCCATTTGATTTTACCGGGTCAGGTCCACTACGAGTAGTTTTCGGATCCGACGTAATCCGAAAGCAATGCTATTCTCACTTCTATTTATTTAATAATATAGAGGGGTTAAATGTTACGCTGGCAGGGATCGCGTAAACTAATTACAGCAGAACTTCCTTGGAGAAGCAGTATCTTTCTGCTGCCGGGGAATCCTTATCTGCTCGTACGATTGATTCCATCAAATTGGGTTTGGGGAAAAAAATCTAATGCTTTTCATCGTCATGCATGAACTACGTGACCCACAGATGCTGACCCCGTGATCGAACATACCAACCTGAGAATCAATCCATCGTTTGTGAGCTACAACTTGAAAGAATATTATGAATTTAGATCAAAATTTTTGAAAAAATTATTATGATTCCTATTTCAAGTAGGATCGAAAATCTCTACATCTCACCCAAAACTTTAGAGCTATAATCAGAGCTGTAGGATCAATTATCCCCACTTGAAATTGGTGGGGAGGGAAATATTCGGTTCTTCCCGGACGACAGCAATTTCAGGGGATACAATGAAACTCTGCTTCATGCCCGCAGGCTAACAACTTTAGCTCCGCCTAAAGTTCCGTCATATCTTATCAAAAAGGGCGAACAGCATGACGAGCCCCCCAACTTCAATTATCGTGTATTTATTTTTATTATTACTACTCTGGTGATAAACATCGCCAAACAAACAAAGCACAGCCTTAGACTGAAAACCAGAATCAATACAAAGTACCCGTACACAGGGACTGATATTTTGACAAATTAACAGGGACCACAAACTCCTTTCCACTACCAAATGCCGGAAAAGTAATCCATAAGGACAATAACGGTATAGTAACCAGCTGATACGCCGTCATAACCTCGTGAAATTTTGAAGACTTCAGAAACCCAAATCAAATGTAGGACAATCATCATCATCCACAGTAAGATATTTATTAGGTAAGTTTCGAAACTGAAAATTCTCGCTTGTCACATCTGTTGCAGCTGATGCATTGGAGGAGCCGACTCTGTCCCATTTCCCTTCTCGTTCGATATCCTTATCCTTACAAATCTGCAAAACCAGTAAAACCATTCTGAATCAAATTACAATTGAGTATTTAAATTTCAGATCTCAGGATAAGTGAACTACTACTCATTTGCGTAGTTTACACCGAAAACTAAGAAAGAAATTACTTAACTCTCTGCCGAAGCAGAAAATAAGTTTAACACCACAAAATATGAGAAACTTCACAGTTTCAAGAGCCCTAACCTGGTCGGCATTTTCATCATCTCTTGAACAAACAAGAGGTGCTTCTGCATACAGACCAGAAAAATGCAAAGTATTGTCATAATAAGCATCCACAAATGCCAATTCTGGATGAAATGCAAGTATTAACATATTAGAGTTCAGCACCTGAGCTGGGGGTTTTTTCACATAAACAGACTTTGTCAGCAGATCCTGCAACTTTTTCTGATCTAAGAGCTTCTGGTTCCATTTGCCTAAATCAAGACAATGTGTGGAGTTCAAATATTATGGATACAAGCCCTAACCTAAAAATTTCAAGAAAAGACTCAAATCATTCTTACACGATAAGAAGATAATGCAAGTTTATAACACAATCAAGAGAAAACAATAAAATTTGCATTTAATGAATATCTAGTTTCTGCACGTGAAAGAAAGTGGAGATGCTGGGCGTACCATAGCTCGGACTAACAATTTTAATTAAATAAAATACAACAATAGACAAGCTCTGCCCAGTCACTCATCACATGCTTTTCCAGGTTTTCCAGCTTCAAAGTCAAATTTTAAGAACATCTCTACTGCCTCTAGTCAGCATTTATGCAATTAAATTGTGCAATATAAACACATGCAGTTCCTAACTAAATTCTGTGACCATACAGAATTTAACAATTTCATCACAATTCCTTGATGATTAGCTATTCTAATAAAGGCAAACACAACACTGAAACCCAGTAAAAAAGCATAACATTTTTCAAAATTAAGAGAACTAAAGCATAACTCCAAAAGATTTCACTCCTTCAAGATTTGAGGTGAAAAGGAGAACGAGTCAAACACTTGATATACCAGAAGACAACTATTTCATGTGGAATTTTAAAAATGCAGTATAATACCAAGAATGCTGATCAACAGAAGTTGAACGACCACAAGCTGGAAGTACCCCTTCATCCTCGGTGCCACTTGGAGTTGCCACATCTGAATTAGAAATGGTAGGAGCTTCAGCATTGCCATAATAACTCCCTGAGATATACATTTATCTAATACCTCCTGTTAAGTCGCTTTGATACCCTCACCTGCAATTTTTCCAGAGAGATTGAAATTCGCCTCATTCTGACTTTCAATGTCTCTCATAGTGATGTCTGAAGATATCGGCGAAAGAGCATTTTCAAATGGTAGCTTCCTCTTGTCACACTCCACTTTTGGCAATGGCTTCTTAAGGATAGAAAGAATCTGAGAAGCTGGAAAGCCAACAAAATCACAGTCAAGTGTTAAAAATCATAGTGGGAAATGAAATATAAATTAAATTCCAACAATTAATTTTAATGCTGTTAAGATGTGCATTTTACAAAGTTGTCCAAGAGCAAACTAGGTTTCAAAGAAGCAAATTAAACATATTTTTACCTAAACCATCTAGAGGCCAACAAATAAGGCACTTTCTAACAAAGAATGCCTCCTTGCTAGTGCTTATTGCTCAAATTGGCACCTAATTGCAAGGTTAACGGCTTAATGTTAAATTCTTCATTATAAGTTATATCCTTTGTATTGCTAATATGACTCCAAGAAAAAAGGGCCCAATGGAGAAGGCTGCAACTAACCATGATTAAAGAACTGTGAGCAAACTTGGAAGCAGGAAATGTAAATTAGAGTTTAAAATTTAATGATTTCTTTTTCAGTTTTTTGAGGTCATTAATTTTGTTACCTGTTATTTCCCTTTGTTTCAATTTTTTGAGTAGGATCCACTATTTTCTCCAACACTTGTCTATTTACTCTTTTCATAAGTATTTTGAACTTATTACATGGTGAAGCAGCAAATATATCCATAACATTTTCTTCTTGATATATTTTGGACTACCTTAGATTTTAATTACTTATGATGTAAATGAAATATTTTGTTTTAGACTTGTTTACTTGACTGCATGAGTACTAAAGATGCCCTAATAGATGCTTCCGTCATCTTAGACATTTGGGGTCATTTGACCAATTAACAGCCTAACCTTGACAGCCTTGAGCAAGGATTTAAGTGTGGCATGGGGTTGTGTTGAGAACTTGCCAGCACGGTACACCATAGTACATGCTATGTGGCGCAAAGTGTGCCATTGCCGATAAACTTTGCCATGAAATATTGATTTTCTTTGGCACCAATATATATGTTAATGGCTCTTTAAATATCCTTTATCAATTATTTTGTACTTTATTGATGTAAGTAGTTGCCATTTAGAAAAAAAAAAAAAAGAGGGTTTTGAGCCCTTCCATCGGCATGGGAGTAATATCGTGTTGATATCTTGTTGGTACGGTACGACACAGTGGGCATTGACTATTCTGATAGACACTTAAATCATTAGCCTTGAGTATTCAACAACATACACCAATTCTTTAAAGGAATGTGATCAAGGAAACGTAATGTAGAGAAAGATATCAGGCAAGAGTAGACGAACCATCACGTAATGTAGTTACTTTCTTACTACTTGTAAGCTTGTCAATCTTTGGGCTGCCTAAAGTTGCGCCTTGTTCTGAACGTCCTTTCTCTAGAATTTTTGCAAACACACAATAAATATGTATGAAAATCATAGACATAAGTAAAAAGAGCCTCTCCTGTATAAAAGTTAGTCATCATAAAGGAACTGCCGCTGTACACAAAATAGTCATTAGGCCTTAGTTTCCTTATGATGGATTTTGTAATTACTTATGATCTTAGTGTTCTTTGAGATGCAAGGGCTAGCAACTTGTGAGTGACCCTTCTTGATATCTGCATACCAGTAAAACATATTATTATGTCCTAAAATGAGAAGGGAATGATAGAGACTGACAAAAGAAAGCATTCTACTACGGCATGTACAAAAAGTCACCTTCCTGAAGAATTCGTGGCTCACAAATTTCAACAAGATAATTGGGTAACTCGTATTTGCTCCCACTTTCCACAGAGTCGATGAAGTTAAGGTACTTGTTGGTAAGTATTGTACCATCTTCATTTAACAAAAGAATCTGCAAATGCAAGAGTTTGCAAAATACTTTTTTTAAAAAATGCAAAATATGCAAACATACAAATAAGATGTACAATACTTATTAAATGAGTAACTTCCAGCAGAACACTTGGCAAAATAATGGCAACAACATAGTTGGACAAAGCACACCTAATCCCACATTCCATGCATTCAATGTTAAACTGCACAACAATGGGATAACTAAAAATTTAAAACCGGTTGGTACAGAACTTGCACAATAACTTGAACAAACACACTGATTTTATTACAAAACTCTCACACATCACTCGCATCACAGATCACATTTTATTTCACTTCGCTATTTCGGAAAACCCCACATCGTACCTAGCACTCACCAAAACTCACAACAATACTACTAGTGAGAAACTTTAAATAGGCTTCTCTCTTTCCTTGTACGTCTCATCTCTTTCACTTTTACTCTCTTACTCCCCTTCCTCTCTAACTCTTCTAATTCAGCTACAAACCAACTATTTAATGAGAAAGTTGGGAAAGCAACTAAGAGAACCAATAGTTTCATACAATATCCTTTATTGCCAATGTTCAATATCCATATTTGTCCAAAGTACAGAGAACATAAATAAAACAGAAAATTTTAGCTGTACAATAGAAAAGGATGAAGTTTGGTCTGACTCATTCTTTCTGTGATCTTTGAGTGAGCACATGAATCTACTCCTAACTTGTGCAGAAGTAGTGTTCAAGCATGACAAGTACAATCACAAACTCTGCAATCTCATAATAAACGAAAAGAGCTGTAATGGTCCATTGCCCTAATGATCCTACCACTATCAATATGAGCTTTTAGCTAAGTTAAAAAGTTTCTTTTTTAGTAGGGCTGAGGAGTGAGGAGTTGAGCGAGACCCTTTGGAAGCAGTAGATTTCTATACAAGGTAAGCTATTATTAGGTAGACTGGCTATCTGTAAGTTCAAACAGGAGAAGGAAAGATGAGAAATATAAATATATTAACACACAAAACTAGTTGAAACTCAAAAGAATGGTCCCGAGTTAAACGGCCATATACGGGGATTCAAGATTTGAGAAGGCATTTCATTCTAAATAGTAAAAGTAGATAACTATACAGTTAATTAAACTAAAAGGATCTGTAAGAAAAACACGATAAACAAAAGGAATAAAATACCATGTGCCACATATTATTGGAAAAACCATAAGAAAGTATGGAGCTAAAACTTGTAAAAGGTATCGACTATCAAGGGGAGGGAGAGAGAGAGGAGAGAGAGAAACTGAGGGTGTTCAGGTGAATGTTGTCATAAGGGTTTAAAAAGACTCGTATATGCAAAGGTTGTATCCAGTAGTTAGAAGAATATGACAGAGTTCATAGTCTAACCATAAATGAATGTGGTTGGTATACTTGTTAGGAATAATACTCGACATATATAATTACAAAGAGAAGAGGCAATGCAAGTGCTCCTCTTCTCATATTGAATAAGCATTTGGGGCAGAATTATGTTCATCAACTAAAAATTGTAATAGGACTACAGGAGAAAGGCGACCATGTATCTGTACATGAAAATGCTATGTACATCTACACATTACCATGTATTCTGTGACTCCCACGCCTAATTGTTTGGCAATGCCACATCAGACACGTAGGACGCCTGATAATAGCATAAAGCCCAGTGTTGATCGTCAAGATAATGCAAGTTAGAAACAATAGGCTCACGCAAAAGCCAAACCCTTTTTTTCCTTTTTCTACTAAGGTGCAGTTTCCACTTTACCATAAGTAAATAATTGCAAGTAAACAAAAGGAAGCAGTTTGCGACACATGGAATATGTAGTTAAGATGGGGATCGGAATTAGAGAATATCTCATTTCTGCAGAAAATTTTATTTCTGCAGAAACTTTGAAAACAAAATATCAACAAAAGTACTGATTATACTGTCATGATTAAGCGAGCCTCATTCTGCGGAAACTTTTAAAACAAAATCAAAGTTCAATGAAAATACTGTTCATGATTAAGCGAGCCTCAAGCATGAGTTATTACTTCTGAGAGTATCATAAGATGAGTATAATGTTTCTCAAAGAATAAAAGTCAGAAACTATAAAGCCATAAGGATAGAGAAATGTATCCTTCAATACCCATATTGCAACCATCCTATTAATGATTTGGAAAGAAAGTTCTAAATTTAAATCTATCTGTTGGATTAAAAATTCATTCGAATGCCAAAAACATAATTTGTGATCCTCAAGTTTCCATTCAAGTATTTACGTAGAGCGGTTTCTTTTACACACACGATTTAAATAATTCTATCCACCAAAATTGAGCTCACAAAAGGATCTTTACAATGAAGATCACTAAGGGAATGAACAAACCTGTTTGGTAAGCGAACCACTGTGTACAAGTCGCAAGATCCCATCATGATACTTCTTTGCCTTTTGAGTTAATTGGGTGGTGTATAAGACATTCCACTCTACAATAATGCAAAGAGCCTGTAAATTAGGAAAAAGGAGTAAATTTTCATATTTCTTCTGACATGTTTCTTAACTAATAAAAGATATATAACTTTCCATCCTTATCCTTAACATATAAGGATAAATCCTAACCTTATCCTTAACATACAAGCAAGGAATTAAGTGCCATGGCACGAGGGCGTGCCGCTTGCCGCACGGTACAGTACGGGCACGCTTCCGTGCCGACACGTGGCACGCTTCCGTGCCGACACGTGGCACACTTGCGTGCTGATGGATACGCATGACCTCCCAGTGGCACACTCTAGCACGATTTTTTTTTATTTTTTTTGTTTCCAATAAGCTCTTATAATATTGTTTTGAAATGTTTAGTCAAAAAATTATGAATATTGGCTATATATAGCTTACTATGCTCACCAATTAATATATTGATAATTTTTTTTATATATAAAGTACAACGGAGTTTTTTTTTCAAAATAACCCTCTAAAATTTTATAATTTGCGAAATAATCTTATCAAAATTTTATTTGTAAAACTAACCCTATTTTTGCCATATTAGCTTGCCATATTAGCGCCACATACAGAAGGCTCACCGCCTTCTAAAAACGGTGGACCGCCTTTAGCTATAATTTGCATGATTAAATTAATTTCAAAAAAAATTACAGAGAGATACGTAAATAAAATGGGAATGTGGGTACGAGTCATATTTTTAAGAGATTTAGGTTGTTATTGTAGAAAGATAAGATAAAATGAGAATGTGGGTACCAATTAGATTTTTAAAATATTTAGATTGTTATTTTTTATTAACTAATATAAGAAAGAAAAGAGATAAAAAAAATATTTTTAATCATAAAACCTAAATCTTTTAAAGATTTAGATTGCTATTAGTTAGTGAATAATAACAACTTAAATCTTTTAAAGATCTGATTTATAACCACATTCTCATTTTATCTTATCTCTTTACTTTTTTTATATTACTTAGTAAATAATAATAATCTAAATCTCTTAAAGATACTCACATTTACTAACCACCTAAATTAGTTAGTGAACAAAATAACCTAAATCTCTTAAAAAATAAAACAAAACAATAAAAAATATGTACCGTACAACATGCAATTTTTAAAAAAATAACAAAAAAATACTCTACGCATGATTTTTTTTTTTTTTACAAAAAAAAAAAAAAAAAAAAAAAACCCCAAATGGCTGCCGTGCCGCTCGGCACGGCGATACCCCTTTGGGTATCACCATGTCTCGAGCGATAACCAAAGGTATCGCTCAATACGCGGGAGGGCGATACCCCCTGTACCGTGCCCCCATTTGAGGGGCACAGTACGTCGGCACGGGCGGCATTTTAAACCTTGCATACAAGGATAAATCCTGATCTTATTCTTAAGATATAAGGATAAATTCTAATCCACATCTCATGTGGATTGGGTTGAAATAGAACCAACCAATATGAACACACCATGTGGCAACAACTTCTAAATGAATTATGTTTTTGTCATTAAAAAAGTCCTTAAGTACATATGTATGTAAAATCTTTCTTCCGCAAATAGTCATGCAACGACACGCTATTCTTGGATCTTTGGAGGACTCATTAGTCATTACATTTTAGAAACAAAACTTTTTAAGCTTTAAAATGTAGGGAACTTCGATTTGGCACTTAAAGTAAATCCCGAGGTGAATTGCAGTTGTCAGATTTACATGGTAAAAAAACTTGACTTTAGCTTTTAGGGGAAAAATAAAAATATTCTTTAGAGTGTTGTACCATAGTGAAGACAAGCTTTGCCAAAGAGGCATAAAGTGGTGGTAAGCTTAGGAAAGTTGGATTGCTCACATATTCTTGTGCATCACTGGCCATTTGATAAACAATCTCATATATGTACTTGGCGGTTTGCCTCTCTACCATGGATTGCCTTGTTTGCAAGATTCATGCTGCAACACTTCGGCATGCTAATACCTAGTATGGAACGCTACATTGCTGGCACAACACTGGTGTTTATATATCTAGATGACTTGACATGATGGTTTTCATGAGTTTTCACAAGGAAAAGGGAAACCAATTCCAAAAGACTTCAGTTGGCCTCTTATTAGCATTTGCACTCATATGATAGAATTGCTTACAAATTGAGGGAAATTTCTTGGAAACAGGTTGGCATTTGATCAACTAGAGAGTTCAAATTTGGGAAGAACAAAATTATCGAAAATTAATAATGAATCATCAATTGTTTTCTCCAGTTGAACCAACTGTCATTGAATTTTTTTCATACAATAACTATTTTTAAGAATCAATATATCTGAGTAATGGATGTGCAACAAAGGATTTATTGAACTCTGCTATCATCAGGTGGTATCTCGCCAATATTATGTTGACCCCCCCCCCGGGCAAAAAAAAAAAGAACTCCTTGCTCTATACTCCAGATGACATACTGACACAGCACATCAGAACGCAGCTAGTCAAGCATGCATAAAGCATATTTCCTTTTCCCTTTTTAATGAACTTACAGGACTTAGCCCCTATAGCTTCTACTAAAAAAAAACATGCACAAAGCTCCGATAAAAGCAATGGCAACTCCTAACACTTCTCGCTTTTCTGTCTCACTTTTCTAGACCTGAAATAAATATATCAACAGAGAACACCATTTTGCTCTTTAGAAAGGAAATTCAGACTATGACATGTAATACCAGGATCACAAAGAATGTTGCAAATAATGCTAACATCTACAGTGTCTAAATAATGTAATGCTAGACTTTCAAAGTGGTATGCGTTGAATGCGGAGGACCTTCTAGTACACTAAACGACGAAATAATCAATTGAGAAGAATAGGTTTATCAAATGGTAAGTAGTACTAGTACTGAAAAAGCAAAAAAAAATTGTATCAAACAACAGCCCAGTAGTACAGCAAGGTTATGTCATCAAACATAAAAGAAATCAATAATGAAAGTTAAACAATAGGCTCTTATCAAAATATACACAAAAAAGAAAGACTGACCATTAATGCAGCTTGGATTGGTATTTGAATAATTCTGTGGTAGTCTACTTTTACATTCTGTTGCTTCGCTCTCTGCGGGATATGGGTAGTTTAACAAGAAAATAAAATTTCAATACCATCATATATTAAAGAACTGAAAAGCTCTCTAGCAAAAGTACTCACCTACAGTTTTGCGTTGTCCCTTTGATTCTGGTGTTTTTCGTTGCAACAAGCCTTTGTTGTTTTCTACAAGAATGATACATTAGCATAAGGAAGCATAAAAAATTTACTATGAATACAGACAACGGCATACCAGAATTTTCATTGCAAGCTGAGACATGAAGTGTTGATGCTTAAAGGAAATAATTCAAAAGGCAAGCAGAAAAATGTTTACCCTTCTCTCCTTGTGTTTGAGAACTTCCATGCAGCTTATCTCTATGTTTAGCATCTGTATCTGGAAATTCCTTTTGGTCTCCAATAGGATCCCCAATGTCAACAAGATGAGCTTCCAAGGTCAAAGATCCACCACACTCAATGACTTCATCTTTTCTTAAAAATTTCCTGTCTATGAGTTTCTCACTCTCGTCATATAGCATAACCTGAGTTTGTAAGGAAACAAACATGCTATTGCAGAATTACCAACATGGAGAATATCACTGAAGATCGAAATTTAGAATGAGGATAAATAGAACAAGCAAACCAGTCTAACGAAATACAATAAATTAGATAGACTATTGCATCCATGAATTTCTACAAATGTTACAATCAATGCAATCACCAATTTTTAGTTGCATAACAAGGTCAAACAGATGACAAGTGTGCAAGAACCTCTCTGACAAGAAAGCAAATAAGACAACATTTCCAGGAAAAAGTAATGCAGCAAATTCAGATCTTTGATGAGAAACTTGCATGAGTTCTTGAAGCAAACTAGCATCACAAGAATCCAAAGTCAATAACATGAGATGAGTTGCATCGGAAAATAAACTTCTTCGAAGGGGATTTAGGAGGTGTAGATATACCTTGTCACCTGAAACATTGAGTTCAAGTACCCCATCCTGATAAATTTTTCTCTTCTGCTTCATGTGTTTGGTGTAGGTCACACTCCATCTTTTGGTGCACACCATGTCTCACAGAAGGATTTTCCTGTTGACATCCGATCACATGTATCATTGCACAGGATCTAAACCTACCAACAGAGATGCAAGAAGAGAAAAACAAAGGCAAGGAGATTGAAGAAGCAGGTTACAACAGATGCAGCAAAGAAAATAGAATATCGCTAGAAAACAAATATTGATGTGCATATTGCAAACATAATATACTTATGACCTGAATCTATTCAAAGAAGCTGCCATTTTTGGGGGGCATGGTATCAATAATAAGTTAATGGGAGAGATTAGTGAGAGATTTGAAGGTGTTGATGACACTCTGATTGAAAGTCTTAGCATCCAAATCATTAACAAAAGCAAGATCACTTGAGTAAACATTAATGGACGGAATTTCTTTTCATTGATTAAAGAGCTGATGCCCATTCATCCCTACATAAGAAGAAGCACGACCAAAAGGAAAGAAGGAAAGAAAAAAGGAATATGACATGCACTCCAAGTAGCATCAAGCTAGAAACTCTTATTTTTTAAAAAAACTGACTAGCTAGTTGAATTGGAGCAGGGAAGGGGATGGGATTAATTCTCTATCATTTGGAAAAAGTCTTTTCTCAACAGTGGTTCCTTGCAAGATTGGAGCAAGTCAACCATTACAAGGTGGAGCTCAACAGGTCCACATATCAACTTGATGAAACTACATGACAGCATCTCTTGGTGTACCATTAGTCCAGGATGATCCTAGCACCATTGGTCTAGTTACACTTTGTTCACTAAATTTTAATTTGTGCATTCTCTTGATTAAAAATAAGATCCTTTGAATACAAATGCATTACATAGGAATTTGCATGCATCGGTGAGTAAGCAGCATTTGGAACTACACGCAGGTGGACTATACTTGTTTGGACTACAATAGTAGGAAGGGGGAGTACTTTGAGAGGTTTCTAATCGGCAGAACCCCCAAACTCTCTCCTCATGTATGTGTGCTATGCAGTGGCACTGTGGCAGTGTTTTGGCACAGTTTTTGGCAGTTGGAAAACCTAAATTATTGCCTCTCTAACTACCTTAGCTCTTTCAATCTGTATATTTTCTCTCGCTCAAAAAAAAAACCCAACTATAACCGAATATTAGCTAGCCTGGATCTAGCTAGGCACCATATTAGCCGCTGCAAGGTTGGCTCTTTGCAATTCAGACTGCTTATTGGATGCTAAGAGATCATCTATTTCACTACTATGTTAAATATCTATTTCATTACTATGTTAAATATATACAGCAAATTACCCACCTATAACCTGATCAAAGCTGACAACTCCAAGCCGTTAGTCATCAATTTTGGTCAGAACAGAGAATTGATAACCTCTTTTCGAAAACTGGATGCAGCACATTTTAGTTGCCTTGATAGCATATTTGCCTTTTCCCCTATTGCGCAAAAAACATGTTGGAACTTGGGTTTGCACTTTGTTAGCCAGCAGCTAACATTAAATGTTTCCATCTTATCCTCCTCTGGAATGGATCTGTGTTATCTTTGCGATCGTTTTTCCTCAAGTTTAATTCAAGGATAATTAGACTGCTTTACACTGTCTTGGCTTGGCCATCAAGCCTTTGTCTTTCAAAATAACTTATAGAACATTTCAAACTTCGCAATTCTTTGGTTAAATAATAGCTCCAGTAATCATGAGTAGTCCTGATTATAGATCGCATGAGAGAAGAAGCTAGCAAACTTAGATGGTGGACATGCTGTCTTTCATGTTATTACATTAACTCCTAGATCAGCAGCATGAGCACCTTGCAGTAAACTGCAAGCTAAAGCATTGCTCACCTCATATATCATTGCAGTTTGTTCATGAGATTTATCTCCAACAAGGAATGTATGGACCTCCCCTCGAAGTTCAATGGAGCTCCAAGCAGGGTCTTTTTTCATCCCTAATAAGCTAATCATTCCATGAATGTCAGCCACACTTTCCCACATCTCATACGCCGCAAAAGTATTTGACAAAACTACAAGTTTGCCAGCATTCTCAGGCTGCAGTTCAAAAAATTTCTTAGCAGCAAACTTAACCAACTCCATATTTCCATATTTCCTGCAGGCGCCAACGAGAGCTCCCCAAATCACAGAGTTTCTGTCACAAGGCAACCTCATCGCAAACTCATAGGCTTCATTCAATCTCCCAGCCCGCCCCAACATGTCTACTATTGCTGAACAGTGTTCTCCCCTTGGCATAATTCCATACTCTTTTGTCATGGAATAAAAATATTTCCATCCTTCATCGATCAGGCCTCCGTGGCCACAAGCTGAAAGAACAGCAAGAAAGGTCACATGATTTGGCCGAAAACCATCTTTGATCATCTGGTTGAACAGCTCAAGTACCTTCATAACTTGACCGTGCTGCCCATAGCCCGATATCAAAGCCGTCCACATGGTGACATTTCTCTCGAATGAGCTCTTGAAAACCTGGTGGCCATCATGTGGATTACTGCACTTGAGATACATATCCATGAGGGCAGTGTTCACAACGACATTTGCCTTGACACTTGTTTTGATCATCAGACAATGTGCTTGTCTTCCGTGCTCCAGCGTTGCAAGTTTGGCGCAAGCATTGAAAACTGACGCGAATGTGAACTGATCCTGCTCCAAGCCAACTAACCGCATCGACTGATAGAGGTTGAGGCCTTCCTGCTCGAGGCCCACTTGCACATAGCCCGATATCATTGCATTCCACGAGACTATACCTCTTCGTGCCTCGGGAGTCCTATCAAACAGGTGGCGTGCAACTTGCAATTCACCAATTTTGGCATAGAAAATCAACAATTTAGTCCTGAGATAGTCGTTAGGAGTGAACCCAGTGGTAACCATATGAGCATGAATCCTTTTCCCGAGCTTTGCTTCTTTCCTGTTGACGGTTTCCTGCAGTAGAAGAGCATATGTCTGGTGGTCCTGCGAAGACCTTTTCCAGCACAAGAGCTCTACCGCCTCAAATAGTCTTCCAGATATGCATAGAGCCCTCAAAGTCCGAGACCAGTTCAAAAAATTCTGGCGAGGACTATAATTTGGAGGGACGGTAGGACGTTTCCAGGAGGATAGGCTCATGACAACCACAGACCAATCATGAATGAACGGGTTTAATTTAGAGGATGTTGGAGGATATAGAGGCACATGCGCTTGCTCTCACTCCCCCCTCTCTCTCTCTACCTAATGCTCTTTGCTTTCGATTCATTACGTCGTGCCGTTAAAAGCTAGCTATTAAATTGTTAGTATGTTCGACCATGAAACAAAAACAAAAACCAGGATGGTGAAAGGAATGAAGATGTTAAAGCAGAAAAATGGTATAAGATTTGCTAGCACTCGTCTTTTTCACACTCAAAGTGTGACATAAATTGACACAAAAGCATTAAATTCGAACCGACCAGGTTGCCTTGCAAAGATCGAAAGAATCCATTGATGTTATAGTACCTTCGTGGGAAGGGCGAGCGGAGGAGATAGGAGATTGCAGGAGATGGGAGGTCTCAGATGGGGCTTTCTCCTCTGGAATTGGACGGACGGAGAAATATATAAATAAATAAATAAATAAATAAATATATATATATATATATATATATATATATATATATATATATATATATATATATTAGGAATAATTATCTGTGTATCCCTGAAATCTGAAGAAATATTTGATTTACCCCTCTTATTTTTTTTCTTTCCAATATATCCCTCATACGTTACACCGTTATTAAAAACTTTAAGATTTAGGGTTTTAGGGTTTAGTACTTAGGGTATATTTGCAAGGACAAAATAGTAATTTCACACAGATAACGGCAGCTCAACGTAAGAAGGGTAGTTTTAATATTACCCTTCTAAGAAGGATAAATCTGAAAATTGAAAAATTTTTAGGAATATATAGAAAATTACCCCTATATTTTAATTATGAAAAATGCTACTTGGAAGAGCATACATCTTCCACCCTTCATTCTAAAATTTACAAATATTTAAATAATTTTTATAAAAATAAAAAATAATTAATATAAGAGACAGTAAAATTATAATCCTTAAATTTGAAAAGTAATAAGATGTACCTCTACCTTAAAATGTATCATTAGTACTACTTTTTTTTTTTTTATTACATTTTTTTTTTTTGTATATAATTCCCTAATATTTTTTTTTTTTAGAAATAAATATAAAAATAATTTTTTACTCATAGTATATAGAGAATTGTATTTTTCTTTTTTTGAAAATGAAACTTTTCGGTTTTAAAATTAATAAATGATGTAGGCGTATGATTTATGGTCATCTATTTTAAAATTCATAAGGCTATTAAGCACGAGTTGGTTTGAAGATAAAATATGAAAATATAAATTATTTTTTAATTAGAATATTTTATTTTCATTAAATATGGCTATTCTTGAATATCTCGAATAGTTTGAAATAAATTATTCTATTATTTTGAAGGAATAGTGTTATTTCAAAGTTTTAATTATAAACTTTATTAATTATAAATTAATTTAAAACTAAATTATATAGACTTAATATTTTATATATTATAATAAATTTTATTATTATAAAAATAATAAACTTACTATATTAATAATACATATTATTTATATTTAAATATTATAATAAATTATAACAATTTTTTTTTATTAAATTATATTTGATATCAAATTTTACATGTTATTCTATAAAATTAATCAAATATAATTTTAGTTATTCCAAAAAATAACAAAATTATAAATCAAATGCAATTTTATTTTTATTTCTGCCAATTTCGAAATAATAAACTAGCTAAAGATAAAAAAAATATATATATATATATATATATATTCCAATATTAATTATTTTCGAATCAAAAGGAGCTAGCCTTCTTCTTGAACTTCGTGTGGGAGATCTTTTTGTTCTTCACCTTCAACTTATAATAATCTGATTCTTTGATACTTTTAAAAGTATAATAGTCGAACTTTTAAAAGATTCGTATTAGGATTTGTATTTTTATAAATTCAACTAAAAAGAGAGAAAGATAACATAAAAAGCACAAATTTCAATACAAATTTAATAATAAAAAATTCACAAGCATCGATAGACTTGTGCTTTTAAAAACATATAAGCTCTACTATATATATATATATATATATATATATATATATATATATATATATATATATATATATAGTTCGGCTACTATAATTATAAAAGCACCAATCAATTAATGTTGGTAAATTTTTTACTGTTACATCAATTCTTTTGACTAATTTTATCCGTTAGATTATATTATTCCACCAAACACCCATTAAATTCAAGAGATCTATTATCATTCTAACCGCACATCCCTTATTCCAATGGCCAAAAATCTACCAACACCTATAACTTAATACTTTTAAAGACGAGAATACTATCGATAGCACCAAGGTGCTACTAATTTTTTAGCTCTTGGATTAAGAGATATGCGGTTAGAATGATGGTGATTCTTTAGGATTTAGTGGGTGGTTGGTTGAATAGTAAAAATCTTAGGGGACCACTATAATCCCAATCGTACATCTTTTTATCCAAAGGCAAGAAACTTAGTAGCACTAATTATTTAGTATTATCGATACTATTCTAGACGGACCTCTCTCTCTCTCTCTCTATATATATATATATATATATATATAGAGAGAGAGAGAGAGAGAGAGAGAGAGAGAGGCGAGCTGGAATTGCTATTGATAGCAAATGGGCTACGTTGCCACCCATTTGTTTTCCATGATGGAGCTTCCAAATCGATATCGTTGAATATTATCTAAGCCATTTAAACTATCTGAAAATTAAATATCAAATCTTGTCAACATCGTTGACCTAATGATCAAAGGGTTACAAAATTTATAATTTTAAAAATATATATGAGTCTTTTGCTAGTTTAACGGTGTAAATAATTCTAAATTAATTAAATTTTAGTTAGAAATTTTTTTAAACTATTTTAAACAAGATCTATAGTCTTGATCTTAATTATAAAACTTCTATTATCACTTTTTGAAAGATATTCATTTTCAGTCGTTTATTTTTGTGACCATTTTATGAATAAAAAAAAATATTAAAAAGATATAAAATTTAATTTTCAGATAGTTTAAATGGCCTAGATCATATTTAATAGTACAAATCATCATTTTGAAAAATCTATCATCGAAAACAAATGATTGGCAATGGAGCTTATTTGCTATCGATAACATTCCAACAAATGATTGGCAATGGAGCTTATGCTATCGATAACATTCCAGCTCTACTCTATATATATATTATCCGACTACTATACTTTTATAAGTATAGATTCCTTCGTACTCTTAAGTTTTCTGTCCTTAAATGAAATAATGTGCGGTTAGGATTATAGTGCTCCCTAGGGTTTATACTATTTCACTAACAACCCACTAAACCCTAGAGGGACCACTATCATCCTAATCGCACATCCCTTCATCCAATGACGAAAAAGTTATGAATACAAAAGGATCTATACTCATAAGAGTATAGTAACTCTACACGCATATACATATATAATTGTAAATAAATTGTAACCCTAAAACCCTAAAACCCTGAACCCTATACCCTATACCCTACCCTTACAAAATTTAAATTGTAAATAAAATATTAAAGAGTTAAATTCAATTGAAAATTTAAATCATAAATTTATATTCACAATTTAAGTTCGACTGGAATAAAAAAAAAAAAAGTTTCTTTGAAATTTTTTGATTTAAAAATTTTAGTACTAGTAGTGCAATTTACTAATTATTGTAAATTAATAAAACATTCCATCCGCACATAAAAAATTCGAGTCCCCGCCGGATTCATAATAGAGTCATTTTAACGGGCAATTTAGTTCGTGGAGTATAAAAAAAAAAAATAAAATAAAAAAATTTGTTAAAAAAAAAGTATAGTATGCAAATTACTAAAAAAAAAAAAAAAACAAAAAAAAAGTCCAAAAAAATTCAAAAAAGTCAAACGTATAAAAAATTTTCATCGAAAGTTTCTTCGAGTCTTAGTGGAAATTGGAATAAAATTTCACTAACAGTTGAATTTAAGTCACAGAATATTTTCACAAGATTTTTACTTATTTGAACTGATTCGAGCGATTCAATGTTTTTTTTAAACTTAGTTAATTTAAAAAATTAAATCAAATCGTTTAATAAACTAGATTATAATTAAAATCAAATCGTCAACTCAACTTTGATTTTTAAATTATTAATTCTTACCATCCTTGCATACAAGGCATATCTGGTCCTAGTCGGAATCGGATCAGATTCTAATCGTATCCGGGCATCTTTAAATCATCTCAAACGGTCAGTTTTTTTTTTCTATCTCCTCTACGAACCCCCGCTCTCTTCTCTCTTCCACACGACCGTCGCCCGCCCTACGTTCCTCTATCCCACTCCGCACCCTGCTCGTCTTCTTTCTCCCGTTCCCCCTTCCATCGCCATTGCCATTTATATTTTCAATCTTCAGCCGAGGGTCCTGGCAGGCTGCTCCGCCCGTCGATCTCAAGAAGAGGAAGCGGATCGGACTGGCGTCGGCGACTGGTGCGACGAGGCTGGATCTGGACGGGGACCCAATCCGGCCGCTGAGGATTTGCATGAGTGGGGCGGGTGGGTTCATCAGATCCCACCTGTTTGAGAAGCTTTTGGCGGAGACCCCCACAAGGTGCTCGCCGTCGACGTCTACAGCGACAAGATCAAGAACCTCCTCCAGCCCCGCCGGAGCACGGCCGGATCCAGTTCCATCGACTCAACATCAAGAACGACTCCCGACTCGAAGGCCTCATCAAGATGTCCGATCTGGTGAGCTTTCGCCCTCCCCTTCCTCTCTCTCTCTCTCTCTCTCTCTCTCTCTCTCTCTCTCTCTCTCTCTCTCACACTGGATCCTCCGCCGACAGGTCCCTCCTCTGCAGCTCCCATTGTCCCCCCCTTTTCTGCAGATCCGCCTCTCCGCCGGGAAGATCAAGCACCTCTTAGAGTCCCCGCTTGGAGCACGGCCGGATCCAGTTCCACCGACTCAACATCAAGAACGACTACCGACTCGAGGGCCTCATCAAGATTTCGGATCTGGTGAGCTCCTATCAGATTCGCTTATCCCCTTTCTCCGGATGCCTTCTTTTTATTAGCTTCCTCACCTCTACCTTGTTTCTTCCCTCCTGCTGTCTTTCTGGTTTCTTTTGCCTTCTACTTCTTCTTTGTTCCTTGTATCTATAGCGTTGTTTCGATGGATTCCTTACGTAAGTTTTGTGTGTTTCGTGCATATCCGAATCTCTGCCTACTGTCCCTAATTTTCCACTGTCATTGTGCCGTGGCATCACAATGCAGGTTGAGTATCGCTCTGAAAATAGCAAGCGGCTCATTCACTCCTCTTCTTGCAAGGTGTACAGGAAGGCTTTTGGAAGCTTTCTCCCAAAGGATCAATCTCTGCGACAGGTGATGTTTTCCTCTTATTTTTTTTGTTCGTTGTTGTATCTAACCATTTTATGTTATTTTCTTATCTGTACAAGCCCAAGAAAATATAGAAAAAAATGTCAAGAAGTCAAGTTGATTAGTGTTCATACTCGTTTTCCTCGTGAAAACTGAAAAAAGAAAGTTGAAATGTGCAAGACCAATGCAAATTTGTAATGGTGTTGTAGAATATTTATGTGATTTGCGCAATAATGGTTTGTTTGGTGTTTGATAGAGATATGCCATTTTCGCTATATTTATTTGGAATTTTTTTGTGGGGTTAATCCTGAATCTATTCATGAATTGGAATTCTAGCATCCATACGAGATCTAGTTAGTTACAACTGATCAAGTAAAAAGGTGTTATGAAGATGAAAAAAATGCATGCGAACTTGTTTTATCTTCCAAAAATATGTCTTTGTGTATATTAGTAAATCCAATAGGTAATACTTAGTAAATTAACCAGTAGTTTGTTGGATAATTAGTATATACAATCAATATATAATGCATTAGTGAATAACAATTTATAATTATCTGGAAGAAAATCAGTAGTCCTAGCGGTAGAGCAAGAAGGAAACCATCCGTCCCTAACTTGCTATTTGTATGGGAAGACAATGGGAAGCTTGCAACTGAAGGAGCTACCCTTTCCGACAGGTGATGTTGCTGTCTTTACTTCGTTCTTCTACTACACACCTTTTTGACTAAAAGTTTTATTATTGTTGTTGTTGTTGCCATCTGTAAAGTTCAATAGTTTTTTTTTCCTTACATGTACTGAATTTAGTATTGTACAACTCGCATGTAACTATAGATAACTAGTTGTAGACATTTAGTAAATTTTAGAGTTTGTAAATTATTTGTCATTGGTAGAATCTAGGATGAAATAAATTAGAAAATGAGTAATAGCTAGCATTGATGATTTGTTAAAAAATAAATTTTATATTTCCAAACCGGGCGAAAACTTGATTTAAGACACCGGGGATGATATTGAGAATAAAAATGCATATAAAGGAAAATGAAAGTTGGGTTAAATTTTAGGATGATTGAGAAATTTACCTTAGAGTTGAATTAGGGATGGAGGGTTTTCTTTTGTGTAGAGAGCATGTAATTACCAAGTAGAGGTATAGTGGAAGAGCAGAATGCAAAGGAATTCCTACTAAGTATTTTGTCGATGAATTTTTTTTGTTGACAAAAGAAAAGTACTTATATTGTAGATGCTCTAAATATCTTAGATTTGCATACTTAAATTCATTTGTGTTAACCCACTTCGAATATTATATTTCACACATGCACCTATTAGGAAATTATTTTAAAATTCCGTGAATGGAATATTAATCGTCGTGCATTAATTCAACAACCCAAAGGTTTTTCTAAACATCGATTGAAATAGAATTCATGGATAAGCTTCTACATATAAACCCTAATATCATACAAATTCTCAACACGGAATATCATGGCACAATATCAATTGATTCAGCATGGTCCGACCCACATATTTGGTCAATTAAATAATCCTATAGTTCAACTTGAAAAGAATTGATTATCGACATCGTTACATGGTATCACATTGTGGGTTACCTACCTATCCTAAAGTAAATTTCATCCTCAAATTCAATTGATTGAAGTCCTCAATAGTTAGGTGAAAATATCCATTAGAAGTAATTTTTTATTATCTCAATTGTCCAAGAACTCATGATCATGTTTTTGGATGATAACATAATTAACATATCGGCAAGCAAATTCTTGAACATATGAACTAGGCTCCTCTAGAAAAGAAATTGGCCCAATCAACTTTCCTATACTTTTCCTAGTGTGAAATATACAATAAATTGTTAGAAACATATTTGTTTGTCGATCAAATTTACTATTCAATCTGTTCAATTAATGAACAAAAATTCACAGCTTCATTTAGAAGGAAATTTTATCACCAGCATTAGTACATAGTACCACATCACTAATCACCTACACACACCAAAGTAAGTTTCATCCTCAAATTTCAATTGATCAAGCACCTCACTACTTAGATGGAACTATTCCTTGTAAGCAATTTTTATTTTTTCTCAATTTCAAATTCTTTAGTCGCTTTCCGTGCATAACATAGTTTACATACCAACAATCAAATTCTTAACCATCCAAATTAGGCTCCTCTAAACATCAATTGACATAAATTCCCTGAATCGGCTTCTAATATTCTTCCTGCCATAATCATTATACAAACTCTCTTTAGATAATTTGCACAAACATTATGCCACAATCTCAATTGATTAATTATGCATTACATAATTTACATACCACCAATCAAGTTCTTGAACATCCAATCAATTTTTCATCCTCGAAACAAAAAATAAAATTACATCTCTAAAAGTTTTCAATAAGAGTTGTTTAATTTTTCGTACTTCGACTTAGTTATGTTAAACTCATTTTAAATATAAAAATTCATGTATACACCTACATAGGAATTATATTAAAAATTCTATAAATTAAATACTTAATACTAAAAACTCAATTGTCCGCGTTACGAGAGTGCTCGAGTAATACGTCTTTATCAATAACAAGCATTTTGATTCAACTATACAGGGTCAACTAAGTGACAAACCTTTCTAAGACAGTACGTCTTTTCTCATTGCTCTATGTAGTGTAATTATATATGGTCAGTTTTACCCTCTAATGTACCTTATCTTTTATTCTGGTTGGTTATATGGTGTAGTGCATTTTGTGGAAGTGTTGTTTAGCTGTACTATTTGAAGAAGCATAAATGCTTTGTTGCTAAAAACTCCCTTGATTTCTATTAAAAGCCTTCTAAGAATATTTTCTGCTTTTGTGGCTCGCATGCACATTGCAACTTACAAACATTGCCAAAAGCTCCAACCTTTTTCATTTTTTAAATGATTTAGTGTAGGTTATTGTAGATGAAAGTTGAAGCAAAAGCTAGACTGAAGGGGTTACTACGTGCTAACTGATTCGGTCCGTTTTTGCAATGTCAGTCAAGGCATTGGTTTTCTAGATCGTTGAAAGTTGGTCTAGTGCCTATTTGGTGAGTGTGAGACTTTGAATTTTGCATATACTTTCAATTACA